>OX359247.1:56934683-57047742 GCA_947179485.1 Allacma fusca | reverse complement strand
GGATACAAATACCGTGGTGAATTGTTTTCCGATTCTAATATCGATTCGGATACCCGAATTTTTTGAATATAATTCCGATTCTAATTCCGATTCGAATTCGAATTCCTATCCCTGGTTTTATCCTAACCGTATCCGATCCGTATCCGTTCGGATATATCCGATCCGTTGAGAACCTTAATTATAAGCCATTGTGATCCCTAAATGTATAGATTAAGGGTATATTTTTGTACTCAAAATTGGAGTGAAATTTTAAAGTGAAAGAATCCAGTAAATCAGTCTAGGATTCCTGGCTGATGATGAGGCCAGTCCGAGCTGTGGTGCTTTTTAGTCTAAATGTAAAGTATTTTGCTTTTCATCAAAAATGCTTCTAAACCGGCTTGTCTCGTCACCGGCGTAATCGAGATTATCATGTAATCATAATTATACCAATATAAGCATTCTAAGAATGGAAATTAACTAGTTAATTGAACCTTCTGTACCTTCACACGTTTGTACTTCACATTCTGAAAAAAATTAAGTGCAAAGTTGCTTTTTAAGTGACAAACATAGCAGCCAGATCCATCCTCATCAGTTGACCTGAGAAATATGTAAGCCTCGTTCCCACAGTACCTCTTATTTTTTGAGATATATCTCTTAACGTTGACTACAATTTAATCCGTCTAAGTCTGTATATCTGTACATGTGGTTATGACACCAGTCATGCTTAAAGCTTTGTAGCCAATGATAATAATTTACAGCATTTCTACTAGTGCCATTTAAGGTTTGTATATATGTATCTCTATGGGTTTAGGCGCATTGAAGTGAATCTATCAATTTATTTCCTACTTTAGTACTGCTAAAACCTTGGTTTGACATTTAGCTCTTTCCGGTTTTTACTACTAAATAAACCGGATTTGATGCCATTTCATTTCAAGAAATTAGCTTAAGCATACACATGACACTACAGTTTCATCACATAAATACTGAATGTTTTGTTTAGTGCATCGCATGGGTTCAGGTCGCACCCGGGTATTTGGGTTCAGGTCCAGGTTCAGGTTCAGTATGGGTTCATTTATTTTGGACCCAATAATTTTGGGTCCTTTCTGGGTACAATATTTTATACCCGTAAAATTGGGTACAGGTTCAGGTTCAGGACCAGGTACAGAGAAAAACCCGGTTTGATTTTACCTGTCAGGACCAGGTGCAACACATAAAAGACCTGAACCTGATCGCAAAAGACCTGAAATGTTTGGGTTCATTGATTGAAAGTTAAAGGCCGGAGAATTCAAGCTTCCCAAATGATTTCCATCGCAAAAGCAATGGCAGGGTGTCCCAGGAACCAGTGAACTTTCATTCTTATGCATTTTAAATATATTTTGTACTACAAATACCCAATTGTACTTTTAATACAAGATAAAATTTAAAAAAGTTTGGATTCTCAAGTACCCAAACATATTCAGGTCCGGTCCAAAAATACCCGGGTTCAGGTCGTCTTTTGGGTACTTTTTCGGGTTCAGGTACTAATCAGGTGCGGGTACTACAAAAACGCAATTGGGTCAGGTTCAGGATCGAAAAATTTGAACCTGTGAAATGGGTACATTTTCAGGTACAGGTTCACGCTTTTGAGGTACCCAAAGTTTGGGTCCAGGTTCAGGTACAGGTTCGACTGTTTTGAACCCATGCGATGCACTAGTTTTGTTGTGCTTCTTCAGGTTTTCACTCATTCACAATTTGAGGTTTGCAATCAGCATTTCTCAATTACACTCTGAAAAGTAAAAAACAACGGTTGTCTATGTGACATCACATTCTCATTGTCAGCTTATCTGGTGATTTTGCGACATAACTCGGAAAATGGGGAAACGCTCATTTTTGGTGGCCATTCTTTTATGGCTATGCTCACTACCATTCTTCGCTTCAGCGACTGAAGGTGATTTATTTTTGACACCTTTAATCAAAAGCGGCGATTTGGTCAAGGCTCGAGCTAGCGCTGAAGACAGTACCAAATTAATTCGAACTGGAAAGGATCTAAAGAGCTACAGCGGATTCTTCACAATCGACGAAAGTACCAATTCAAATCTATTTTTTTGGTTCTTTCCTGCTCAGGTAATAAAAATGTTGACTAAAATAAGCATATAGCATAGAAATGTAAGTACAATTTACATTTATGACGTCCTAAATTGCCTTTGGGGCGCTGTGTTACATTAGGAAATGTATGCGTCTGTTGTTTTTATTTAGTTCATTTAAAAGCTCTTTGCTTTTGGATAAAATCACTTAAAAATGTCCCGAACATTTGTAGAGAAGATTTTTAAAGTACTACCCCTTAAAGCCTAAAATCTTTTATTGTTGCAATTCTATACACATATAATGAGAAAAACTAGCGTTCTTAGCAGCAGGAATGTCTAAATATTTTTTGGTGCTATTAAGAAAGTCACTTGTAACTTACACATATAAAAGCACTATTAACCGTAAAATACACCTTTTGAACTGACAGAAGTAAAGTGAATGACAACAATAAAGGTCACATGTCAAACATAGCAATAAAGACGGCAAGAAAACCAATAACATTAAAACCGTTTTATGCGAGTGTTCTTCCAAATTAGTGTTCTGCATATTCTGTGACATTATTGCTTACAATTTACAATATATTACTAATTTTTGTTATATACACATAACAGGCTTGAAATTTAAAGTATTACTAGTGAGCGTTCTTTATTTTGAAGCAACCAATTTTGACCTGTAAAGTGAGAACAATTTCAAAGATACAGATCATTTAGTATACTGCAATTTCAAATCCTAAAGCATTTCTGGGGCTAGAACAGACCATTATAAAGACCATCTTATACAGCTCCAGCTTTTTAATGATCGTCCTTGTATTGAACAGGAAAATCCTGACAAAGCCCCAGTCATACTATGGGTGAACGATTTTCCTGGGTTTAGTTCTCTGGAAGGCATATTCTTAGAAACGGGTCCCTTCGAACTGAAGGAAAACAACGTTGTGAAGGATAGAAATGTGACATGGACAAAAACACATTCAATGTTATATATTGACGCCCCTGTGGGATCTGGTAAGCTTAAATGCATTTATTTAAGGACAAAGTACAATTAATTTTCAAATCCTTCCTTATCATGTTTTCCCTACTTGACCTGCTGGTTCTCAATTATTTCTGAAGGTTTCAGTTTTGCTAACAATGAAAAAGCGTTTGCAAATAATTCGGACGAAGAAGCGATCGAAATTTACGAGGCGTTAAAGCAATTTTTTATACTATTCAACGAATTTCAGCCACGAGATTTCTATTTAGCCGGAGAAACTTATGCTGGTAAAAGAAATGGTCTTGAAAACCCGAATAACTATTGCCTCTAAATATTTTTTTCAGAATAATTTGTATGTATTTATGTTTATAGCAACATTGATTCCATACGTCGTTAGACACATTGATTTGGAAAATTCAAAAAGTGATGTTAAGATAAATTTAAAGGGAGTTGTCATAGGCTCTCCATATTTTGACCTTCAGCAAGAACTCGATCGGCCACAAACCTTGTACAACTTTGGGTTGATTGATGAAGAGCAAAAGAAGAAGTTTGATGATGTCATGAGTAAAGGATTGGTAGAGTTTAACAAGGGAAACATTCAAGAAGCATCAGAGGTATGTTCAGTTTTGTTTCTTTCTAGCATTACGGGGTGTCAACAGAAGAATCAAGTCACTTTTCCTTTCTCACCGTTACGTATATCTATCTACACAGACAATGACATGGTCAAGTCAAAAACATGTTTGTCATTCCCTTCTTGGATTATTCGCACCACCCAAGTTAGGTCTGTGATGGAAATGTGTACGAAAAATTCCCACCAAAATTGCCTGCGAAGTTAAAATATCAAAGTGTTTTTAAACTCACTTTTATGTGACTACAGGAAAAACTAGAAATTTTGCTTTGACATTCTGAAATCGCCGACCAAATTACAAGGCCATGTCAATACTTAATTTGTTATGAGTTGAATACATGTGCGCATATACTTTAAATAGTTAAACTTCCTGAATTTTAAAATTTGCGTGCTTAAAATGGAATTCACAGCTTTTCTTGACTACAATAACCGGTCCAGGCTCTCTCTTTGAAAACACCACTGGGTTCCTGGACTATAGAAATGCATTGATGGACAAACCTCCACTTGATGATAGCAAATTCCTGAAGTTCATCGACTCAAAAGAAATCCATAACTATCTTCATGTGGGGCTCCACAAATTCATCAATGGGGACCCAAATATCTACACTCGCTTTACGAAGGAATTTGCTGGTGCTCATGAGGACTTGATTCAGGAAATGCTCGACCGGGGCTACCGCGTACTCTTTTATGCGGCACAATTTGACATGGGTACCGTACAACAGAGCTTGACAAGATTGATCAACAACCTTAAATGGAAGGGAAAGGACGATTACTCTAAAGCCACGAGAAAAATCTGGAGAGTCAATGGAGACGTGGCAGGTTACATTAAAGCGACTGACAACTTTGTCTATGCCATGATTCGTAATGCTGGAAATTATGCCATTCGAGATCAGCCAGAATGGGCATTGGATTTAGTGGAAAGATTTCTGTACAACAAAGAGTTTTAATGCTTGATTGTATAAGCTAATTATGAAACATTATTCGGTATAAATTGGGATAGGTATTTTATCTGACATTTAATAGTTACTATGGCTACCTAATATATTCACAAACATGAGTGCACAATTTTTAAAATGCTTACACACCCAAATTTATAAGTCTTCTGAAGTTTTAACCTTTGAATTAGAAGAACAATGCTTCGTACTTAATCTAGGATTGCACAAAATAGCCCGATTACTAAAATATTTGATCAATTTGTTTTCAAAATCAGTAAACCCAACTCAAAAGTTTTCAGCGTAAATTGTTATCCATCCAACAGAACAATAAGACATTAAGACTCAGTAGCCCCCTAGTCATGCTCGAAAAGATTTTATTTAAAGTAATCCGTATAGACTACGTAACCCAAGAGAAAAATTGAATTTAGGAAGGTATAAAGTCCTTTGAAGTTTTAACTTTTGATTTATGAGAACAATGCTTCGTACTTAATCAGGGATTGCACAAAATAGCCAGAATACTAAAATATTTGGTCAATTTGTGTTCACAATCAGGAAATCCAACTCAAAAGTTTTCAGCGTAAATTGTTATCCGTCCAAGAGTACAATAAGACTCAGTAGCCTCCTAGTAATGATCGAAATGATTTTTTTTTAAGTAATCCGTATAGACTACGTAAACCAGGAGAAAAATTGAATTCACAAAAACACAGGGCGAGCATTACATTTTTTATTGGGTGCACGTACTACCAGGTTGAATGATTAACTCTTCGGCTCTGAACGTATTAGACTTCCATAATTATTGGAATTACAATTCTTGTTAGTTGTATCAGATTATCTGAAAAAGCTTGTGATACACAGGAATAAAAAAATAATTTTAATCAGGTTATGCATTTTAAGTTTAATCGTATTTTACACTTTAATGTGAATCAGGGGCTAATATAATTCTACCATTAGTTAGTAAGTCATTAATAAGAACCAAGTAATGGCTAATCATGTTCAGTTAAATTGGACAGTAGATTGCACACCTCTAGTTCCTCTCGGTCATGACAACTTTAAAATCCTTAGGTGAAAGCAAAAATCCAGGGTTAGGTTCGAAGGTAGCATTGGGATTTTCATCTGCGAGTCGAATACTGAACCGGTGGAACATGTTCGTCAGGAAAAGAAAGACCTCATCTCTTGCCAACGTTTCTCCCAGACAAACGCGTTTACCGAATCCGAAGGCTAATAGGGCATCCGGTTTTTGGAATTTTCCACCTTTAGAAATAAATCTTGCAGGATCGAATTTTGTGGGGTTAGGGAAGTACTGCTCGTCAAAATGAACGCGATGGTTGGTGCTAATGATCCATGTTCCTTTGGGAACGTCATAACCGTTAATTTTGGCATCTTCAGTTGCAGTGTGAAATACATTGAATGGGACAATGGTAGAATAACGTAGAGTTTCTGTGATGGTGGCCTCCACATATGGCAACCTATTAAATCAAAAGCGACATGAGTTCCATGCTTGTAATTATCCCAAATACCGCCAAAAAATATTATGCATGGTATTACAATGGACGATCAGCCAGAGCAGGGTAACGGTTGCGACCAACAACACTGTCCAGCTCCTCTTGGAGTTTCCTCTGCACTTCCGGGAATGTTGATAAATACAGTACAGCCCACGATAAGGTCAAAGTGACAGTTTCAAATCCTGCAGCAAATAAATCTCCAACAACAGCTGCCAAAGACCGAACTATTCAAGGAAAAAATTATTAGAACATTTATAATATTAATTCTAAATTCAGTACATACTTGTGTAGGACGGCTTATATCATTTGACCCACGCTTAATAAGAACTAGATAGTATTCATTCTTTCCGCCACCCTCCATCCACTAATTATAGGGGCATAGGTGGTTGATTCCGTAGAAGTAAACAGGTATGCATATAATTTCAGAAAAAAAGTTGTCTGAGGTAATACAATTCTTACTCCCATTATCCTTGTAAAAACTGGAATCTGGATCTGTCGTGGCTTCAATTTCTTTGATGTAAGCATCCATAAAATCCCGGGGTACTCCATTCTCTGGGAAGGACTTTTTGTGCTGATCTACGTGCCCTAATGTTATGCTCCTCATATCCTTCACCAAATCCATTAGCTCTCCCCAACCGGACAATTTTGGGATTAACTTTGCCAATCTCGGCATGAATATAATTGAAATGTTGCTGGCGAGCTTCTCCGATAATCTGTTAACAATGCAGTGCAAAATTACAACATAAACTTGCTTCAACAAATACACATATGTATGTATTTAGTTGTAATTAGAGGTGTTGGTATCTTCTTACTCTTTGTTCTTATTGAAAACGGACCAAAGTCGTGGGTCATCTTGCTCATAACGCACTCCTGCCATAATTTCCCACAATGTATTCAACACTGCCATCTGGAAGGTTCTGTTTAGCATCACGGGCTGGCCCACCTGCTTCGTAAACCCTCCCAAGAATTCATTCACTTCGTTCATAATCAATTCCTCGCTGACGTTCTTCCCAAATCCGAAGTCCCGAAGGTGACGGAGCGTAAACCGCCGTTGATCAACCCACTCCTGACCAGAGGAGTTCAGCACTCCTAAGAATGCAAAATGATACGAAAGGTTTTGAGAAAAAAAAACAAAATGAACAAATTTTCCTTGCAGCATTTCAGCATAAATACTAATTGGTTCACTTTATTTCTAATTTCTTGAAGCGATTTCTTCATTTTGCACAATTGTGAGCCTCCGTGTAGAATATTCTCCCAATTGAAAGTGCATTTAGTTCATTTATAATTAGTTATTATAATTTCATATATAATTAGTTTCACATACCGTGTGGCCCATCCGAAAAAACGGTAAATGATTCTTCATCAATTCGCCCAGCGAAAGCAGGATCATTGTACACTTCCTTAATTAATTTTAAGTCGTTTATAACGTAGCATCTGTAGACATACAATATAATCATTAGAGTTCAGATTATATTTCTTGTTGATCATTATAGCCTAGCCATTGGATTTTATTCTTTCTAGCAGAGACCGACTTACAAGGTAAAAATGTTAGTACATGTATAACTTGCTAATTTTGTTTCCTAAAGGATCCTGTATGTCATTTTAAGTCAAAATTTGCTCCTTTCCAATCATCTCTTATAAAGAGAGTGCTCCACGTGTAATTACATATGTATAAGTACTCCGTGAACTCTTGTTACCATACTTATAGGAGTAGTTTTTCTGTAGCATAAAATATGCAAAATTCACTTTATAAGGGGTCATTCAAGTAATTCATAACGCAAAATTGGTAAAAATTTCACCCCCACCCACATGGTGTAACGCTAGGGTAACGCTGACTAAACTACCACCTACCCGACATAACGCGTTACATGTTTTTTAAATGCTGCTTTAGGAAATACATTAGATTAAATATATGTATGACTACTTAAAGTATACGATTCATCCGGTAAATCTAGGTTTATTCCAAAGATGCATAATTGAATCACAGTACGCATATATCCTTCCTTTAAATGATATCAAAGTATTGTCCTACATTTTCCTATATATAGTACAAATGCCAGTCTCGAGCCCTACCTATATGCATATATTTTAAAATTATGGACAACTCTGCCTTCCTTTATATTCCTATTTCCTATATAGGTTCCTTTGGCATACAACACGCATGCTTACAGTATCCCTCAAAGAAACGTTGGAATTGCATATATCGCTGGCTAAATTCTAAAAAGTACCATTTTCAATGGAGATCCCAATTAAAAAGCACGTGTTATGACATGAAAATGGTACCTTTTAAAATTTAGCCGACGATATCTTCATTAAAAAGTCAATTTAGGGCTTTCTCATAGCCTTTCGTATTTCCTACATACGTATTTTATGCTCTACCAGCCAACTCTTATGCCCTTCTTATTTGTACTTTTTCTCGGAAGGAGGCTTCCTATAATATCCCTACTTTTAATTATTAGATTTTTCATGCCTTCCTTTTCCTACATATAAATTCTTGAAAAGTCCGTTCCTATCCTATAAATACGCCTATTTATAGGATCCTTGTAGGACGGAAATGCATCTTTGGTTTATTCAATTTGTGGCTTCAGCGTCATATTTAACAAATGGACTTTTTAACCGTTCAGGAATACTTTCAATAACTTCAATGTCACTGTCTTCATCATCACTGTCTGCAAACCCTTGTACAACACATTCAATAATGTCCTGCGTTTATACTTTCAATTGCTTGAACAAATGAAGTCAGGCAGAATTTATTAAGTAAATTTCCACAGCTTAAAGCTACAGCGTGATAATCACTTCCTTGATCCTCCTCCGGGGTAACCCGAAGTGGTTCGAAACATGCTCCACATGCAATACATTGTGCCATTTAAAATGTTCTAATTAATTCAATAAATGATGCACAATACTTGAAATCTTTAAGGTTAATTTGGCTAAGGATAAATGTGCAAAATCGTATATGTATGAAATTTACGTTGCGTGTATCTATACGAGACCGCCAACTCGTCGTAAGCTTCGAAGCTTTAAAGGCGAGTCATTTAATTTTCAGAGGTAAGAAGGATCATCAAAACATTGCGTTACGTACCAAGGTGATTTACGACCACCCGATGCAAGTAACAAACCATAACGTTAGTTTGTTAGGCCACCCACTACCCCTGCGTTATGAATTACTTGAATGGCCCCTAATTATCAGGTATGAAGTAGTAATACTCAATTCATTAGCAGACCAAAGGTGTCCGCCTATCCTACATATAGGCCTATTTGTAGGCTATTTATAGGGTGCGAGGATTTTATTAAAGAGGCTTGTAGGCAAAATAGGGTGCAAGATTATACACTTAAAACCTAGCCTACAAAATAGGTAGGCTCAGCCGTCATAGAATTATAGGCATATACACATGTAGACTATTGAAGCACATCATTTTCATTCAATGGTATATGGAATGGACAAAATGAAAATAATTAAAGAATAGTCGGCGCCGGGTACCTCCAAATTGTTTTATGGAGTGGTTCAAGCGTGAAAAGTACGTGCTATCTCGCCTTGATATGCGCTGAAACCTCACGGAAATCAAACTTCTAAATATTCGGTAAAGTGGGAATTTAAGGAAATCTTAAGTGTGACATCCCTTTTGACCAATGTTGTAAAATTTGCATACTATTTCCGGCGTAAACCAAATCAAGATCCATACTATTTTGCTCTTAGGGCTTTGGTGAAGGTGTCTAAACTTAAACTATTTTATTTCAACCCCATTTACTTGAGACAGTATTTTTAATTTATTAGAGTAGAATGGTCAATGGTCTTAAATAATCTGTCAGTTATGAAAAGCACATAAGATTTAGGAAGGGTATAGAATTCGTTGAGCTATTTTTTTAGTGAAATGTAGGCTAATATGTAGGCTTGCTGGACCCCATATAGGAAGGATGTAGGATAGGCTGATCTATTCGGCGGTTAAAATGTAGGCATATATGTAGGCTCGGTTCAAATTTTATAAATAAGAAGGATATAGGATAGGCTGAGTCATTTGGACACCTTTGTAGCAGACACATGTGCTGTATGTATACGTCTTACGCTATACTGTTGGTAATTTGAATTCAATTAAAATATTGTGTAGTTTGCTGATTTAATGGAAGTGAAATAGCATTAATATGGATAACAAAATGGGAACAATTAACTTACCGATTACGGGCGAACCAAATTTGAAAAATATCACCATACTGGTCTGCCCATTTTGCAAGCTTCAGGTGGATGAATCCTCTTAATTCCAGCATATTACCAATCAAGGGTAAAGACATGGGACCTCAATTAACAAATCATCATTATTTTGAAATTATTACTGGATTATTTAACTATATCATTTTGTAATTTTGTTCCAACAATCAGTACAGTATGCTATTTACAATGTAAATTGTAATGCTTTATTTATCACGATGTACGCTGCCAATGAACACGGCATATGTGCGTGCGTGTTCACGGCATACATATGTACATCGCGTCGTTCCTTTTTTGCTGTTCTAGCGCAAGAAGATTGGAGCTTTTAGCCTAATCTTCTGTTTAAATACTTAGTTCTGAATTATCGTCAACATAATTTTGATAATATTCATGAGTTTAAAAATTTCATCAGAGAGAAATTCATCCTTAGGAGGGTCATATCCTACTTGGAGAAAATTATCGCTAACATGTTGATAGTAAAATCTGTGGTGCTTTTGGATATCCCACCAAAATTTTAACAGCGATTTCGAAATATCGGTCATACTGTTTTTTGTGTACGGCTTTTGTAAAGGATTTTGGTACTGTCCCTTAACCTTTACAATAATTCCGGATATACTTTCCTATCTGGTAGACGGAACCAATTACATACCTGGTATAATTATGCTGGTTCACTCTACATCAAGATCCGTTTCTACTACCAGGAAAAATACCTGGTACATTACAATTATACCAGAAACTTACTGAACCAGGAATATAGTTGGTATTAATTTTTCTGAAACTGGTGTTGAATATCAGGATTCCCGTAAGGGAAACCAGGTATATTTTCACTCCACCAAGAATATACTTGGTATTAATTTTTTTGAAACTGGTGCTGACTGTAATCATTCCCGTAAGGGAAACCAGGTACATTTTCACTCCACCGAGAATATAGTTGGTACTACTTGAAGAAAACTTGGTGCTGACAATGAGGAATCACGTAACTTCCACCAAGTATAAAACTGCTAGTAACAGTGAGGATTGACAAGAAAACATGGCTTCCGATTGTAGCTATGTAGGCCAAAAATAACCGCAAAGTACATTTCAACCAATAAGATCAATGGAGAAGTACCCAAGCAAAATGGCAGGGGCGTTTCAACATGTAACAATTAAATTTACACAAATACTAAACAAGACAGTAGATGACATAGCCGAAAACTTATTCTGCAGTGGCCGTCCCGAAGCCCAAAACACATTCTAAGGTAACCTTCCCCAAAAAAGTAATTCGGCGTACTTGGCACGTAGTGCCAAGTTAATAGATAATTTGTCGTGTGAACCCACAACTTGTTAATTCTTGCAAAGAGCTACCACGTGTGCCCTCTGCTTCTTCCATAAATTCTTCCTATATAACCTATTTCTTCCACAGATTAAATTCCTCGTCGAGAACATACTCTATCATCTACCCTATTATTCCATTACATTAAGATATCACCCTCCGAGGGTCTGTTTCGTGTTGGTGGTCGTTTCGGACAGTGAGGGTTAGGTTAGTTCGAGTGGAAAGGAGCGCTGGCACTGCGATGGGCCCGAAGGGGCCATCGTGGTGGCAATAGCGCGCCTTTCCACTCGAACTAACCTAACCTGAACGTCCGAAACGACGGGTTAGGTTTCCAATTCCCCAAATTCTGATTCCCCCGAAAAAGTGTTTTGTCCAATTAATACCATGTTTGTTCAACAAAAACACAAAATAAACTTGGTAAAACCTTGATGATTCCTTATTGCCTGCACCAGTTTCATGTTGTCGGTGAAGTGAAAATAGACTTGGGTTACCTTGGGTGAATCCTCACAGTCAGCACCAGTTTCACAAAAATTAATACCAACTTTATTCTCGGTGGAGTGAAAATATACATGGTTTCTCTAACGGGAATCCTCATAGTCAACACCAGTTTGAGAAAAATTAATACCAAGTATATTCTGGGTGGAGTGAAAATATACCTGGTTTCCCTTACGGGAATGCTCATAGTCAACACCAGTTTCACAAAAATTAATACCAAGTATATTCTCGGTTGTAGTGAAAATATACCTGGTTTCCGTTACGGGAATGATCACAGCCAGTACCAATTCCAGAAAAATTAATACCAACTATATTCCTGGTACTTCTTCCTTTCGCCCAAAACCCCGCCCCAAACCAAAGGACCAATCTTTCTGACGTGCCCTTTAACATTGACATTTTGTGGTTCAGTAAATGACTGGTATAATCGATTGATACCGTGGTATACACCTAATACAAATTCCATAACTTGTACCAGATATTTTCCTGGTGCGTCCCAGTGGAAATTCCATATAATACACCAGAAAAAATCCCACGTTAAAACCCTATATACCAGATAGGAAAGAATAACCATAATTCCAGGTTATATATGAGAAATAAAAATGTAAATAATAAATAATAGTTTTATGGACTTCGAATATTTATTTGACAGAGTTTTAGTGCGGAAGAATAACAATTGAACCCTGAACCACTGTGGTTCTCTTCTTTATATACTCAGCAGAGTATTCATATACTTTATCATAGACTAACAATTAGCCTACAATAGCGTTGATCCCTAATTACCATCTCCAGGAAGAAGGGCTGATAGTTTAAGTTCACATATAATATGTATAGGTATACATATTACAGTATTCGGTTACGTGTACATATAAATTCCCTTTTACCACTTTTACATACGGCTGTAGGACTATAGCTTTTGAAAAAACTCTTAGCCATCGAGTGGTTTATCCCGGAAAGCTTTTACAATTCTTAAAATTTTGGCGTAACCCCAAAAACAGTTTTCAAAATTTTGAAAACAGGTAAACATTTTTGTGACAAATAAAAATAATCTAATATTATACTTCGCATGGATTTCATGCAATCCCTAAACTCACTAGCTTATCATATTGAATTTTTCACAAAGAATTTGCCAAAGATTGTTAGCTTAACAAAAAGACGCAGCAGAAATATTGAGCAACCGTCGAACAAAATCAAAACATTATTCTGAGTCAGTCCTTATTTGGTTCTAAGCTCAATACTTCTGGAGGTATCGAGTTTTTAGCAATAGCAGTGGTAATAAACTGCCCTACTGTATAATAGAACCATATCAGCCGAAATATTTATCGTGAGGGAAACATTATAAATGTACTCTCCAAAAAAGGGCCAGGATTAACATGTGTAAAACGGAAACGCTTCCAATGGTTTTGATACCTCAGTGAAAGTATGTGTCGGGCTCTTATAATGAGAGTACCAGCAAAATAGTAAAAAAATGTATTATCAAAATCGGCTATTGTTAAATAAAAAGGTGAATGTAAATATATTTACAAAATATATATACGTTACCTTTCGGATAGTTTTTTCCATCGTTTTTGAAGAAAATGTTATAAACTATTATACTTATTGCACATAGAACCAAAGCTCCAGTTAGAGAAATCATGATGATCTTATTTTGATTTATTAAGCCTTAAAAAACAAATTGGATCTGAGCTAGTCCGTAAATAACAAATATCCACTCTATAGCGTTGCGTATGCACTTGTGTGGGAGACAAGTTCACTGAGTGAAATGAGAAAGAATAGCCTAGCAGATGTATTTTACCATTTTTTACTCAGTAAACTTCAACGTACATCAAGCTTACTCATAATTGATTCGCTTTACATAGAACACAAGGGCACACCTACATATGTATATAATGTAAAATAAGCTATTATTAGTGAACAAAGTTCACTGTATGGTTTGAAAAAGTCGGGTACAAAAACAAATTTTACATAAAGGTCCAGTCACTAAAGGGTAACAATGATTATGATGTGTGAATACAGATAAGTTGACAAATATATATGCACATATATAAACCACTTGTCCATTGAATAGATCTAGCTGCAGTCAGCATAATATCAGTAGGAAGATAGTAAGTACTGTAATTATTTATTTAAGCAGAGAGTGAAAAGAGCTTCGAGCCTTTTCACATTTCAGGGTCACATAATAATGGTTAAAGTCGAAAGCTGGGCTTAATAAGATAACTATCGCATAATTGCATGTTTTCATCTATTGGTGTACGATATCATAAGAGTTATACACATAATTACATACAACTACATTATTATTCATATGTAAGTACAGTCACATATTTTTTGCTGTCATTTAAGTAGTACTAAATATTAGAGCCACTATTCAGACACGTCTTCAGTCTGGAGGTATGTACATCTGTAGCGTTATTATTTTGTAATAATGATTATCCTTCAATCTTATCTTGAAAATTTAATTTATCTTTGGCTATTCAGGATGTGCCGCTTTATTAAAAACAAAACAATTAAATTAAATCAATTGTGCAATATTTGTTTAACATCGTTGTGCACATACTCACATTATACAGATTTAAATTATTTTCAGAGTAGTCTAGCCTACATACGGGGTTGATTCGCAACAGAATTGATCTCCTTAGTTTGTAGCAAATATGATACTAGATTTAAAAAAATGATTTCACTGATCTAGAACATTATTTTGGGGGTACAGGTTTCACGAACGTAAAACAAAATGGAATATCTTGTTTTCTCGATAGCATATGTAATAATTAATAAGCTTGAGACGCATAAAGTTTTCCAAAAAACATTATATTTGTCTCATAACAATTCGTTCTACATAAAGCTTACCCCATAAAACTTCAGTATGCAATGATTTTACAATCCAACTTCAATTTGGAACTTACCGGGATAAATTATTATTTATTTGTAACGCATTAATTGAGTTTGGAATTGGTGAAAAAGATTGAAATTCTGTTTAAATCCATCATCTGGCTACTACCACCTCAAAACTAAAGAGGAGAGGAATTGTTGAAACATCCGAAGTTCGTGTGGCGGGTAGTATAATCCTCGAAGTCACCAGGTATATTTATGAAAAACAAAATGGACTTCAAATTTAAGACACATCGTTAAAAACTAGAGGTTAGAACTAAATCGTGCTAGCACTTTTTAACCACTAATTTTGGACATGTTCACTGCAGGCTCCGGCCAACTTTACAACAACTGCGCTGTAGCCAAAATAGTCGTCATTTAGGGTCCATAAAGTATCTACTCATTTCAATGACATAACTGTATTTCAATTATGACATTTGCTGTCGAGAAAATGTGCTTTTAGGTAAAAGTTCAAAGTTTTTACTAGCCAGCAACAGGCACTATAATATTAGTAGGAAGATAGCAATTATATTTAAGCAGAGAATGACGGGATTCCTGTTCATGTTTCCATATGCATAATGGATGAATAGACGTAGTCGAGAGCTGCAGTGAGCATAATATCAGTAGGAAGGCAGTAACTATTTAAGCAGAGAGAGAAAAGAGCTTCAGGGTCACAGAATAGTGATTGCAGCCAAAAGCTGGGCTTCATAAGATGACTATCGTAGAATTGCATGTTTTCAACCATTGGTGTGAAGCAAGTAGGATTGTAGGATGTTAGGGGTCTGTGTTTATGTATGTATATTTACTTAACTGACCAGCTACGGTAATGTACCGAACTCAAGCCATCTTATCAGAATAACCTACTCTACACCTGCGCTATCAGTGGGGAAACCCCTACGTCTATTTTTACTTAGTTAACTTACTTTTAGTAATGTGAATATTTCTATGGCTTTATTGTAAAAACTAAAGCTAGAGACAATAATTTATAAGAACAAAACTACTGACTCTTTTTCCAGTTCCACTATTTTCATTATTAAAATCTTATATTTTTGGTTCAATATAACCGTCTCAGTTTCCCCACATTCGCATTTTATTCTTATGAACTCATCTCACGGTACATCCACCCATAGCCACACATCAGGCAAAACATTGGTCCTTCGAGCGTAAGTGGTGTGAACCAGTGCCAATTTGAGTTGTTAGAGTGAAGTGCCGCAAAGAATTGCGCCCAGAATGGCAGATACCAAGAACAACTTCCGCTATCTCAAGGGAGCACTCACTTTCTTACCTGGTACATAGGGATTTTACATGGAGATTATATCTGGCGCAATACATATGTGGAAGTTGTTAATGGATTGTAATGGGCAAAATACCTGGAGCAAGTAATGTAAGCTATAATAGCGTGTACCATGGCACAATACAATTGTACCAGGCATTTTTGCTACACCAGGAAAAAAGTAAGTTAAAGGGCACGTTAGAAAGATTGGTTCTTTGGTTTGGGGCTAGGTTTTAGGGAAAGGAAGAAGCACTAGATTACATCTTTTGCAGTAAGTGACTGATACCAGGTATTTTTCATGGTGCAGTGTAGTTCGAACCAGACCTTGTAAATCAGGAATATTTCTGGTGTCGTGTACCAGAAAGGAAACTATAGCCGATAATAGAGCATCTTGGGTGGACTGAAATTTGCGGGTAAGCCCGTAATAAGCCCGGCCCGCACCGGCTTTGGGTGGTTACTGGTAAACATTATTACCCTTGACGAGTTATGAGCGGGTACGGTCTTTTCAAATCGGATAAACAAGACCGTGAAAGCCCGTAAAATCCGGTGTAAAATGCAATGAGTGGAGCATGTAGGATCATGTTGTGATTGCACATATAAGTTTAAAAGGTTTCAGAAAATTATGAACCTGAAACTAAAATTTAACCTGAAGTATAAACATGAATTCTGAAGTAAGACCTTAGAAAAACATGAACCTGAAACTGAGTACTCTACCAGCACCATTAGTGTGCGGGACTTGTAGAAATTATTATTTTATTTCATGCCTGCCTTTGTTATTCTCTAGTACTAGTTTAATTTCGTTCTTCATTGCTGGGGAAAATTTCATTTTGTCTGAAAGATGAATTCCGCTAATAATCCACGTATTGGCTTAATGAGAATCCAGAAATTAGTATTGCAAAAAATTCAGGAAAATCGCCAGAAGTGCTTACCAAAGCCGAAACTAAATCGTTAGTTAACATTCAAAGACAACGAAGTGCATTAGAGGAAATATCCGCAAAATCGTAAGTTTGGAAAACATTTAAACAGATACTAGTTGACTAGGTATCCGTAAATTATGTGAAGTGTACTGAGTGCTGGCATATTTTTAGCTGGCAATCAGGCCAAGGAGGGACATCAACTCTGGCCAAACTTATCAACTTGTAAGAATTCTGCAGTGAAAACGACCCCAGCTAATACCGATTTCATTAAAAAAGTCGAAAAATACAAGATTGCGACAGAGCAAAATTGAATGAGCAAATTGTTCTAGGTCTAGCTAATGATTTGCAAGCCAAAATGGTAGTATTTACGGTCGGGTTACGCGCATTTTTAAATTTTGCGGGGGCCGTGCCGGGCCTTGTCGTTGAACTTGAAATTCGTGCCGGGCGTGTACGGGGGAACATTTCCACGGGCAGCCGCGGACCTAAACTGTTAAACGGGAAAATGCTCTAATCTACAATTATTATTTTATTAATCCGCCCGCCATGCCTTCTATGTATGTATATCAGTAGATACGATAGAACTCTCGCAAATATCTATGTTTAAGTCTCGTGCAGTTAACAAAAAAGTAGTAATAAGAAATCCTTTTAATCAAGTTTTGAATTTTAATTTGTATCGTGGGCTTTAATAATAATACAGTATCATGAGTTAGCAAGCCATCGATAATAAACGATTGATAACTAATCATGTTCACACAATTCGAAGAGTAGATTGACTACCTCTAGTTTCTCTCAGTCATGACAACTTTGAAATCCTTAGGTGAAAGTGTGAATCCAGGGTTAGATTCGAAGGTAGCGTTGGGATTTTCATCGGCGAGTCGAATACTGAACCGGTGGAACATGTTAGTCAGGAAAAGAAATACCTCATCTCTGGCCAATGTTTCTCCCAGACAAACTCGCTTGCCGAATCCGAAGGCCATCAGGGCATCAGGTTTTTGGAATTTTCCATCTTTAGAAATGAATCTGCCAGGATCGAATTTGGTGGGGTTAGGGAAGTGCCGTTCGTCAAAATGAACGCGATGGTTGGTGCTAATGATCCATGTTCCTTTGGGAACGTCATAACCGTTAATTTTGGCATCTTCAGTTGCAGTGTGAAATACATTGAATGGGACAATGGTAGAATAACGCAGAGTTTCTGTGATGGTGGCCTCCACATACGGCAACCTATTCAATCAAACGCGACATGAGTTCCATGCTTGTAATTATCCCAAATACTGCCATAAAATATTATGCATGGTATTACAATGGACGATCAGCCAGAGCAGGGTAACGATTTCGACCAACAACACTGTCCAGCTCCTCTTGGAGTTTCTTCTGCACTTCCAGGAATGTTGATAAATACAGTACAGCCCACGATAAGGTCAAAGTGACAGTTTCAAATCCTGCACCAAACAAATCTCCAACAACAGCTGCCAAAGACCGAACTATTCAGGGAAACAATTAGAACACAGAATGAAGGCGCATTTCAAATATCAATTCCAAAGTCGGTACAAACTCTTACAAGGTCGCTTATATTAAATTGACGCTAGTGCTCCGCATGGGTACAAAAATGTTGTACCTGGACCTGAACCTGTACCTGAATCATGGGTACATGGATTTTTTGAACCTATACCCGTACCTGTACCTGAATACCTGGGTTCAATTTTCCTGAACCTGTACCTGTACTCAAACTCAATCAGAAGTACCTGTACCTGAAAAGTACCTGTACCCAAAAAGTACCCAAAAAAGTACCTGTACCCGAATATATTTTAAAAGTACCTGTACCTACCCGGGTATTTTCGATTGTACTAATTTAAAGGATTACCTAAGACATTACACGAAATAAAAAATTAAAATATCTGCCACCAAAACATTTTGACTTCATAAATTTATTTATCATATTAGATTTTATTTTATTTTTTATTCTTCGAAAGCATGACTAATTGTAAGTACTGGAATTATCAGTAGCTATAAATGATTGCATAAAGGTTGAAAAGGTAACAGATAGCAAAATCTACGATATGAATAAGTTCAATGCAACAATACAAATGCAGTGTAATATTTTCTAAACTTTCAAAAATGCCGAGAATTTAAACGACTAAGAATTTGTTTTGCAACATGAAACTGCTTTCGCAATGGAAAACATTTTTTTAGATTCAAACTCCCCAGATTTTAACTTCAGCCAAGCTTGTAGAAAAAAACATTTCCAACCGTATCTCCACTCTTATATAAACGTTTATGCTGGGATGCCAATGCTCTGGTCCGGACCATTTATAATGGTCCGTTATTGGTCTGGTCAGGTCTGGTCCAACACTTGGACCAGACCAGATACAACTGGTCCAGTATAAGGACCAGACCAGACCAGACGGACCATGGTCTTAACCTTTCGCAAAATGACAAATTTATGGATTCACGAAATCCAATGTAATGTTTAAAATTGTCATTTTTAGAGATAAAAACAAAATTTCACTTAATAAAACTTGATTATTTAATTACTCTTAATGGTATTCTGGACCATGGTCTTTGATCTGGTATGGTCCGAAAAACTGGACCAGACCAATAGTTTGGTCGTACATTTGGACCAGACCAGTTTCATAAATCATGGATCAGATCAGACCATTGGCATCACTAGTTTATGCGTCAGAAAAACTGGGCCATCGGAGAAGGCTCGCTCTATCTGTACTCCAGTTCCAGGAACTGCTAAAAAATCTCTGATCATTCCAGCTAGAGCTTCTGTTGGGGACAAAATTCTTGTCCCGTCCCCGTCCCGATATTTTTTAAAAACCTTTGTCCCCAGTCCCGTCCCGACAATCGGGACACGGTGACAAAAACCATGTCCCCGTCCCGTCCCAAAGATTTATAAAAACGTTGTCCCCGGTCCCGTCCAGAAAGTCGGGACATGGGGACAAAAACCTTGTCCCCGTACCGTCCCCAACATTTTTAAGAAACATTGTCCCCGGTCCCGAAAATCGGGGCATGTGAACAAAATTCCTGTACCGTCCCGATAATTACTAAAAACAAATTGTAGACATTCTCATACCGAAAATCGGAACATGAGGAAAATTTCGTACAAAAAACATGTGTACTAAAAACATAAAAAAAACATTAATAGAATCGTAGCTCCAAGATTCTTGCTTAACTTTTTGAGCAACAAGCTTCATTTTCTACAAAATAAAATCGAATGTCTTACATTCGGTGAAATAGTGCTCACAGAATAGTTTACTCATGGGCATTAAAGCTGAAACGTTATCCTTTTTCAGCTTTGCTTGCTCGTCTCGTCCCGTTATATTCACGACCAAAAAGCATCTCCCTTCCCGAATATAATGGAGACAACTTTTTTGTCCCCGTCCCGTCCCGAATATAATGGAGAAAATTTTTTTGTCCCCGTCCCATCCCGAATACGACATGGGGACAATTATTTTGTCCCCGGGTCCAGTGTCCCGACGGGACGTCCCTGTCCCCGGCAGAAGCTCTAATTCCAGCTAATGCTGGGTAACTATCCACGTGTTCCTATATTGTGGAATAAGTTTTCATGACTGAGGTTATACATATAAATTTTAATATAACATGTTTTAAGGTAAAAAATTCGGATAAGTTTTTAAAGCTCAACAACACATTTACAGGCTTTACTTGAAAATTATGATTGACTGAGAAGTACCTCAAAGTTCAGGTATTTTACATTCAGGTTCAGGTATTTACCCAGTGAGTACCCGTACCTGATGGGTTTATACCCAAAAGATTGGTTTTTGAACCTGTACCCATACCTCAACCTGAACCTGAATTTTCAGGTATCTAACGACTGAACCTGAACCTGTACCCAAATTGGATGGGTACAAAAAGTATGTACCTGATACGTACCTGTACCTGAACCTGTACCCAAATACCCGGGTAAAACCTGTACACATGAGGGGCACTAATTGACGCATACTTAATAAGAACCATAGAGGGGAGGGAATTATTTATGCCACCCAGCATGCGTTAAATTTAGGAGCAATTGTGATTGATTCAGTAGAAGTACGTATGTACATATATTTGTTTCGTAAGTTTTTTCAGGTAAAAAACTTCTTACTCCCATTATCCTTGTAAAAACTAGAAGCAGGATCTTTTGTGGCCTCAATTTCTTTGAGGTAAGCATCAATAAAATCCCGGGGTACTCCATTCTCAGGGAAAGTTTGTTTGTGCTGATCTATGTGACCTAATGTTATGCCCCTCATATCCTTCACCATTTCCATGAGCTCTCCCCAACCGGACAATTTCGGGATTAACTTCGCCAATCTAGGCATGAAGATAACTGCTAAGTTTCTGCCGATCTTCTCCGATAATCTGTTTGAAATACAAAGTCAAATGTTAACATAAAATAACATCAACAAATATATCCGTAGTTAAGAATGTAGCGTTGGTGCCTTCTTCTTACTCTTTGTTCTTATTGAAAATTGACCATAGTCGTGGGTCATCTTGCTCATAACGCACTCCTGCCATAATTTCCCACAATGTATTCAACACTGCCATTTGGAAGGTTCTGTTTAGCATCACGGGCTGGCCTACCTGCTTGGAAAATTTCCCTAAGAATTCATTCACTTCGTTCATAATCAATTCCTCGCTGACGTTCTTCCCAAAACCGAAGTCCCGAAGGTGACGGAGCGTAAACCGCCGTTGATCAACCCACTCCTGACCGGAGGAGCTCAGTACTCCTACGAAAACAAAATGATACGAATGCTTTAGTTTACTTCATCCAGGCTCTTTAACACAAGCAAAGCAAACGAGGTGCAACAACTGTTGAAGTACAAAATAAACTACATGCAATTTTAACACAAAACCAAAATGGGCAACAGTTTTGAAACACATATTTTGCTTGTAGCATAAATTCAAATTAGTTCTTTTGAAATCTAATTTCTGAATCGACTTATCCATTTTGTGCTATTGAAATTGCATGTAGATTTTACTAAGAATGTATGTTGCTTATTTTGATGTTTCATTGTCAATATGTTTTACAAATTTTCTTAGATCAAGTACCGTGTGGCCCATCAGAAATAAGAGTAAACGATTCTTCCTGGATTCGTCCAGCGAAAGCAGGATCGTTAAAGACTTCCTTCATCAATTTTAAGTCATTCACAACGTAGCATCTAAATAGAATATTAGAGCTTACATATATCCTGTTTATATTTTAGCACATGACCTTTAGATTAGCAAATGCGAAATACTTACAAGAGTCTTTTCTTTATACGCATTAAAATATTGCAGCCAATATTATACCTGACATTTTATTCCTCAAAGAAAATTTCAAAATTTGCATCTTCCAAGCGGTCTCTTGTAATGAGAGTGCACTGCATTTGTAAATACTGCCTGTGTACTTGCTACAACAGACCATTACTTATAGGAGAAGATGTGTTCATGGATTAAATATTTGGGAATGGATGTATTCCAATGTTAGTGTTAGAGGTGAAATGAAACGGAGTTCCCTATTGTTAGCGTCCTGATGTCTGGCTGTCCGTCCGCAAGATAATGACCGAATTTTATTGACATTGTGATTTCACCAGGCAATTCAAACTTTTAACAGTGACACATTGCATACTAAGTCAGAACCCTACTGATTATCGAATAATCCATTTGACCTCAGGAAATTAAAATAGGTCACGTGTAAATACATGCTCATACAAACATCTCCAAGTAACTGTCCCAGGTACAAAGGTCCCAGCATAAAACTTTTATGAACGTTGTTATTTATACCAATATGAGTCACGCGTCATCTGTCTAAACTTTTCAATTTAGGGATCTCCTGTGGTGGTTTAAATTTGACAGAAACAAGCGTTAAATTGTTCTATGTATTTAAAGAATTTTATAATTCGAGTAAAAATTCTTAAAACTTTTCTCCACTTTCAATGAGCGCTGTATCTGTATTTTAACTATGGGGATGGAACAAATTTTAAATGATCTAGAAGAATATTTGCTACAAACTGTGAGGGAACTGAATGATTTTGACCTTTATCCTTTCTTCGTGCTTGGGGGGGAAAACAAATAACCTACCGATTGCCAGCGAACCAAATTTGAAAAACATCCCCGTATTTGTCGGCCCATTTGGCCAGTTTCACGTGTATAAATCCTCCTAATTCCAGCATATTACCAATCACAGGCAAAGCCATAGGACCTAAAGAACAAATCATAATTATTTTACAGTTTATTTGTACCAGCTACATTTTGTTCAACAATTTCTTGTTTTATTTCAGATTTCAGATTTCTTGTTTTATAGCCCAATGGTGTTGTAAATTGCTTCCTTTCTTACGGCTTAGCTACTAATAGACACGGCATAATTATAATGCACAATTATGAATATTTAAATTACAAGACCAAAAATAATTCGATCCCACTTTACTATTCTAGCCCAAGAATATTTGGAAATTTTAACCGAGTCATCAAAATATATTCATGTTTTTCAATGCGGTCTGCAAAATTCATGGTGACTTCTGAAATCGGAACCCTGCTAAATATGACGTTCATATATTTAAAACCTGTATCATAGAAAATTTCCTCCTGAGGAAGGACTAGCTCTTTCATGAATCCTTACATGTAGGGAGAAAAATCCGTAGTTTTGATTATTCGCCAAAATAATGTCAATGATTTGAAAATTTTGGTCGGGATAGATTTTTGCGAGGAAACTAAAATAGCTTACGAATCAATACTTAACGACCGAGTTGACATCAGTGCTCGGACTGGGTACAGAAACCGTGTACCCGTACCCATACCCGTACCCGAATATCGGGTACTACAAAATGCTGTACCTATACCCGTACCCATACCCGAGTGAATTATTTCAGTACCCGTACCCGTACCTGAAAATACAATGTAGTACCTGTACCCACAATTTACCCGTACCCGTAATGTACCCAAAACCTGTACCCGTACCCGAGTATCTATTGTGAGTACCCGGGTATTACTCGGATACTGGAAGTTTGGCCGATTTAAAATCCCCGACGACATTAGCCTGCCCAGCTGAAAAATTTTAAGTTGTCAATTTGTTGACCTCCATTAAAAGTGTCCGGGATTTTGGGAATTTTCCTTAGGCGTTAAAGACATTCTATTTGACTTTTTTGAAAAAATTATTTAAGGCATTTTGGGATTTTTTAATAAACACTGACGAAATTCAAATCCTACTACCCCAAAATAATAACTTGCTGAATGAAATGAAATGTGTTCTCGCTAATTGGAATTGGGACGGATTCTTTAATACTAAACTCTCCATAACTTGCTTTTTAACTTGGAGAACAAGAAACAATTTTTTTTCCGGCTAATCGAACTCGCAAATGTTATACGGGAAAATTGAGTTGATCATAATTTTTCCAAGTCAAATATTGCGGTTTCAGGAAATAAATGTGGGAGGCAATATTGAATATTCATTTTATATTACAGCTTTATAAAACAAACATTCGTAAACTGTCTCTCAAATTTATGAAGCACGAGACGGAGATTTTCGAAAAATGCAGGCAAAATAGGACTAAAATGCAACCCCGTGGAAGTTTTGAACGCCAAGTTCAGATGTCTGTCAAGTTCTTTTAACATCAAAATTATCAAAATTAATCAAAGGGACTGAAATATAAATATTGCGTGCAAGGAATGATATTTTTCATTCTAAAATGTTATAAATATTCACCTCAATGAATACTCAAAGTGTCATAAATACCCAGAATTGAAAATGCTCAAATTGCCTGTATAAAATGCCATGGCGTTTTCAAATGGGCAACCTTGGGTACTTGTAACGTTAAGAATGCTACAAGTGGATCTGCTAATAAATGTATATTTATTCCGATCTTATCTCGTAATACGTCTTCAAATAATTGTAATGTTACGCTCCCAATGAAGCTAATTAAATCGAATCCCAAGAACTTCCCTCTTGAAATTCTTCGTTGATGAGCTTCACTATTTAAGTCGATAAACAGATGATTTCACTGACTCTACGCTCTATTTCTTTATTAGATTCCTTGGATGAATTATTAGAAGCGTTAGATTGCAACTACCACGTAATCATAAATGAGACGAAGCCACTTGGCTCTGTCACTAACGCAAGCATCTGTATACTACGAAATAAGCAACTCCACGGTTGGTAGGTCTTATTGTTAGCCATAGTAATCCATCCCATCAGGAATCCTTCAAGTACCCAAAAATACTCGGGTACAGCACCCACGGGTACAGGAATTTTACATAGTGATACCCGTACCCATTGGGTACTACCCGAATGCCACTGAGTGAGTACCCATACCCGTACCCGTACCTGTACCCACTTTATTGCCTAAAATCAAGAGTACCCGGGTAGTACCCGCGTACTTGCGAGTACGCAACTTCTGTACCCGGGTAGTACCCATACCTGTACCCGCACCCATTTACCCGAGTATTACCCGTACCCAGTCCGAGCACTGGTTGACATGGTCCAGTCAAATGGTTTTTCAAGAATCCTGTATGGCCCCAAAATCTGTTTTTCAAATTTTGATCTCGAATAATCAAACGTTGGAAATTTTGTAAGGTAAGTCTTATTCGAATATTTTTTTTATTTTGGTGACATCCTTGGACAAACTAGCTCGTCTTGCTGGATATTTGGAAAGAATTTGTCAAAATTTACAGTTTTAAAAATACAGTGTCGAAATCAGCTCTCGCTCTAAGTTCACTCCTGCAGGATCAAAAATCATGAAGGAAATATTATAAAGGTACGCTCCAAATAAGGGTGAGAATTAACACTGTGTTAAACGGAAATGTTTGTTTCTTCAGTGAAAGCATAACCGGGGTCTTATAACAAGAGCAGTGACTATTAAAATTAAATATAATTATATAAAAATTCAATTTTAACGTATTTATAATATGTATACTTTACCTTTCGGGTAGTTTTTTCCATCATTTTTAAAGAAAATGTTATAAACGATTATACTTATCGCACATAGAACCAACGCTCCAGTTAGAGAAATCATGATGATCCTATTCTGATGTAGCTAGCCTTAAAAACAATTGAAGACCTGGACTGGTCTATAAACACCAAATCTCCACTCAGTAGCTTTACGTCTGTACTTGTGTGGGAGACAAGTTCACGGAATGAAATGAGAAGGTGTAGCCAAGGGGAGCTGTTTTACCATATTTTATTTAACTATCTTCCAACACAGTGCACATATTATGCTACTGTATACTTAAAAATCGACAGTTTGCAACGATTTTGGGCACATCTCTGTTGGGTGGCAATTAGCATTCCAAAAAACGGTATGGCCGTCGACATGAATTAACGTGTAGCTTCATTTCATAATTTTAAAGGCCTATGCTGCCTGTTGGAATATTTTTCCGAAATTTAGAAACCATTTTCATAATTTTAAGAATACTTTTTGTTTAATCTTTGACATATTTTTCGAATTTTTGAAATATTGAAATATTTTTGGAAATTTGTCATAATTTTTGCATTATTTTCGTAAGTTTTGTAAAATTTTTGAAATATTTTTCCGGATCTTTTGAACACTTTTGATAATGAAAAAAAATCTAAAGCACTTGTGGTTATTATACGTGTTAATCGACATGTGTGTACTCGTTGTCTGCAGCCGTTCTTTGTAATGATAATTACCCTTGAATAGGTACATACGTATGTTATACAGTAATTCTAGTAGCGCCCCGCAAATGGGCATGAATTAATGTATCAATGCACCCCAGACATGTCTTTCGTGCCTTTCCGTAGCGTCTTTGGGAATAAACAATTTTGTTTATCGAAAACTGCCGCACCGATTTCAAATTGAACTCATTCGAGATTTTAGTCGAAGACCAAGTGGGGAAAATTGTTCACTAGTATTTCCTTAATCGTGCCGGTGGGTGTGCGGACAAACGGACGTATGGACAACAACGACACAATCCCTAGAAACCTACGCAACTGTGTATAACCTAACATATGTATACCTTGTCTAATACGTTATAATCACAATGAACAAAGTTCAGCACACGGCTTGAAAAAGTCGCCTATAAAGAATCTATGTTTTTGCATCAAGGTCCAGTCTTCCAAAGATAATAATGATTATATTTTGAAGTGTAAATTAGCGGATAAATATATATCCCCATATACATATGAATCATTTGTCAGTTGATTACCTGTTGCTGCAGCCAATAACACGCATACGCATATACAGTACATTAGTAGGAAGGTAAAAACTATTTAAGCAGCGTGTGAAGTCTTTTCACTTTTCAGGGTCACAATATATAATGGATGCAGTGAAGAGTTTGGTTTAATAAGACAACTATTGCATCATTTCATGTTTTCATCTATTCGGGAAAGATAATGTTAGATCTCTGTATAAACTTACAATTGCATAATTATTTATATGTAAGGTCAGACAATTTTTATTCTCATGTACATGATTATGGAAAATAAATGCACTTTTTTCAGACGGTTCTTCAGTTTCAAGAAAAGTGTCGGGTAAAATTATTTATTAATCATGATTATCTTTAAGTAAGTTTATATGTGGCTCTTTGGATATGCTGCTTTATTAAAAACACAAATAATTCAATTCTCTAGATTGCGTAATGTTTGCTATACTTACAATTAGTCATTGTACGCAGGGTTGTGTAAGTTAAAGTGCCAAGGCATTATGCCCAAAATTCCAGACCAAAATTCCCTGGCATTCTGGGAGTTTTCAAATCCAGGAACAAGTGAATATTTTTGGCATTTTCGGCACTTTCAAATCAATATAGGATACTTTTACTGAGCAAAGCATTTTTCAGGTGAACGTAACTTGCGCAACCTTACAAAAGAGCAACTATAGTAACTAATTGCTATGGGTAAATTGATAATATTAGTTTAGTAATTGTTACTAGTTTAGTTCCGCGGGGACTAGAAACCACCTCATCCACAGTGATGACAGTGGTGTGAATGAATTACATACAGGAAATACATACCTACAAATATTATGTATACAAGCAAGAGTTGATGGTAATTTTCGTGTCTATGCTTCAAGAGAAAAAAATGACCAATGGCAACAAATTAGCTCACGGCAGTCCAATGAACGGAGCAAATTTTTTTTCATTACAGTGTTAGTGTATAAATTCCCAAATTTCTACGTACACGAGTTAGTTGTGCAAGTGTTGTAATATGGTTGCCGCTAATTCGTTTGAACATATGTTTATAAGCTGTGCTGAGTTGCTGAGTATTACACCGACAGTATTTGCTCCTCAAATCTCCATACAGGGTTAACCTCATTTCCGGGTTAAATGGGTGGGAGTCACCGGTAAAAATATATATAGATATTGATAGGGTCAAAATGACAATCAGGTAGGTCTCAGTTTTAGAAGCAAACAAAAAAAAGTTAGTCCTCAAGAAGTTTGTTGTTGAAGATGATCAATATAAAAAATGTAACTACAGTATCTGCAAGGAGCAGAACTGCAATGTGTTGACCTGCAAGCTTTCGACCTGTAAGGTTCCAGCCCTTACACTAGTAGCCGGGTTAACACAGAACGTCTTTCATAAGTCATTTATATCTGGTCAAGTCATTCTGATCTTCGTTTTCTTCGGTCTGAACAAGTGTTTTACAGGGAAAGAACCGTTTGTTTTACTGTATGTGGTACACAATTCGTTTAAAACTCATGTTTTTTCACACCGATTTATCTTAGCTCTTTTTATGAGCGAAGCGATATAATGAAACCGTATCAGGGGTAAGCTAGGCAGAGCTTGAAAAACGTTTACACTATGGCACCTACAGACATGACCCGCTAACATTGGAGATTCACATGCAGAAGTGCAATAAGGTTTTCACTTTTCGAAAACTTTGACTGTATTTTTCAGAGCCTCTTACTGCATGGGAATGCTCTTCCATGAAACTTAAACGAAACCTCAATATGACGACAACCATTATCGATCTGATTTTGATGACGATTGGTCAAAGTCCAAGTCTTAATACCGTACAATATACAGTAAATGTATTTCAGACTGTAGATAAAATATATGCTTTTGGAGAAACATGATTTAGGATTAATAAATAAATAAACAGACGAGGAATAATAACAAAATAATAGTGGAGAACAGGATTCAACGTTTTGTACGTCTTTATAGTGTAGTAATTTGTCATTAATTACATAAAGAGTCTGTGTTAGTGTTGCAAGTGTTTCAGTTTGTTTCAAAAACTTCGTTTCATGGCAGTTTGCATACTGGAATGGAACGAATTTCAGGTTTCGTTTCAGTTCGAAAAAATGTGTTTCTTTACGTTTCATTTTTTTCAATGAACTGAAACGAAACATAAAACGATTGTTTCAGGCGCACCCAATTATTAAAGTACTAATATTGTAAAAAAATGGGATAAATGTTTTAGCAGTGGTATACTTTACATCGTATCCCTTTAAGCTTTGTGAGATACTGATTAATTGTAACTTCTTATAATTGATTAATAGTTCACGAAAAAAATCATTAATTATGGATAATGATTTGCAGCTCTATACAGTATATCGTAACAAATTTTATCGGTAATTTCGTTGCCACTTGCCAAATAGATCAAACTGAAAAAAAGGTTGAAGCTCTTTGCTGGAAACAAAATGTTGACGACTTTCTTTTAATCCTGCTCTTTAGGCACATGTATTTTGTTCTAAGCTTGGGGTGTTAACTACAAAACATTTAGCTTGGTTCAGTTATTCACTCCCTAAGGAACGAATTGAGTTTAAAATTATTTGTAGAAAATATGTTCGACAAAATAAGAGCTTAAGAATACCGAAGCATGCGGTTCTGTATTTATTTTGATAGCTAGCGATTGAATATGCGAAGCCAAAAATGCAGTAGTATTACACAAATCCCACGAGAAATTTCCTTTGAGAATATGAGATGACGTGTGCATTGAAACGCTTGAAACGCGTTTCATTAGGGCGGTTTTGCTTTGTTTTAGAAGCCGAACTGAAACGTTCGTTTCGCCCCAAACTGAAACTGAAATGAAATTTTGGTGAAACAAACTGAAATGAAATGAAACAAAACGAAAATTTTCGTTTCAGGAACGAAACGGTTGCAGCACTAACTGGAATACACTGCGGAGGTTCCTTATTAAACTTAATTGTTGCTTTGCACAGTCCAATACGAAAAGCAGCCTGAGTGTGATGAGTGAAAGCATGATGACAATGTGCCCAACAGAAAGAAAATTTTTATGATTTTTTCGATATTTTGAAACTTTTTCGAAAATTTTGAGTGAATTTTAAAAATGTTACAAAATTACTCAAATATACAAACAAGGAATGCTAACCATGCATGATTGAAGAAACAACTAAAATCGGTTGTATCGTTCTCCCTATATTTTGTTTTCTCCGACAAAACCGAAAATTGCCGTTCACCATATACCGTGTTGTACATGTGTCCTGATTTAGTCTTCCAAAAGTCGTCGAATTTTTACAACATGTTCACATTACCTTACAAGTAAACTGTGAATCAACTGAATATTTTTTTGCCCGATTTCGGCTAAAATCTTCAATTTCCAAGGTGGGACCGGATCCCGTTGAGTGTAAGCACATCATCTGTGCAGACAGACAATCTAATTGGTTCAAAAAATCTTATTGCACATTTTATTTAAAAAATGTGAATCTCCAACAACACTCGAACTTTAATACTTAAAATTGATTTAATTCGCTTAGGTTTCTAAACATTTAACCATATTTACGCCGTAATACCCATTAAATAATTTTTCACCTGAATCAGTGTTCAAACTGGACACCCTGAGCGAATAATCAGCAGCCTCCTGAAGGAATCTAGGCTTTTCACTTATTGTTAGTATCGTGGAATTGCAGAGACTTCTGGCGTTCGTAAATCTTCCAGTGGTGTTCCTTCTGGGACACATTATAAAAAATTTCAAATCCAGCCGCACATTGATTTCAAAACCTGGTACTCATGAAAGTATTTATCGTTGTCGTTACTGACCACGGCAGAGTCTAATGTTTTACCTCATTCAGAATCTTTTAGATGGCTTTCGTTTGGACGACTCAACTAAATCACGGTACACGATGATTCGAGGGGTTGAGTTGTCGTAGTTCCCGTCAATAAACCTCAGGATTTCCATTTCTGGGAAAAATTATGTGTAATGACAAAATGTGAATAATGTGAACATTTCTAACTAAATCAGCGGTGACTGGTGCTAAACTGGAAAGTCAGAAAGGGTTGAAATGATACACTGAATTCCAGTACGTAATAGTTCGTAAGAGTTAGGCCAAACACATCACCCAATCTATTAGAAAATAAATGAACGTTTGACCGATTATTGAAGCCGCAGTAGAAAACTTGAATTGACTGGTGGTGTATTGGTTCGGCAGTCTTCGTTACAACAGTCAAGTGGACATCAGGAAGACCAAAATAAGGACCTTTGTTTCAATACGTCCCTGAAAAGGGTGGGTGATTATATAGGCAGATCATAATTAATTAGTCGACATCTCCGAGTACGTAAAATCTGTTCGAGAAATTGAGGGCATGGCTCACGTGGATCAGAAGTTACTCAGAACGGCTCCAAATGTTTTCAGTCCTTTTTGCTACCCATGATGACACAAAAATGTCCCAAGACCTCCCATTGATCTGAACACATCACAGTGGGTTACAAGTCGCATGTAGTCCCATGACCTCAAATCAAACTTAGGTTGTCCAAGTTCTCTGTTTTATTTACTTTTAGAAGATATTGCGTACATGTGTTTTGAACCACTGCTCCTACGGAAGATCAAAACGCTCATTGTACTATTTCCGGTTGTTTAGGACCCATCCTAAACATCCTAAAATCCTAGGTTATTGGTTGAAGGGAAATCATAGAATGACTACTCGAGTCAATACAATAATTAACTCGTACCAATTATCACCGTGACTTGCGATTCCTTTTAACGCACACGAAAATAAATAACATGCAAGCTTTCGTGTCCCAGAACACAAATCTTCACAAATATGCAGCGTTAGCAATTATCATGTGAGGTCACACAACGTTGATTACGAGGTCACCAATCGGGAAAATATTTTCAATTCAGCATTTCTTTGGTCCATGGGTGCAATAATGTGGGGGCGAACCCAAATGAGTCTCAGACCCAGGGTAATTAGACCTTAACGCATCATAGTTGGTTACAAGACCTCATATAGAACTCAGTGGTCGCAAGTAGTCCCACGACCTCAGGCTAACCAATGGTGGCCTCGGAACTGTCATGATGCACACTTCGCATACAAACTATTGGACCACAAATCTACGAAACTATGGAAGGTTCCAAAACAATCATTTAATCCATCCTTGCCTTATGTTCTGTAAATAAAACGGTAAAGAGCTATTAAATAATGGAAAGACATGTGGTAAAAATTATTTTACCGCTTTTATACTTACAGACACACGAATATACACATGCTTAAATTATGAATTAAAGGATATGATTTTTCAATGAAATATTTTGCAGGTCAATTCGACCCGAGAAATGGCTTGGAGGGCTGTGAGAATCCTCAGTAGAACGAATAAAAACTTACATTGAGCTGCATAATGACTTCGGTTGTAGAAGAGCTTCAGTGTTCAGAGGAGTGTGTTTCTAGCCATTCCATTGATTTGGTAGGGTCACCAAAAAGTTTAAATTTGAAACGTAGCACTCACGAATCGCAGCAGCAACCTTCACAAACTTCGACTGATTGTGAGTTTTACTTTCCCGGCCACAAATCTACCTACCACCAACTGCGACCCCATAAAGAACAATATATTACATAAGTTATTACCACCAATCCACCGCCATACTGATCCAATATGCCCTACCACCATTACTACCACCAAGCCAAGGGTGGTGGTAGGTAGTTTTGTGGCCGGGAAAGTACTGAAGTACGGAAACTGGGTTTCAACTGCAGGTTGTAACCTTGGGTTCTGCAGAAGTGCAGAAGCGGCAGCGACTGGATTATGTACAGTACGGTCTCAGTCTCATCATTAGGTATCGCTTTTAGTAGGACCACCTAAACCTAATTGCTGTGCTAAAGCAGGCGCACGATATATTTGATTTTAGACATTTTCCCAATTATTAAAGGTGTTGATTGATCAACGCAAGCAAAAAATAAATAATTTACAAAGGGAATTTTGCAGAAGCAGCAGGGATTAACATATTTACATACAGTATAATCACACCATAGCAGCCCCATTTTAAAAGCATTTTCTCTAGGGGTAAAAACGTGAACATTTTCATCAAACAATTCGTATTTTTCTCTACATCAAGGTATCTCAATTTCAGAATCAAATTTTGGTATTTTTGTAAACAGAGAGAGTATGCATCTATATACTGTATAATAAATTATTCTCAGAAATTTTGTCACCTATAAAGGTTTCAGTAGGAAATCTCATATATTCATTATTCAGACGGGAAATAAATAATTGAATCGGTTGAGAAGAGTAATAATTGACTTCGTGTTTCGTGCCCGCCATTGTCACCGCAAGGAGCTCTGTAATAGGTTTCCTCATATTCCATGAAAGTTGCTCAAATAAAGTGACAACAAATATTCTGAAAAACATTTGCGCAGAAGTAAGGAAATTTAGATTATGAGAACTTATATTTTCACTAGCACTGCACAGCCAGCTATTGCTAGCTCCGGAAGGCAAATGTAAGTATCGAAGGCAGTAAATAGTTGTACGCAATAGCTGACTGTGCAGTGCGAGTTATGCTTAACGCCCGGTAAATGTTAAATTATAAAATTTCAGGGTACACGCAATTAACTGTATAAGTACCATTAACTTCACCCCGTAGTAACCCCTGATCCCCAGTTTTGTCCACAAATACTTTAACATTGTCTTGAGAAGTGGCTCTAGAAAATGCTACATGAGTTGACCATGAGTAAAAACGGGTTTTGATAACCAAATGCCTACTTTGCTAAAACTTTGGCCCTGGGACTTGTTTATGGTCATGGAGAAGTTAAGCTTGACAGGAAATTGCCTCCTTCTTAAAACAAACGGGTATTCACCCTCATTTGACGCTAGTGTATATAATTCGGGGAAGAAAATGTACTGCTTCGGCTCGCTGATTGTGAGCCGAGTTTATGAGAGATAAAGTTAACAATCAGCCTATGTATGTATTTTAGGGGTTCTCTCTCACCTAGTTGGAGAGAGATACTGCTCGGGCCATCAGGTGGGCCCATTGCAGATTGCCCTGTACACTTTACTTTGGGCGGGTTACGAAGCGGCCAGTTGCAATTGAGTAATACAACAGGTCGCTCGCGTTCGCCTGTTTAAGGAGACTTAGGTCTAGAGTACATGCCTTAAGATATATATTTCTAATGATGCAGAAGGCAGGGCACGTCGCCAAGAAGTGAAAGGCGTCCTCATCCTCTATGCCACAATATGTGCACAAGGGGCAGGATGCCTTCCCAATTCTATGGAGATGTTTTTGAAATCTGCCATGACCGGAAATAACCTCCGTGAGCCACTTGATGTGGACTCGTGAGAATTTGGTCACCGATTTGTTCCCATATAGTGGAGTATTTATCAGTGATCTGGGAAGAGCACCAATTTTCAGGTTTTGCCATCTCTCAGTGTGCAAGGCACGCAGTTTGCTGCGCACGATATATTTCACCACTGAGGTAGCAATTGGAAGTTTAGTTGGAATCCTTGTTTCTAAGGATTCTTTTGAGTAAGCTGCTTTCGCAAGTTTATCTGCCTCCTCGTTTCCTTCAAAACCTTGATGACTTGGTATCCAGTGGAGCCGAACAGTGTTATCCTTTGATAAACTGCTCAGCGCCATGTTACAATCAAGTACAAGTTTTGAGGATGTATAGGAGCTGTTTAAGGCAAGTAAGGAGCTCTGACTATCACTGTAAAATGTGATAGTTTCATTGCTGTAGTTAGAGTTAATAAGAAATTTGGCTGCGCACATTATTGCGTGTATTTCACATTGAAATACAGTTGCATGTTCATCAAGAGGGTTGGATTCGCAGTAAATAGCCTTGCACGAACTCCCATCTCTCTTGATGATGTAGAAGCCACTGCCTGCTAACTGTTTGGATTTGGAGCCATCAGTATAACAGATGAGGCCGATGTTGTCTAGTGACAGGTCTTTGGTCCACTCAGACGTTTCGCCAACAACAATTCCAATATTGTTATTTGCAAGTTGTGACGGGATGATACTATCGCTAGGTCTTAGTAGGATAGTTTCCATCGTCACCCATAGATTCCACAGTCTAACATGACTGCGTTTAACATGTGCCATAGATTCGCCGAGCCAGTGGTTTCTGGCCCTTAATCTGTGCATTGTTCGGACAACTATTCCCTGTAGATGTAAGTCTAGCGGAATAATGCCTAAAATTGCTTCTAATGTCGCAGTTGGGGTGCTTTTGCAGGCACCTGTGATACTGAGACAAGCTTGCCTTTGCACACTTTATTTTTGCAAAGGTGTATTTTGCATTATAACCAGGATGCCAGACGACAACTGCGTATTCCAGAATGGGGCGCACGATTGTCGTGTACATCCAGTTTGCAATTTTTGGGTTAATACCCCATTTCTTTCCGACCAAGCGTTTGATAGTGAGTAATGATGAATTAGCTTTATTCGCAATGGAGAGACAATGCACTCTCCATGTAAGGTGGCTATCTAACGTCACTCCTAGGTATCTTATGCTTGGGAGGATGGCGATTTGGTTCCCACGGTAGGAAAGTGTACTTATCCTCATACGTGTGTTCCTGGTAAAAATGACTGCGCCCGTTTTTTCCGGGTTTAGATTGAGGCCCGTGCGTGTGCACCATCCATCGATGATGCCTAGGCCCTTAAGAGTTCTATCCGCACATGTGCTGAAGTCTTTTCCTGCCTGAGCAAGGACTACGTCATCCGCAAATCCTTGTGATAAGACAGATGGCATCCTGGTTTGGAGCTGTTGGAGTAGCTCATCCATAACGAGATTACAAATTAGAGGAGACAAAACACCACCCTGCGGGGTTCCCCTCTCAACTCTTCTCTCGCTGTGAGAGCTTCTCAATGTGGAGCAAGCTAATCGGGACTGCAGCATGTGATTTATCCATCGACAAATTACAGGGTCAATTCCAGATCTGCTCAGTGCCGATTCCATCGCTGCAAATAACACATTATTAAATGCTCCATCGATGTCCGCAAATATTGCTATGACAATTTCCTTATTTCCCAGGGCTTTTTCCACGTAGCATACAAGTCGATGAAGTGCTGCCTCTGTGGAGGTTCCCCGTAAATAAGCAAATTGTTTGTTACCCCTAAGGGTTGCTTGTAGTTGATGTGTTCTTATGTGACAATCAACTAGTCTTTCAAGTGTTTTCAATAGAAACGAGGAAAGTGAGATGGGTCTCCAAGCAGCCGCACTTTCGTAACAGCCTTTTCCAGGTTTCGGAATGAATATCACTCTTGCTTTGCGCCATTCTAGTGGCACGTAGCCTAGTGTCAAACAACCTTTGTAGATTGTGCACAGGTGCGTACTGAGAACATCCAGACCCTTTAGTAAAACTATTGGGGAGATGTTGTCTGTACCAGCAGCTTTATAGGGACCGAAGGTACTGACTGCCCACTTTATTTTGGATGGATTAACTATTTTGTCTAGCTCCGTTACTTCCTTTAGGTTATGATCCCAAGTTATGGAGTTTAACGAGGGGCCACATGGAAAGTGGTGAGCTAGTAGTTCATCTCGAACCTGGCAATCATCCCTTGTGTTCATACCATTTGGGAGTTTTATGCGGCTAGGAGTTTTCCGATTCTCCGAACTTAATACTTTTTTGAGTCTAGCCGCTACTGGTAAGCAGGTTATGCTCTCACAGTAGGTCTGCCAAGACTTCTCGTTTCTTAAAACTTTTTTATATTTATTTCGGCATCTCTTGTAGTTCTCCCAGGCTGATGGATCACGCTCATTGTGGTTGCCAGCCAGTCTGAGGAGACCACGAGATCTTTTACGGAGTGCAGACAGTTCGTTGGTCCACCAAGGAACAGTTTTCTGCCTCCATGAAATTGTTTTTAGTGGACATGCTTTGTCAAAGCTGTTTTGAATTGATGATGTTATCAACACAGCCTGACTCTCAAGTTTACCAACATTGGGAGGTGCCTCCATGTGTACACCATTTAGATCTTCACATAAGCAATGGACGTATTTTTCCCAGTCAGCCTTCCTTATATTACGAGCTTTTATTGGGTTTGGTTTCATGGCGGACACCAAAAATCCAATGTACAAGTGATCAGACATGGATTCAATATCCAGAACGTCCCACTGTCTAATTAGACTATGTGCCCAGCTATTTGTTATTGTAACATCTAAGACCTCCTGTCTATTAGCAACTACGAATGTGGGTTTATTTCCCACATTGCAGGTCTGAAGATGGTTTCTTAGTAAGAATTCAAGTAGCTGCTGGCCTCTTGAGTTTATATTGGAGCTACCCCAAGCTGTGTCGTGAGCATTTGCATCTGCACCCATAACAAGCGGGATATTTAGCTCATTACAGTATTCAACAAGATTTATGATAGATCTGCTGGGAGTCGTTTGTGTGTCACCAGGGCAATAGGCTGATGCAAACACAATCGTTCCGCTTCTCCATTCGGTAGAAATAGCCATCAAATCTCTATCATTGAATTGAGAGAGAGGAGTAGCCATTATGTTCTTGGTTGTTACAATGCAAGCCCTGGGGGCTTCGTTTATTGTTCCAACAAATAAATTGTCTCTTTTGCCAAGGCCAGAGATTTTATTTTTGACCAAATATGGTTCTTGAATGAGGAAAATAAGAGAATGAGCATGGCGCACTTTACTGTTATTGTGCAAATGCATTGTATTCTTTTGTTGCATCAATAGACTGTCGCGCCAATTCATAAGTGAAGTTGACGCATCACGACAATGATGCAAGTTAATTTGGGTCGTGTAAACATGGGGAGTATCTATAATAGGTACTCCCATGTTACGTGACCCAGGGACAAGCCTAAAGGATACAGACATTTACACAGTAAGGAGGGAAGAGGATAATGCATAGCATTCACACAGGATCAGGATTGGCGCGCTCAGACTTCTCCAATCTTGCCTCAAAGCGTAGTGTGCCCACGCTGTAGAAAAGCGTGAAGTCTTTTGCGCGCAGATACTCCACTGAGGCAGGATCAATACCAATGATCCTACTGCATCCAAGCAGTGGTGCCCCAGGAAGAGATTTAGCAGACCAGAACTCACTCCATCTGTTAGTGGATTCTGTATCTTGAGTCTTTTCAGGAACTCAGGAAACGATTGCACAGGGCCATTTATACGAACACAGTAAGTGGCCTGGTTTTCGGGTTTCCCCGGCGGGACCTCGGATGGTTTCCAGGCCGTGAAGGTATGAGTTCCATATGGACTCACCCACTTCACATTTGGACACCTGCTCGAGATCCAATCTTGAGTGTGAGAGTTGAAGCAATCAACTCTAATTCGACCAGATGAAGTAAGTGTGGGCTCCTTCATTTGGAGAATTTGCCCCTGACTTGCTTCATCGTTGTACAGCTTGTACAACTCCAAGGTGAAGTGTTGGCACGCCTTGGCACTGATCTTTCTCCCTGCATCGTCACCAGCCATGGTGATGATGGTGGAGTGTTCCAGTAGGGGCGATGATATATATAACAGCAAGCAAGTCGAGAAGAATTACAGCGAGCTGAACTGAAACTCTCAAACTCTGTTGCAGAGGAGAGCTTTTCCAGTTCCAGCTCGCTGTGCTTCTCGGCTTGCTTACTTCCGGTGTATATATCACCGCACTGGCTTGTTCCGCTATATAGTGAAATAGCATCCTACATACATAGCGGCTTGCTATAGTGAAATTTGCGCGAATATTTTATTCTTACCATCCCGGTCACTTTCACTATCAACATCAACGAGCAGCATAGCCACCACCTGCGTCGGTGGAAGCATGCTATGTAATGCAATGGGAGAGAATGCGGAGCGACAATTCTAGCGCAAGCGCGCTGCGTGCTCTTCCGTTGCATTACATATAGAATGCTATAAAAGTGCTTAATGGCAATGTGTACCCGCAAACCTAAAAAGCGCGTTGAGGAGAGAGCGAAGATATAAAAATGTCTCCTCTTCCACTGTCATCAACATCTTCAAATTATAGTGTTAGGATATCAACTCTTTCAACTTAGAAGAGAGGATAAGTAAATCTTGACTTTGCTCCACCTTCACAGCTACTGTATCGCAAATTTTGGACAATCATGACAGCAGCTTTGACAACTGCTTTTTCTCAGTAGTGGCGTTAATGTTTCCACCGGGATTCGTAAATGTAAATTTGAAACGACACTTCAATTTAAAATTCCGGTCAGACATTCGTATTCTGAATGTATCACCGGTGACTGGGACTAAAACGCAAAGCCATTAAGGGGCGAAGTGATATATTCCAGTGAGTAATTACTTCGGTACTATAGCTCCTCACGAGTACGAGTAGATACTCGAGTTTCGAGTACGAGTACGGGTCGAGTACGGTATTGGTACTTAAATTGGTACTTGTACTCGTCGGTCGAGTATCCGTTTTCGTACTCGAACTTGAGTATATTTCTAACGAGTATCAGAGCGAGTACGAGTACGTTCAAAGTACTTAAACCAAAGCACGAGTACGAGTTCGGGACATAAATTCAAAAGTACTTGAACCCGTACTTGGATTTACATTTGATACTCGAGTAATTTGCTCCAGCACAAAGTCCACATCCATATTTCCTTGATTGCAAAAAAGTTGTTGTTATTCCGAAGCAAAAAAGGAAAAGCGGTTAAATTCAAAATTACTACGAATAACATGAAACGTTACACCTACAGCTTAAGTTATTGTTACCGCTCCGAATTGAGTACTACTGTAGTTACTAATTGTCAGTATTTACCTATCGCCGTAAAATGTAATGGAACAGGAGAATAGGGCAGAATTAATGGAGGTTAGAATGAGATTGACATGACTGAAGAGAATCCAGTCGATATGACTGGCAGAATCAAATCTTGATCTATTGTTCACCGGCATTTTAATCTCGTTGGAGAAAATTTTTATTGAAAACACTGTTCGTAAGTTGCAGTTACAAATTCTTGTTAGTTGAATCTACTATTTGTTTTCTATGTCAATCTCTCTTTAACACAAGATAACGTCTAAAAAAATTTTTTTCGGTGTACTTGATACTCGAGTACGGTTCGAGTACGAGTTCAAGTACGGGTCGGTCGGTATAGACGTTTTATACTCGTAAGTACGGTCCAAGTTCGGTAAAAAATTAAGAAATATAATACCGTCCTCCGAGTACAGGATTTTTTACTCGTACTTGAAGACACTAGTCCGGGTCAAGGGGGAATTTGGGCCGACAATTCGAGTACGGTTCCAAGTACGAGTACGGTATGGATAACTATACCCGACCCGTGAGGAGCTATATTCGGTACTGCGTTACTGCCAACAATACCCTATTCACGTGGTCCATGTCTATGTTGCTTATGTTGGAAGGTGTTGTCGGATCCATACCGGGTAACTTAGTACAACTTAGCTCTGCCGGGTATTATATATGTTACCTGGTATGGATAGTTCATCAGAGTTAAAGCTAGATCCATCTAGTATCGTAAGATATGTCTATTTTAAATTATTGGAAATTTTGGTTGTTTTTGTCAACGCCTGGGTATCATTCTACCCGGGTATAGCCATATGCGCGCTTCAATAATAATTTATTTATATAGACACCGTGCTTGAAAATAAAAAAAATACATTGATTTGGGGCAAATTTTAAACGATTGGTCATTCCGGGCATCATGTTGCCCGCTTCGGATGCCGGGGTGAAACATTAGTTACCAAAATTAGATTCGGGATTTGATTTTAAGCACGAAAGCATTTTATTTGGTACAACTCTAGTAATGCATTTCTAAGCGGCCAAAACCAAGCCAGGTATCATGTTACCCGATCGGTTTAAAAAAATTAATTTAAGCTCCTAGTATGCCAGTGAACAAGTTTGCATCAATTTCGAGCCTCTAAAGCCCGTATCTAAGAAATAGCCTGGGGCGTACCACCTCCCTTCCTCTCGGGACGTCAATGGGGCTCAATCCTGCGAGCAGTTGCTCAGGTCTGATGGGAATGGATTATTAATCCTGAATTATTTTAATTCAGGATTACAATATTTGAAAGAAATAATTAATCCCAAATCCTAATCCAAGTGTTGAACAAACTTGAATCTAATCCTTACTGCTCAATCCCGGCTCAACGCTTTCATTTTAATCTATTAGTCTAATCCAATTATTTTCATGGCAGCGAATTAATCCACAATCCTAATCCAATACTTAATGAATTATTTGGTCAATCCTAATCCCAAAATCCACTACTTTCAGTAGTGTAGATTGGATTGTATGTACTGCTATGTCATTGATACATTTTTCTGGCATTTTTCAACAACTGTATTGTAATGAACTTCTCGCTTGTGTTTTCATTAAACACAGATTAAACTTCCCTTCCGGAGGATAACAAATCAATTCAAATTATCAGGCAAACAATGGATAATTTGCACAATGGAGATATTAAATTAATTTGTAAATCAGAAATGAAAAATAAGAGCAGAATAGTTGAATATTTGCTAAATTATTATAGTGCCCCGTGTATTATATCGTCGCTCAAGAGGCGAAATGGTCTAAGTGCTAAAGCATGGGCACATAGCTCGTTTTTCCTCTTCAACGAGGATATAAATATTATAACACAGTATGATCACATATCACATCTCTACATTACTGGCCACTTTTCTGAGGGATCTGTTTTAAAGCTTGGCCCGCTCATTTCACTATATAGCAAGCCACTACAGTATGTAGTATACTCTTTCACTACATAGCCAAGCAAGCCGGTGGTATACACACAACAAGCAAGCCGAGAAGCACTGAAGCAGAGCGAGCTGAAAAAGCTCTCCTCTGCGACAGTTGCAGCTCGCTGTGCTTATCGGCTATATACCACCTGCTGCCATTTACTGGAAGCTCAATAGAGCGTACAATATTAAACAATTTTAGATTAGCGCTTTAATGTATGGTGATAACCTAAAATTGCTTTTTAGAAAGTGAAACTTTCTTATAGACGAGTCATTTCCGTCCGTCCGTCTACAAAATCTTGTGAGTCGCACAACTCAACAACGGAATGACATACGGACATGGGACTTGTCCCAAAAAATCGGACATACATTCTAGATGTGCCTTTTGATATTTTCCCTGACCCAGGGTCAACCGTTTGACCTCTGAAAATTATTTTCTGGATACAATTATCAAATTAGCATTTGCTATACCCTTCCAACGGATTGACGTATGAACATGCGTCCTTTACAGATATCAATCAAACTCTGTTTCCCTACCCTACTAAAAATCTTTAAATATAAGTTTCACTTTCCTGAGTTTGTTTTTCTCAAAGCGGACAGTGCTAGGTTGAACATTTTTCCTTCGAATGTACATGTAATGTACATACATGTATTTTAAACACCGTGGTCAACCCTCATACCAATTTTTATTGGTGTAGGACCAGCCATATAAACAGTATAACAAAAAATAAATGGGACTATATGTCGTGAGGGAAGAACGAACGTGGTGCTGCGCGATGCGGTTGTTTGTGTACATGTAAGGGCTGCATACTCGTTACGGTGCGTGATAGAGCGCCTCTCACCTCCACTGTACAATCCTGAGTGTGTACGTAGAAGCACACTCGCATGGACCCTTATCTATGTATGTATATAAATTACCCGTTTCGGTTTTTCTCGATTTTGAAGGTGAGCCCACTGTAATGTGCAACATTTTTAAATTTCAAATTGGAGTACAATTGCAGCCTTGTCATTTCAGCTTTTAAAATTGTGCACATTAGAGTGGGCTCGTAGTGAAAAAACATCGTGAAGGTACACAAATTTACAATGTAATTTTTTTAAAAAACCCGAAGTATTAATGTCACGGTGCGGAAAACATTCGTGATGTGGCCTTTCGTTACGATAACAAATTTGAGATACACACCTTGTCTTTCAGTAGTTCAGTATGGCTGTAAAAAAATATTTTAATTTTCGGGCTTTTTCAGTTTTCTGACCTTCAAAATCGGTTTTATGAAAAAATGTTTTCGGCAAATTTTTTTTGACAATACTCTGCATCTACGTAGTCATATGAAAATTCTGTGCGAAAATGTGACTTTCTTGGCTATCCGCTTTGAGAAAAACACACCCTCCTGCACATGCAAACAAAGTTTGCCCAAATCAGTGCAGTGCCCGGATTTTTAATATTGTACGCTCTATTGACCTTCCAGTAGGCTTCCCAAGCGCAATTTCCTCTATTGAATCCAGAACGTCGTGTCTCTCAGTCTGTGTGTCGATATTCAAGCCTGCATATATGCCATGGTTAAGGAATTTAATAATAACTCCATGCATTACAATTATTGCAATCTGATTATTTTGTCAAATCACTATGATCTATCGTTCAAACTAAATCTACTTTCTAATTTTCCAGACCTTAAGAATTCGACGGGAGAAGAGTTTTAGTGGCTGAACTAAGTATGTACGCATATGTGTGGGATTCATTTTAGGGAAAATCAAATGGAATTGAAAATACTTATTGGAGCACTTTTTATATTTACGTCAGCTAACTTCTCAAATACTGTATTGCTGAAGTTATTTGCCCACTATTTTGTAATTAGAAGCCTTAACATCTACATTTGATCTTTATATCCCCTAAAAATATCATCAGGCCATAAGATTGATTTGTAGGAACCATAAATTTTAGTGACTATAGCACGTGAAATGTGTTGTGCTACTACGAATTCCTTACATTTTTCCTATTTTAAATAATCAGTGTATTCAGTAACCCCATTGGTGACCCATTGGTTCACATGGGTTTTCAAACAGTTTTTACATATGGACAATTATATGTTGCATTTTCAAGAGCTACAGCAGGGAAGAAAGTTAAAGCCAAAATTGTCGATACTGAACATCAAGGGAAAATACTTGGTAGCAGAAATGAAATATTTACAACAAAAGTTGTATTTAAGGAAATGTTCAAAGTATAAATTAACATCTGTATACTAAACCGGGACTAACTCCCAGCCGCGATCTACAGGTCAAGCATGGGGCATGGGCAGGGCCTTGGCGGGAAGTTCCCAAGTACGCTTCACCATGATATCGTCGGTGAAGAGGCAAACTGATCTAGGTACATAATCGATTAGAATCAAAATGATCTACATAACTTTTTCCCTAAAGGTAAAATGAACTGGGTACAAGCCTCTTTAAAAGCAAACTGATCTACATACAATTTTCCATAAAAGCAAAATGATCTAACAAGTAAACCTTTTTTGGTGTCCCCTCCAGATTTTCGAAATTCCACCAAAATTAGTTTGCTCATACCCTGAGTACAACTTTACGTCATACCTGCCACCTGAAAAATCCTTCGTAGTTTTTAAAAAAAATTGGCGCGAAGCCAATTTGTCTCGAAATTCAAAACTGCAAAATTTAAATGGCATTTAACATGGGAAATTACAAGTTTCACGTACCCCGACCTTCAAAAAGTTGATTTTTTTTGTCAAACGGTTTTTCGTACCGTAGTACTCTAATATTTTTCTGCCAACAATATAATCAGCTAAATGCGTATATTAACGACATTAAGGTTAGGAATTGACCATTGTAGGGTTAACGGTAACCAATGCTGCAATTAGTTGGCCATTGTACATTTGTAACCAGGCCCGAAAAACCGCTCGTTCAATTTTCAGCTGAAAATGAATGTTCGAAATACATTATTTTGAACTGATTTTATCAATTGCCATTTTGGAACATTGTGTACAGGTCCACTGGGCATAACTTGCTTGAGTTTTGGAATAACCGGGGCGATACCTATCACCAGGGGTGAATTAATAAAATAATGTTTACCCTGTCCCTAACCCTCAAAATAGATTTGTTGGCCTTTCCGCATGAAATCAGAGGGCCTTGGTTAATGTTTTTTTACGCTGGCCCTAAAGTTTTTAGGGTCAGGCTGGGCCACACCCGATTTCCAGCCCTGCCTAACGCGATACTTGGGATTTCCGCTTGGAATTGACGAATATGGTAAAAGCAAAAGTTGGGTAGAGTATGGAATTTTTCATAGGGGTGCCACCGTTCGAACTATATTGAAATTTCAATATATTTAAAGGAATTTAATATTATAATAATTTAATAAAATATATAAAGGAACATGACCCAAGAAAATTCCAAATTAAGAAATTTGTAACTTGCCCAATAATTTCTACAAAATTAGTGGTTTCGCATGTAGCAAACAATTTTTAATACTACTGAAAAACTTTTAGGTGTTATTAGAAGACAAATAGGGAAATTTCAATGTATGTGTTTATTTTAAGCCATGCCAGCGAAAAATCACCATGTCAAAATTCATTTACTTTTTTAATTGTACGAATTTTTTCAACCGGATTCCGGCAACTTGTTTCCAATGATGTCACCTCTACGCTAAAGCATAAGTATACTTTTCAATATCCTATCCAACTTTTACTTTTACCATATTCGTCAATCCCAAATATCGTGATAGGTATCACCCCGGTTAGCCCCAAGCTCAAGTAAGTGAGCTTACGGTATGAGTAGAGTTTAGAATCTTGCATTTGTGTACATCACCCTAGGTACAGAATAATTTCCCTTAAAACGAATAGCAATACCTGGGTAATTTATGGCGGTTTAACTAAACTGATATCCATCACATTGAATTGTATTTAATATCCAATCAGAATATTCAACACACATTGAAATATAATACACATTGAATATTCAATAAGCAAGTACTACAAGGCAGTCAGAAATTTTCGTGAATTGGTTTCAAACAGTACTGCGGACAAGTTCAAGTAATACTTGAGTTTTCAAGTCAAGTCCAAGTTCGGGTCAAGTTCAAGTAGGCCAATTTTTTTACTTGAATCTTTCGGGTCAAGTTCAAATACGTACTCGGCTTGACCATGACATTTTAAGACAAGTCATGTTCAAGTACAAGTAAGGGAAATTTACTTAACACCTACAACCTTAAGTCAAGTTCAGGGTCAAGTAATGGAAATAAAAAACTTTACGATGAACTTGAGATTTCATGGTCAAGTTCAAGTAATTTTAGATATCGCATGCCATAAAGGACGGAAGCAATTTCAAAATCACAATTCAACTTCATGTCGTGTTAGGGTATTTTGTTTGCAAATGTCATATCTCAAAGGACAAAATTCAAAATCAGAGTCCGTTTTCTGAAGGTATTGTTTATACCAGACGTTGCTCATTGTTAGTTGTTCCAGCAGCCTCTCCATGAAATGAAAGAATTATCTTGATAATTCATATTGTTGCTTAGAATTATTAGTTTCAACTCGTGTAAATAAATTCCAATATAAAATGAGCTTGGATGGCTCTTTACGAAAAGCGTTTAATAAATAAGTAAGTACTAGTTTATGAAATATTAAATTAAGAGTACTGGTAATACTCAAATAGGTAAATGTATATATGAACATTAAATAAAACTTGACACCATGTAAAACTCGTCCGATATACAGTGAAAGTCCGTTATAAGGAATAAGGGCTCAGCTTATAAGGAATGTAGCGATATTAGGGATGCATTTGTGTGATCCCAACTTTCATTTACACAATGCTTTAGACGTTTTTGATAAGGTAAATTCCTTTATAAATTGTATAGTCAATTATATCGGACTTTTACTGTATTCAGTATACGCTCAAAGATGTCCTCGAATGGTTTTAAATAAAAAATAGTAGTAAAATTGTTTTCTGAATGCGTTTTGATTTTCAGACTGAAGGAAATAATTTTCCAATGCAAGTTCGACAAGTTATTGTGGCCATGTTATATTTTTTGTGATACTTAACTTGAATTATCAAGTTCAAGTCGCGTTCAAGTCATGGTCAAGTCAAGTTCAAGTCAAGTTTGGAACTTTAACTACTTGATCAAGTTCGGGTCTTACAAAAGTTACTTGATTACTTGAACTTGACAAGTCAAGTAATTACACGAACGCGAGTTATCAAGTTCAGGTTGTGTCTTGAAAATTACTTGAAGTTTCGTGGTCAAGTCAAGTTCATGGTCAAGTTTTGAAATTACTTGACCCGATCGCAGCACTGGTTTCAAAATGTTTCAAATTGCTATTTGATTTTTACCTTTGAAAATGTTTATTCAGATATGTTTTACAGCCAACCTGGACAGTGGCCAGAGCTTTGTATTTTGAAATTGCAATTTGTATTTGAAATACGGGGCGGGCAAAAGTAACAAGATAAGTAAATAGCAAACTACATGACGTTCATATATTTTCAAAATACGAAATACAAAATACAATATAGATTATGGTCGACAAAATGCCAAATACAAAATACCTTAAAACATTTGCGGTGATAAAAATACCAAGTAAAAAATACGATATGCATTTCAAATATTATTTTAAATACAATATTTCAAAATATTCCACACCTCTGAAAATAATGTATTTCGAACATTCATTTTCAGCTGAAAATTGAACGAGCGGTTTTTCGGGCCTGGTTACAAATGTACAATGGCCAACTAATTGCAGCATTGGTTACCGTTAACCCTACAATGGTCAATTCCTAACCTTAATGTCGTTAATATACGCATTTAGCTGATTATATTGTTGGCAGAAAAATATTAGAGTACTACGGTACGAAAAACCGTTTGACAAAAAAAATCAACTTTTTGAAGGTCGGGGTACGTGAAACTTGTAATTTCCCATGTTAAATGCCATTTAAATTTTGCAGTTTTGAATTTCGAGACAAATTGGCTTCGCGCCAATTTTTTTTTAAAAACTACGAAGGATTTTTCAGGTGGCAGGTATGACGTAAAGTTGTACTCAGGGTATGAGCAAACTAATTTTGGTGGAATTTCGAAAATCTGGAGGGGACACCAAAAAAGGTTTACTTGTAAGTGCTGGTCTAATTTTTTGTGTGAGAAAAATAGATTCTGCAAAGAGGACACGTGTCTTATAAGAGCTAACTGTAATTGACCTAGGGTTATGGCGTATTTGGCCTTATTCCGGCAACTAAAGTTAATTTGACTTATTGCATCTAATACATTTTTAGTTATGAAAACTGCATTTATTTTAAAATTGCTGAGTTAAAAGATGATTCAAAATGAGAGTTTACAGGTCCTGTGCTCATGTGTTAGTGTGCACATTGAATTGGTTTTCCCTTTAATAATTCTCAACCTGGAGTTTCTTCAAATCGAATTTTATGATCATCGACAATATCATAACATTCATCTCATTATTATTAATCATTTTCAAATGCTAAATCATAATTAAAAAAATATTTCAATGTTACTGAAAAAAATGGAGGCATTGGGCAATTGAATGTATATATAAAAGATTTTTAATACCTCGCGTATTTGTACACCGGCATTAGAATGTGTTTTTTTATATTGTTTTTATAGTAGTTTGTATCTAGATCATTTTGCTTTTAGGAAAAGCTGCATCTAGATCCTTTTGCTTTTAAAATTTAATGCAAGTAGATCATTTTGCCTTTAGTGAAACTGCAAGTAGATCATTTTGATTCTAATCGATCATGCACCTAGATCATTTTGCCTCTTCACCGACGATATATTGCTTGAATTATTCTAATATTTCAAGTCTTAGATGTCATTATACTCATGCATATTCTAGCGTTTATGTAAGAGTAACCCTAACCTATAAGTAATTATCCCTGCTGAGCAGGGCTTTCTACTAGTAATTTCTAATGCACGCATTTGTCCTAATGCGCTTTAAGTGTATTCCATACGCGGTTAAGTCTTGTACAGACACGTGCATAATTTCTAATCGCAATTAAAATATTCTCTCAACTTATAATTAATTATTTTTCAAGCTACTAATTTCACGGGATTTGACTTATCGAGTAGTTTATATCGAGACTCAAGTTTTTGCAGAAAACTGAAGATTGGTCGTTTATCATCATGTAAACTTGGTAAATACATAGTACCATACGCCGAAAATCGTAAAAAATCGAATTTTCCGAATTTCTGGTTCCGGTGAAAAAGGACCTCGATGAAATCATACGTAGACTCTACATACCAATTTTCATGCAGATCGGACTTCAAATACTCGAGATATGACAGTGGCCACTGTCCCACTTCTCAGATACCCCTAGCAAAGGGTATTGATATACGAATTTTTTCAATATTATTCCGGACATACCTGAGGACGTGTTGACTGGAAACTTCATCCATTTTGTTGCAATTCCGTCATGGGGAAAAGTCGTATTCGATTCTGTTTGTACGGACCCAGTATATTCTGTGAGCTGGTAGTTCCCCAAATGATTTCCTCATTTCCTAGCAGGAGATTCTAATACATTTTTCAAATTCTACTCGGCGAAATATTACACGAAAATCGGCGAAATTGGTTTTTAATACTTGACCAAGAAATTTGGACAATTATTAAATAATGTACTAGTAACAAATTTCTACTAAAATTGCAATAAGCATTTTAACGAGTAACCCAAATATTTGTCACCAGTTCCTAACAACGTGTCAATTACCAGAATTAACAAAAACAAGCTCCTTCATGGCTTCTTTCACTTTATATGATATTGACGAAACATTTATGAAAACCATAAATTAGCTAAAACACTTGGCCAGGCATTTTTTTTAAACAATTCGTAGCTGGCGTACTTATGGTTTTTTCCAATGTAAAATACTGTCAAATGTTATTTGAGAATTATTAGGAAGTTGACAAAGCAACGTTTCAAATTCTATGTATGGATGTAGCCAAAATTTTAGTGAAATCGTGAAGTTGGAGTAATATTTTTGTCAAATTGTCTAAATTCCCGGTCAAATTATCTGGTGAATATTAAGCAATATACATACATGGCGTCGCAAAACCTTCCTGTCCAGTCATCTGGCCTTAATTCTTGAAGGGGTGGAGTTGTTTCCTATACTGTACAATGTTAATTTTGTGAACATGTCCTATAGTGCAATATGTTCATTTTGTAAAAAGAAGCCTGAACAGCACCTTTTTAGTTTTGATATATATATTTGCACACAACAGTGTTAATTTTGTGATAAACTGCTATTTCTGGTATATAATCAATACCTTACACATCGTAATGTTGTATTGGTTCAAATTCTTATACAACGCAATGTTAATACAGTCAACTCTCGCTATATGGGATTTCTCGATATACGGGATCAGGATTAGAAGTCCCGATTCCCATTTACACAGTGACAAATAGATACGGGTACCACAATGTAAAATACCTGTACCCGTGGGTGCTGTACCCGAGTATTTTTGGGTTTTTCAAGGATTCCTGTTGGGATGGATTACTATGGCTAACAATAAGACCTGCCAACCGTGGAGTTTCTTGTTTCTTTGTATACAGGTACTTGCGTTAGTGACAGAGCCAGTGGCTTCGTTTCATTTATGATTGCAATCTAACGCTTCTAATGATTCCTCTCAGATCTAATAAAAAAATGCATAGTCAGTCAGATTGCCTGTTTATCGACTGAAACTATGAAGATCATCAAAGAATAATTTCATGGGGCAGGGCCAATGAAGCTAATTAAATTTAATTAGCTTCATTGGAAGCGTAGCATAACTATTATTTAAAGACGTATTACGAGATTCGAAATAAATATACATTTATTAGTTTCGAGCCAGATCAGTTATTTAATGATAAAAGTACCCAGGTTTGCCAATTTGAAAACGCTGAGGCATCTTGTGCAGGCAGTTTGAGCATTTTCAATTCTGGGCATTTATGACACTTTGAATATTAATACAATTTGAGAATGGAAAATATCATTCACCGCAGACAATATTACAGATGGTCTAAACTTGGCTTTCAAAACTTTCATGGAGCTGCTTTTGAGTAATTTCGCCTGTGTTGGTCAGAAACGCCTGTCTCTGGTTCCATAAATGTAAGATAGTTTAAGAATGTTTGTTTTATAAAGCTGTAATAAAAAATAAATATTCAATCTTGCCTCCCACATTTACTCTCTAAAACTGCAATATTTGACTTTGAAAAATGATGATCAGCTTAAATTAATCCGTATAACATTTTCTGTACACAGTGTTTAAATACAGTCAACTCTCGCTATAAGGGATACCCTTATAAGGGATTTCTCGATATACGGGATCAGGATTAGAAGTCCCGATTCCCATTTACACAATGTATAACACTATGCTTATAAGGGATTAGTGTTTATAAGGGACAGATTTTGCCGGTCCCTTCAGCATCCCTTATAGCGAGAGTTGACTGTATTGTTACGTTACTATTGACTACGATGATGAATTTAAGAAAACAACTTATTCAATTTTAGAAATATTAGAATTAAAGAATACGTTCATGATTTGATTATGATAATGTATTGAAGATAGGCTTAGGATTGAGGAGCTAACTACTCCTAAATAAATCTAATCACTCCCGTTTTGGAACTTGTCCTGACCGGAAGTATTCTCTTTCACTCTCGGCCACAGCGCCCATATTCTGAGCTACACTCACCATCCCATTACTGTTTTCCCTCCTCTTACAAGGTGCGGTGTTCTTTTCTCCTACCTGCTCCAGGAAGAAAAAGTGTTTTACCAGCTGGCAACGTAATTTTTTTATATATACAATTCTTACTCCTGTTCCTCCTATTTTGTACCATTAGATTTTTTTTTGTGGTTTGGATCTTTGGTTTGCTTTATTTGCGTACTGAGCTCGTACCAAAAATTTATATGGTTAGAGCTAACAGTTAGCTCTTATTGCGTAGCGGACCAGTACCAGAGAAAATAATACTTTTTCTCCCTTTCCCCTCTACAATAATTTATTTATCTCAGTGGTTTGGTTTCTTGGTTTGGCCTTACAGCCGTACCAGATCCGTACCAGAGATAGTACAGCGTACCCCAAAATATTTTAACTTTTCCTCCCTTTCCCCTCTACAATAATTTATTTATCTCAGTGGTTTGGTTTCTTGGTTTGACCTTACAGCCGTACCAGATCCGTACCAGAGATAGTACAGCGTACCCCAAAATATTTTGTGGTTGTGACTAATGGTTTGACTTCATAGTCGTACCAAGTCCGTACCATAACACCCAAAAACAAAAGTATACACTCATGGGGTGACCCCTGCTCAATTTTTTTTTAATTAAAAGACTAAAATATTTTCTCAAAAGTGTTAAAATACAAGAGACCCCTGCTCAAATTTTTCTTAAGTGTGAAAAACTTAAAATAATTTAATAAAAGTGTTAAAGTAGAACAAACCACTGCTCAAATTTTTCTCAAATTAAATAAACTTAGAATTATTTTTTGAGTGGAAGTTGCGGAAGACTCCGATCCTCACTGCCAAGTGTCATTAATGATGTTTATAAATATTATTACTTTTGTTTATCCTGACGAGTACCACTACCAAGACTACGTAATAATTAAACAATTTGAATATCCTACTGACCCCTCTCTTGAAATTAATATTTATATACCTATCATCGACACAATCTTCTATACTGACTATCAAAATAATACAGTCACGATTAAACTTCACTGCACTACTTTTCACGATCTACAAAAACTACAAAACATTACTATAACTTCCACATATCATACTTTGGACGAATTTACCAACGACCCAATACTACCAAATATTGACGTTTGTGATCCGGAAGGACAAGAGTGGATGTACCGATATTGACATCAAAATGACAGCATTTCTACCAAATCAAATCTTTTCGAACATTCCTACGTACAACGGAGAGACCTCCTGCTCAACATGGCTGGAAACCCTCAATGCAAGATGTACTCACTTCAAATTAGCAGACAAGTGGAAATTAGAAAATATGAAATTCCTACTAACAGAGGAAGCACTACACTGGTGGATTTTCTCTAACCGAGAATTACTTGACAACCTAACAGCTGCTAATGGTCAAATGAAATTTAAAGAGTTTGAAGAAAAACTACAAGCCGCCTTCCCAGAAGTAGATCATCAGGCCCTGGCAGAAACCGAAAACCTTTCAACAACTTTAGCAACAACAACTACCGTACAATATGTGTATAAGAAATTAAGCATTTTCATGCGTATGAACCCCAATATGACTGAAGCACAAAAACTGAAATACTTATACCGAGGATTACCCTCTGATCTCTGCTGGAATATCAAAATGAAACTCGGATCCCGTGGTACAATACCAGAATTTCAAGAACAACTAGAATTCTACACAACAGAATTAAAAAATGAAAACATCCAATTACAACCAGGTTTTTCTCCACATTCATCCAACTTGACAAAGCTTTACCAAATTCCGAGCTTACCATCTCTAACGTCACAACCAGTTAATATACAACCAACCAATGACAATCCCAGCTTACCAACCCCTCAGCAAAAACCACTGCCAACTTGCGGATTCTGCAACACCAACACCCATACTCTACGCCAATGTTTCTCATTTGATAATTGGTTAAAAGAGAAGCAACACATTCCCCATCAACAAGAACCAAACCATCTACCAACAAATCAACAACACCAATCTGGACCAAAACGAAACTACACGAACAGTAATTACACGAAACAACAATACCACAACCTTAACAATCAACCCCAACTGAACCATTTGAATACCACGAAAAATCCAAACAGACCTACCAGTTTTAACCAAAATTGGAGATCGGGAAACAAGTAGACCTGATGAATAAGGGAGATCATCAGGTAATCTTACATCCAACAACGGAAACCTCCCACCGTACTACAACACAAGACAACCAAACCACCACTACTCATAACAACAAAACTGTACAAACAATAAGACCTAAAACCAAGGATTCGTTTACACAAACTTCAGAATTCAACATTCAAGAACTTCATACACAACCCGAACAAATCCCTCAACAACGTCTCATCACAAATCCATTCTCACCAATCAAAACTCAAGACACCAAACTCCGAAGCAACGATACAACAAAATTAATACAATTACCCATTGAAATCAACAATACTTCATACCAAGCCTTAGTGGACACTGGAGCTACAATATCTGCTATTAATGAAACTACCCTCAACAATCTCCATCCTAAAATAAACATCAAGACAGAAAAATTAAAGAAGACAATGGACCTATCTCTAGCTAACACCATAACGAAATTACAAATCAAAAACAAAATACCACTACCTATCAAAATACAAAATCGTCAGATCAATTGGGAATTCTTCATTATACCAGAGTGTAGTCATGATTTCATCCTCGGCAAGGAATTTTGTAAAACTTACAGAGTACAATTCAACTGGGATAACGATACATCACAACTAAATCATAATTTACTACATGGACTTTCAAACGATGTCAATACATCTTCAAAACGAAAACCGGAAATTAATTCTGTCAAGATCTCATCATCAACAACAATATCACCCCAAACTACCCAACGAATAGAAATAAAATCACCTAACAACTGGAATTTTTCTGTTTGAATCATCTTCAAAATTTCAAGCAAGAAATCTAATTATGATCCCTGCTGCCCTTGTAGACATAGTAGACTACAGAAGTTCAATTTGTATTACTTATCCTACAAGCCACAACATCACAATTCCGTCAAATACTACCATCGGTAAAATTCAAATTATTCCAGAGCAAAATATTCTATTAAGCATTGACAACACATCTCAACATGACGAAGAAATTATTGAAATTCAAACTACACACGAAGACTTTACCACAATAGACCCGGATATTGAAAAACTCAACTTCTCTAATCATCTTACAGAAGATGGAACTTTAATCCTGAAACGTTTACTTTCAAAATACAGACATGTGTTTGCCTTTGATACAACTGAGTTAGGTAGCACTAATCTAGTCAGACACAGAATCGAAACTACTGATGAAATCCCCATACGATGCAGACCCTACCGAGTTTCACAAATAGAAGGGAAGAAATTAACAAACAAGTAAATCAAATGCTCAAACAAGGAATAATCGAACCAACTGACTCACCATACGCTGCACCTGTAATATTATGTAAGAAAACCTCTGAAGACGGCACCAAAACAGCATTTAGATTTTGCTGTGATTTCCGATTGTTAAACAAAAAGACAAAGAAATCAAGTTATCCACTTCCTGGAATAGACGATGCTCTCGATAGACTACATGGATTTACAATTTGTTCAACCCTAGATTTATTCTCTGCCTTCCACCAAATCACCATGGATCCCGAAACAAAACACAAAACAGCATTTACAACTCCTGATGGTAACTACGTATAGAACAGAATGCCATTTGGATTAGTAGACAGCCCTTACTCATGGCAACGATTAATTGACTACGTCTTAGGGAACCTCAAATGGAACATATGTTTAGTATTTCATGATGACATCTTAATCTTTGCAAAATCCTTCGAAGAACACAACCGAAGATTAGAACTTGTTTTACAAGCTTTACAAAATGCCAACTTGACACTGAAACCTAGTAAATGCCAATTCGGAATGGAAGAATTTAAATACTTAGGCCACATCAAATCAACAGACGGAATTTTACCTAACCCTGAAAAACTAACCGCTGTACGAGAATTTCCAACCCCAACTAAAGTTAAAGATGTACGATCGTTCCTATCTTTACGCTCCTACTACCGCAAATTCATACAGAACTTCGCAAAAATTGCCTATCCGCTCAATCAATTCCTACAGAAAGACAAACAATTTCTAACCCTCAAACAATTTTTCATCATCAATAACGTACTTTACAAATCAAGACCTAAATTCAGCAACAACATTTTCAAAATATGTATCCCTGAAAGTTTAAAATTTGAAATTATGCGTACAGTACATGATAATCCAACTGGAGGACACCAAGGCTTTATCAAAACATACCACACCATTCAACACAGATTTTATTGGAGAAAAATGAAACAAGATGTCACAAACTACATTAAGACCTGCGAAATCTGCCAAAAGTATAATCGTGGAAATTATCCAGAATCTGGACCAATGTGTCCCTTAGAAGTACCGAATACCCCATTTCATACTCTAGGTGTAGACTTCCAAGGTGTTTATCCTACCTCGGAGAATGGAAACAAATATGCGTTTTTAATCAACGATCATCTCACTCGCTACATTGAAGCTGCTCCTGTTCCTTCACAAGATACTTATAATGCTATCAAATGTTTAACTTCTTTAGTATTCCAAAGACATGGAATCCCTTCAAAAATAATTGCTGACCCTGGTACTGCATTTACTTCACACGATTTTGGACTCTTCTGCAATTATTATAAGATTGAATTACATATTACTTCTCCAAACAACCACATCACAAATGGATTAGCCGAGAAAAATAATGACACGATCAAAAGAATAATGGCAAAATTTCTGAATCGAAATCACAACGAATGGGAACGTCTACTCCCATGGGCAGTTTACGCTCACAATGTTACAGTTCATTCTGTGACCAAATTCTCACCATTTTATTTAATTTATGGTCATGAACCAATTTTACCATGTGACAAAACGTTCCCTCAATTACAACTTAAAGAAAAATTTAATCCACAAAGTAAAGTACAAAAAGTGACATTTTCGAGAGATATCGCTAAGCAAGTCACCGAAAAGTTTCGAAAACGAGAAAAACAAAAATTTGATTTGCTACACCCTGTAATTCCTCATCAAATCGGAGATTTAGTTTTAATAGCCAATTTCACTAGAAAAACAGGCTTTGTACAAACATTTATGCCCAGATGGAAAGGCCCCTTTGAAATTATGGAACAAGAAAACCCTCGCCGTTTTAAACTAATGGACAAAAGAGAAAACAAAAACTAAAATTATTACTGCCAATTCCCAACACATCAAACGTTACTACCCACCCGAGTTTCATTAATCAAAAATGCAGTCTGCCCAACCATTATGTTTAATAATCTAATCATTTACATCACTTACTTTTAGATGGACATTCTTGATGTAGAGCCATCGTTTGACGACATCCAAATTATTGAATGTACACCCGGTGACACTCTCCCACAGTCGACATTTGTTACGCCTGTGAAATCTTCCGACTCCTACAATCCGGTTTTCAAATCACCTTATCCACCAACTCCTAGACTCATCTACACTAACCCGTCTCCTCCTACATCACCAACTTCTACATTCCCCATTTATTCAAATGACATTAACAACGTACTCAACTTTGGCGAACTCCCTCTAACTCTTACAACAACACCTGGACATTCTCCATCCACAACCATGGACATTGACAACAACGTACTCAACTTTGGCGAACTCCCTCTAACCCTTACAACACCTGGACATTCTCCATCCACAACCATGGACATTGACAATGACTTTGAAATTATGTATTTATCATCCGGCCAGACTACACCATCGTCTTCATCACCAATGTCAACAATATCAACCACTCGCCCCTTTAAATTCGAATGGTTCAACGGTATTCCCTTCCCAACAGATCTAACTTCAACAACAACAATGACTTCACCGAAGGACATAACCGACCACCCTATATCCTCTGATGATAACTTCCAACTCATTAATTTATCTTCTGGACAGACTACACCAGTATCTTCACCACGCGCATCCACACTATCAACCACTCCCCCCTTCAATTTCGAATGGTTCAATGGAATTCCTTTCCCAACAGATCTGGCTTCAATAACGACGATGACTTCACCAAAAATTACTACTAACAACCCTGTACCCTCCAAATCCATAACGACGACTGATGAAGGAGTTATGTTTGGAAAAACATGGATGCCTCACCCAAAAATAATTTTAAGACGCATAAATACCTCAAAAACAGTAATACCAGCACTCTCATCCATACCATCGGATTCCACTAGATCCAAAACTTTTAATTGGGTTAAGGAGCACACTACTCAAGTCTATGAATGGCTCAAACAGGAAGAGAAGAAATCATCTCAAAAACCACAGCACGTGAAGTCTCTACTTTCAGTCTTCTCCGACCACAACAATTTACCCCAACAAAACTTGAAGCCCAGAAAGCGTTTAGGGAAACAACAGCGTCTCCGGTTCTTCAAACAGAACCCCCGCCCCTAGGAAGAGATGGTGTTACGTTACTATTGACTAAGATGATGAATTTAAGAAAACAACTTATTCAATTTTAGAAATATTAGAATTAAAGAATACGTTCATGATTTGATTATGATAATGTATTGAAGATAGGCTTAGGATTGAGGAGCTAACTACTAAATAAATCTAATCACTCCCGTTTTGGAACTTGACCTGACCGGAAGTATTCTCTTTCACTCTCGGCCACAGCGCCCATATTCTGAGCTACACTCACCATCCCATTACGGTTTTTCCTCCTCTTACAGTATATTGTTTTGTAAATACGTTACATCGTTCATTTACAAACTGGCATGATCAGGAAATTCGACTTTCTTCTTATACTTTACTAACCTTCCGTCCTATTTGTACGATAATGCCAACAGTCTTAACATCGGACTTGTGTTACAAGAGTTTTGAGAAAACGATTAGGCGGGAACAAAATTGTTTAATGTTCTCTTAAGTTGAAAAGCAAGACAAGAATAATTGTTCAATAAACAATTCGAGAGAACACATTTCATTTCATTCAGTAAATTATTGTTTTAGCATAGCAGCATTTGAATTTCATCAGTGCTTATTAAAAATAAATTATAAATGAACTTAAATGATTTTTAAACGATTTGAAATAGCGCCCCCTTACGGCCCCTTAACGCCTTGGGTAATTCCCAAATTCCCGGGCATTTGGAGGTCGAAAAATGAATAAATTAAACAGTTTCAGCAGAACCGGCAAATGTCTTCTGGCAGTTTCAATCGGCCAAACTTCCAGTACCCCGAGTAATACCCGGGTACAAGCAATAGATACTCGGGTACGGGTACAGGTTGTGGGTACATTATGGGTACGGGTAAATTGTGGGTACAGGTACTACATTGTAGTTTGAAGTATGGGTACGGGTACTGAAATAATTTACCCGGGTACTCGGATATGGGTACGGGTATAGGTACAGCATTTGATAAGTTCTTAATGTGATTGAAATTTCCACTTCGCCTTTAAATACTTATTAGCTGTGTATTCAAATGCACGTGTTTTGTCAAAAATTAATCGCCTTTCCACAAGCTGGAAGCATCTCTGATTTGGACTTCTGTTTGCAATTATTAATTCTATCCTTTGAGCAATTTTTAAAATTAATTAAAAATTTTCAAATCCACATCTCAAAATTTCAGAAATATTTGAATTTAAATTCTAAAGTATTTTCCGAAAATTTACAATACCTGTTGACTACGGTTGCGTATCCCTGTGACGTTATTGGTTCGCTTAACGCAAGATACTGCTCTTTATGAAAAATAAAAGCGTAATCCTAATTGAAATTTTCACGGATTATTCAATAATTTGATAAATATGATCAATACTTCCGTCATTTAAACAATAACTAAAGAGAGCAAGCCACCAACTGACTTGTTTTTGGAAATCTACCCGTTCGTTTTAAATCAGTAATTTCATATCAAACTAATGTATTTGTTAAGAAATTAGTATCTCTAGGACTTGAATACGCACACTCATGGTAGATGGAGATGTAGAAGATCCTCAGAGTAGTCATGTTCCTAGCGATTCCATTGCTTTGGTGGGGTCAACTCAACGTTTCCAATGTAGCACTGAAACAATTACTCTTTAATAGAAACGATCGTCAGGTACAGATTTGGCTCCACATGTAAACGTACACCGAGATTCCAAGGTACCGATTACCGAGAGGCCACAGTGTGGACAGGATAATGTGAAAGGTTACTTAATGGGCTCGTTCAGTAAATAAATAATAATTATTAATGTTTTGGGAAACTTCCAAAGCGTCCATGCCTTGGACAGTCGTCATATGTACAAAAAGTTTGTCTCCGTTCCCGTTCCTACCCAATGGGTGCCCCCCTTGAGTGTTCACGAACCCGGACCCGTTCTCGACATCGTGGGAACTGTATTTTAGGGACCCGTTCCCATGAATTTCTTTAAAATGCGTATCCGGACCCGTTCCTGTTCCCGTAACCAGAAACAGAAAATGTTTTGGGCCCGTACCCGTTCCCACAGCTTGTTCCCAAACCCATTCCCGGTTCCAAGTAGTATTGTACTTAAGTGGACTAAAAATTATTACCAGGATTTCAGTAACTACCAAATCCAAAAACATGCAGAAAAAAGACATTATGCAGCGCGGGTTAACCCCCCCAAAGCGAAACGTTACCGCGTAATGACTGAGTGTTTAATTCTTCAGGGATTATGTACCGAGTCGTGTTGATGAGGGTTTAAAAGTATTAGTACTCAATCTTTGAGATCATTTCCTGGACCAAAGATAATTGAGAGAAACTTGCAACAGAATTTGCACAGGCCAATAATAATTATTTGAATATATTTTATTTTATATTAACCTGTAGAACACTTTAGAACTACTGTAGATAATACAGCTATTATATCGAGACAGGAGCTCTATTTTCTTTAAGGCCGATAAGCGGTGTCATTATCTTAAACGGCTGCTATCTGTGTGTAGAAATAGCAGGAAAAAAAGAATAGAATGGAATATGCTAATTGAATTGTCTACATAAACGAAGTACAATCAAGTCTTTCAAGATCAATTTTGAATGTGTTTCCAGGGGATTGTAAAAATACCCACTCGAACCCGGGAACAACAGGTGTGGGAACAGGATCATGCGTAGGTTCCCGATAAGAACGGGAACAAAATGAAGAACAATGTTTCTGTTCCCAACAGTCGGGCCTGCTTGAGTGTGTTCCTGTTCCTGTACCCAAACTAGTTCGGAACAAAATATTTGTTCCCGTACCCGTTCCTGTAGTCGTTCCCGTTCCCATGTACCCGGGTGTCACCCGTTCCCATGACGACCACTGCCTTGGACTCACGTATGACAACCAACGTTATCACATTGTAGACCATTTTGCTTTTAGCGGAAACTGCATGTACTTCATTTTGCTTTTAGGAAGGAAAAAGGCACTTAGACCATTTTGTCTCTTCACCGTTGATATGCTGTTGGCGAAATACATATTTGTATAAACCATAATTTGGCTTTAACATATCTGAATGCTTGGCCAGGAATTTTTGTAATACAATTTGCAGCGGGCGTACTTCAAGTTTTTGTCAATTCTTAAATACGGCTAATTGTAATTTGAGAATTATTGGGAAGCTGACAAAACAATGTTTCAAATTCTAAATACGTAGCCCGGTTTTTAGTGAATTTTTAGCATGTGGAATAAATATTTTTGTCAATTTCTAAATTCCTGGTAAAATTAGTTTGTGAGAAATAAACAAGTATTTACAAGTAGAAATTGGTATTTTTCAGCTTTTTTACCTCAACGGCGCAATAACAGGGCGGAATCACAGGAGAAGGATACCAAAGTTTTCTGAATTTGTCAAATTGTCAAAAACGCTGCAATGCTGCACTAGAGCACTCCATTCTCTACACATGACACGAAACATCGTTAAAATCGGACAGGTGGTTCCCGAGAAATTTCGGCTTAACCGAAAAACCCGAATTTCACCGATTTCTCAACGGGTTTTTGGTCTAGCGAAACAATTCCTCCGTGGAACTTACCCACTGGGGGTCTGGTCTCTGTGACATCAATTAAAATTACCTCCTTTGTCATACTGCTTTTCGCTTGTTTATTCTCGGCGTAACTACCCAGTCGTAATTTCTCATCTACCTTTTCCCACGTACCAAGTTTTGTAAAACACAGAAAAGAGATTTTAAATTATGGAAACCCAGCAAAAATTAATTTATCGATCTTATACTTACAGACAACAATACAAATGATTGAAGTGTCAATTGAAGGATATGATTTTTCAGTGAAATTTGATAGCCTGGAAGAACGAATAGAAACTTACATTGAGCGGAATGGTGACTTCGGGTAGTACAAGAACTTCAGAGTGTCCAGAGGGGTCCTGTTTCCACACATTCCATTGATTTGGTGGGGTCACCTACACGTTTGAAACGTAACACTGAAACACGTAGTCTTCAATAGGAACGATCAATCGGTGTACTAATTGTTCCAACGATCAATCGGTGGACTAACTGTTCCAACGATCAATCGGTGTACAAATTGTTCCAGAGGAAATGTAAAATGAGTCTTGGAAGGTACAGGCTACGGAATCGTTGAGTGAAAAAAGTGAAATGGCACTTAATGTTTCGGGACACTCTGAAAGCATTCTTGCGTTGTGCTCACGCATGGCAGCAGCAACTTCACCCACTTCACGTTGAACCAAGGCTTCCATCCGACCGGATAAATCGAATATCCGATCCGAATCCGATCCGAACCGAAATTTTCGGATAATTTTTTTTATTATCCGATCCGACCGTTGCGGATAGAATACAAATTTTATTCATCCGTATCCGATCCGAAATTTTCGGATCGGATAAGTGCTGCTATCCGATCCGATCCGCGGATATCCGAAATTATCCGAATTGCTATCATTGGATGATAATGGAAAAAAGTATTAGGAATTTTCACTAAAAAAAGTATTAGGAATTTTCACTAACAAAAGTATTAGGAATTTTCCCTAAAAAAAGTATTAGGATTTTACACTAAAAAAAGTATTACCTTTTTATTACATCAAAATATTAATCATTTTTGCATACATTATGTACAAACTGAAGAAAAATATTACAAACACTTCTGTAAACTTGAAGCACGGAATTTATGAGAAAACACGTAAGAAGCGGCACAGTTACTCGTTGGACAAATTGCTGTTGCACACTTCGTTCTTATTGGTCGCTCGAACGCGCTAAAAATTTTATTTTCGGATATCCGTCGAATTATCCGATATTTATTATTTGTGATCCGAACCGATCGGATAAAGTCGTTTCCAAATCCGATCCGAATCCGATGACCGGATAAGGGGTAAGTGTCCGATCGGATTGTGTTCGGATCGGATAAGCAGTGTATCCGATCCGAAATTTCGGATATCCGATCTTCAGATATCCGATCGGATGGAAGGCTTAATCAAACGTAATGCAGAGAAAAGTCTTCACACAGTAGTTTAAGTTACTGGAATTCTCAAGATTACAAATGTTACTTGCTGGAGAATTTGAATCATTCCATCACTTGAACAAATTAATTCAGTTAACCCTTGTGCGTAGGGTTCCCAGATGTCCCGGAATGCCCAGGACAGTCCCGGAATGACAGTCATTGTCCCGTGTCCCGGAAGGGTGTATTCCAGGACACGTAAATGTCCCGGAAACGTCGCGCTCAAAAAGTTACCATAATTATCAGAGGTTTTAAGATAAAAATAAAATATTTCAATCTAGAGGAGCTCGATTCAAACGAGAGCATCATGTGCCATCTACATAAAGCTAATAAAATCATTAAAATGTGATTTCAAGCGTAATAAAAACGCTAAAGCATCAGGTAATAATTGAAAAGGTCTAGGTATTACAATTCTATATGGGAAGAGGTCTTCAATTCCAAATATTGGTTACGTCGAAATGGCAAAGATAACCAAGATAAAAATTATAATGGCAGTTGGCATAAAATTAGCTAGATAATGGCTACAAAAGTATAACATGATGTTATAAAACGTGCGGGCGCTTAATAATGCTTATGTCGGTTGGTTCAATTTTAATTTCAAATGTTAATACAGTTTGATTATTATTGTGGTTTACTGACGCCCTGGTATGATTAGCTGGATTTACGGCATATGATCCGTGACTTAAGTTAAAACGAACAGTTATAACACAAATCATTGCCATTTTTGCCTTGGCTCACTTTTAATAAGTTTCAATTCGTGCTGGTTTTTTCAAATAAATTGAATTATTATATTGAAGATTTAAAATGACATTAAACAGAAAGTCAATAAAACCCTCATTGTGAAAAAGAGTACTCAGTGGAAGTAATTCCCATTGCCATAATTCCAGGATTTTGGTTTCTGGAATGGTGACATTGCAGTCGAAAAGTTTGTTCCGACTAATATTATTAATAGTATGATAAAACCTAAAGTTACTGAACATCTTAAACTCAATGAAGCTTAGCATACCTCATAATTCTGAGTATTCTGTAAAAATAAATAAATTTATAAATGCATTTAGTTACAGTTATTGTCTAAAAACATTAATAGTATATAGTTAACCATTAGCAGTGCTCGGCACGGGTACGAAAAATCGGTACCCGTACCCGTATCCGTACCCGAAGTGCGGGTATTTCAATAACTTGTATCTATACCCGTACCCATACCCGAGTATCCGGGTACAAATTTTTCGTACCCGTACCCGCAATGTTATCTCAATCCATGTACCTGTACCCGTATTGTACCCGTACCCGAAAATACTCAAAAATAGTACCCACACTCGGGTATCTCAGTGTCGTACCCGTACTCGTACCCGGGTACTTTATCCAGATTTGTTTTAATGTAATACATAGTACGTTATATGTAATAATGTATGACACCTGAGTGGGTAATTTTGACTAGCTAGAGAGGTATTTGACATTATATATTTTTAATGAAGAGTAGAAAACTATAAGCGTTTTTGATTAGAAGTAAAATTATCCCCATTTGATTGTTTATGGGCTGATGGGCGAAGTATTTTATAGCACCCAGTCCATATGTACATGCATTTTTGGCTTGGGACTTGGCGACTCGATTTTTCACTTCTTGATTTATTCGGCCTTTTACATTAATTTTCTCACTTCAGTAGCTCTGTGTACATGTAACTCAATAATATCTTGTTACAAATATCCGCCTTTTCCTAATCAACTACCAATTACAAAAAATATCTGGCCATCCAACTCATCGGAACTCTAATTTTTAAATTGTATTCATTGTGGCTAATGAAGTATCATGTGCATACGTGTCAATCAGACTATTTATGCAATTAGTAACAAATTACGACATTATGATGACGTTTTGTATAAAATTTCGTTGAATCCTATTCTCCACTTCTATTTTGATATTATTCCTCGTCCGTTTATTAATTATTCTTCCTAAAACCTGTTTCCATAAAAATATATATTATAGATATAAATATATATTTTAGCAACACAGTCTGAAATACAGTTACTGCATGTTGTAAGGTTAAAAGGGTATTAACAATAAGCTGTATGCATTCAGAATTACTAAAAATACCGACAGAATTTTCCAACGGAAGTTCCATTATTTTCATAAAATCCATCAAAATGTCTCAAATCTCAACATATCCAAATACTCGGGTACAATGGTCGCGGGTACGGGTAAATGACACCATTATACCCGTACCCGGTGGGTATTTACCCATTTTGAAATCCTTGTACCCGTACCCATACCCGTATCCGTACCCGAAATTTTTAGCCGACCAAAGTGTACCCGGGTAGTACCCGGAATTGTTCGGGTACACAAAATCCGTACCCGGGTAGTACCCATACCCGTACCCATACCCGTTTACCCGAGTATTACCCATACCCGTGCCGAGCACTGACCATTAGTAACATATAGTGGCATCCCTATATAGTGGCAGGAATTTGTCACTCCCTTGGAAACCACTACATAGGAAATTCACTGTAGCTCTAATGCAATTCTAAAGAATTTACCCCCGCAACAAAACAAAAGCGCTTTGAACAGGAATTATGCAGCTGGAAAGGGGTGTCAATGTGACTGTGAAGGCCCCTTCGGGGCCATCATAGTCACGGCACCCCTTTCCAGCCTAAACTAACCTAACCCTCACTGTCCTCAACGACTACCACACAGAATCCACACCTGGGGGTACGAGATGGTTGAGAAGGAGTAGAAGCAGTCATGGGCAACTTGTTTTCCTTGCCTTTAACATTGACACGAAATTTAAGTACAATAACACCTTCCTTATCGCCTTTCCGGGATCATATTTCATAGTTTCCCCTTATCCTAAAAATAGGTAAATATTTGCGCTTTCCTTGCCTTTTTGTACCATTTCAAAATGCCTTGTCTATCCTTAAATGCCCTTTTCGTTGAAAAATAGTATTGGGTGCCTGTAACATGTGGCTGGGCCTGGGTTAGTTTGCATTATGATGCAATTATGTATTGAACGTGCTTGACATGGACGTCAATCAGTGTTATCCTGTATACCAAGGCAGTTAAAATGTATTTAAAAAACCATCGTTCCGCGATTATTTTATTCTGTCGCGTAGGGCGGCTCAGCCACGATATATACCCTAATTCCCTTTATTGTTTTATGACTTATTTTAAAAAATCTTTTACAAATTTAAAAAAAACTTTTAATAATTTCTGGAAAGGTAGTGGAACACAATCGGTGGAACAGTTCAGGAGAAATCAAAGATTTTCTTCCTTTTTATTTTTTTACGCACGAATACGTGAACGAATTCCAACTTATAACAAATTCATATTAGGAAGTGACCAAAATATTGCTTACAAAATTTTTGAACAATTTCGGTCGATCGGTTTCGGAGGAAAAGTGAGAGAAGTATCTACAGATTTAATTTTTACTCACGATACGCTGACCGATTTCAATCAATAACGAACTCATGCAAGTTTTCGTCCTAAACAATGTTAAACTTATTTTGACGAAAACGGTCAAGTAGTTTCGAAGGAAAGCTGCAGGACATACAGACACACAGGCAAAACTATTTTATAAGAGGTCTGACGCCACCCTAAAAATGAGTCTCGCAAAGTATCGATTTAAAGCTTTGCTAACGTTGTCTTTTCAACGTTATGTTTTGAAAATATGTATGGAAAGTACGTCAAGCATTTATCTCGATTTCTCGCCGTCAGATGCACTAGCAATGCAATTTTTGATCAGCCTTACCTTCATCCTTAACATAAATTGAGCCTTCCTATAACCTTGCCTTTAGTACCAAAATTTTCAAGCCTTTCTGGTGAATTTCTTTGTTCGTTTATTCATTTTTAAGCCTTCCTTCTTCCTTGCCTTTATTGTAGCCGTTTTTGAACGCCTCCTTTCCTTTTTGCCTTATTCCAAGGCCTTTACCAGGGCAAGGTGCCCATGATTGAGTAGAAGTAGCTTTTCGGTCGTTGGGAAAGTTGGGACACTTATAGTAGTTCGGGGACAGTTATCGTAGTACAACCACTCTCAGAACAGGGATTGTCAGACCGTGTAGTTACATGACCTGCTATCGACCTTAACGCATCACAATTGTTTCCATGACTTCATTTAGACCTTTGGGGTCATAAGCAGTCACATAACCACAGATTAACGATTTAACGAAAAATTTACGTTGGAACTGTCATGCGGCACATTCCGTTTAAAACCTATTCAACCCCAAATCTCCGAAACGACAACATATAAACTTTTAAAAACAATTCTTTCAGATTCGTAATTTGTCGTGGAATCCACCCTTGGCTTAAGTTTTGTAAAAAAAACGAAAAACAACCCGCAAATTATAGAAAGCCATATTGTAAACACTATTTCATCGACCTTATACTTATACTTACTTTATACTTATACGAATCCACGAAATTGTATTATGAATTAAAGGATATGATTTTACAATGAAATTTGAACCAATAAAACATTTTTCAGGCTAATGCGACCCGAAAAATTGTTCGGAGGGTTGTAACTTTAGTATGCGCACTCATCCTTACCTGTAAGTAAAGGCGTGGCCCACAGGCCATTTCCCAACCCAACCCGAGTCTAAGAGTGTACTCACATAGAGCATGTTCTGTCCGTACACGTAAAATTTTTCTCCGTTACGGAGAGACCTCTCACATAAGTTCAGACCGTATGTCATTACTTGCGGAAGTTTGAATGCGACATGTCTGTTCGTAAGCGGTTGGAATGTTGTTTCCGTTCAGTTCCTTCCGTTATGCAGACAAAAATATTTACGGTTACGGAAGGAATATGTTTTCTGTGAGTACACCCTAACCCACAGATACGTAACCCGAACCCGCCCGACCCGAAAGTCAACCTCTGAAACGTCGGACAGCCCCGTGCGGACGGTAATTTTTCCCCGCGGCAGACCGCAGCCCGCTGGGTTTCAGTTGACACGGGCCGGCCCAGCTTGCGGGCCCCCCCAGGGGGCCGAAATTGTTTAACATATTAGTAAAACGCTGTCAGATTCGCTTCTCGGTCGGTGTTATTCTGATTTCTGAATCATCCTCCATCCCAATGTCTAAAACAGAAGTGTAAACCGTAGAAACCGAAGAATAAATATTGTTTAAGCTTTTCAAATGTTTTAATATCTGTAGCTGGTTTGATTTTTAATTCATGCCATTTTGTGTTTGGAAATTTTTTTCGCAGGAAACGTTAACTAATTGTAAGAATACTGCGCTAAGAACTTTTACATATTTTTACTTTTGAGTTGAGAGCAGCAACTTCAAAACGTTACAAGTTACAGTCACACAAGTGAGAAATACGATGAAACAATAATAGTAACAACTAACATTTACGAAGGCACAAACATGTGAGCAATCACAAATGGATGCAAACCATATAATCCTCCTGGAAAATCCTAAACGTAGTTGATGGAAATTAAAGGCGTGACCCCGCAGGTCATTTTCCAACCCAACTCGAGCCTCACCCGCAAATAGGTAACCCAAATCCGCCCGACCCGAAGGCCGATCTCCGAAACATTGTCCCGCCCCGTTTAGACAATATTTTTGTTAGGCCCGCACCAGATGTAATTTCAAATTCAAAATGGATTGTTTCGTTCATTATTGTTCAAAATCCGCTCAGATCCAGTACAAGTTTTTTTTACTTTTAAGTGCTTAAAAACATCTTCGTTTGGTTTTTTAAATAGTAATTTATTTATCATTTTCCAAACCAATAAAATATGGTCCCGTGTGCAATCGTAAGTGTAGATACCTAGCCTAACGAGTTTTACGATAGTTTTGAAAGTTCCGAATTTAAAATGTTCATGCTTTGATTTTTGAGCCTTCCAAACGAAACCATGTATTTAAGCGTACTTAATGGTACTGATGATTAAATTTTACAGACTTTGTAGCTTTGATTTTCAGCTATGTACATGAGGGAGCCTCAAGTAATTGTGACTTGGCTAAATTTTGCATGAAGAAGTCACGTCTTGTCTGGTGATTTCGCCAGTTGCCCTAGTATATACGCCATGTGTAGTCAAGTCAAGTTTATTATTTTAAGTGCATTTGGCTTCCTAGTCTGTGAAGTCTAGACTTTCGTAGTGAAGGCTGACTAGACCAGGGTTGGCCAAATGAAAATGCCCTCGGTTTTATGCCTGCCCACTTGAAAATGCCCTGAAAATGCCAAAAATGCCCGGAAAATGCCGAAAATGCCCTACATTCAAAATGCCCGGCATTTTGGGCATTTTCGGTCTTTTTTTAAATAATCATTATTTACCGCTCTTGTTTAAAGATTTTTTCAAATGTCAAACTTCATTTAAAAATATACATTTTACAGAATGAATTAATCTAAAGCTTCGCCATTTGTAAACTATTAGTATTCCTACATCGTTTCTTCCCCTGTGTATTGTTAATCTAATTCAACAATATCCTCAAAATCAACTCACCTTCGGACTCGTGAAAAGTAAAACTATAATTTTCGTCATCTAAAATATTTTTTTCCAATTCAGGGAATGCAGTGATATTTTATAATTTTATACACATGATAATAATGTCTAATTTGTTTTGATGAACTCGGTTCTGGCTTTGTTGAGAATTATTTGACCAACGCTGATTCTTGTGAACTTGAAGCGATTTCTTAGGTCACATCGATGTCCAAAACAATACACGTTTTGGTAATAAATTTGGATAATTCCCGTTTTACCTCCACTTGGGATTTATAACTTGCGTGCGAACACGCCACTTTATGGTATAATCCAACTGCTTGTTATGAAAGTAATTACACAACATTTTATTTTGACCGATGTCTGACCAATGAAGCTGAATATTGTAATTGATTCGAGGTATCCTGATTAAATCTCAAGTGAAAATTAAGAAAATGGAATGAGATTTAAAATACCCGTGTAAAAATTTAAAGCATAATTGGGTCTAATTCGGCTTTGAAAAAACGCATAATCATTTATGCATAAATTATTGCTGCTAATTACAATCAAAATGAACTAAAAGCTATGTATAAAAAAATATCTTTAAAAAAACTTTACCTGAAAATATTGATTATGAGTTATACTTTGGAGATTAGAATGTGCAACAACAAATAGTTTAATGCAGTTATATTTTTTGGCATAAAATAACATGTATTTATCTGACACTTATAGCAAAAATAATTCCTAACAGAAAAACAAAAATTTATTCAAGCTCTTGAACATTTGGTAATTGACACACATATGAGGGACGATTTTTATTCGTACAAACAATGATAAATTTTTTTAAAGAGATGTTGTTGTCAGTCGTCAGTAACAATGTTGGTACTTCGGATATGCCTGTTACCTTATAAATATTGACAGAAGATCGAACAGGAATGCGAATGATTTTGCACAACAATAAAACAATGTGTGACAATGGATTCAAATTATCTATTACTAGAAACCCCTTGATAATATATACATTACCATCGATTTCTATAACATAATCCCCAAATTTTCTGCAGCCCGGCTTAATTGTGTCATAAACCAAAGATTTATACAGCATTTTTTTGAAGCAAATGGCCTCAGAAAATCCTGCAATATTTAGCTTTTCCAGTTTCTTAATCTCCTCATTACTGAAGTAGTACTTGGAAGAAGGTCCCAAAAATACAAATTCCCGAATCTTCAAGGCTGCATGAAAATATTTTTGATGCTTAAGCAATGAATAAAAGTATTCCTTTGCTGACGTGTTGCCGTCGAATGAATGTTTGGCTAATTTTTTTAAAGCAGCCTCATCTGTTAATTTTTTTGATAGCTCTGCAGCAACTTGATTTGTCCCGTTCAAAAGTCGCAGAAGACGTCCATTTTCGTTTTCAAATTGGAAAGTTGAGTAACACCACAAAGGTCCCCATCTTTGGACCACTAGGGGGGCATGTAATGTAGTGTGGAGATTAAAAGTTAAAAACCACTTTCCATACAATCCTTCTACCGCTGATGAAAATTCACGCAAGTAGTTCCCAGCTTGTTCGATGTTTTTGGGTGTAACAGAATCTCCGAGTAATAGAAGACATGCATTACAAAATTTTGAAAAGTGCAGTCTATACTGATCAGGAAGGATATTTTTTAGTAGGATAGGGCCAACAATTAGCCAGTGTTTCCATTCACTAGCCTTCCAATAAGTCATGTGAGATATTTTTCTTAGAGGGCGGTGGGTATTACTGCTGGGTACAGTAACATTTGAAATAGTGCTGTCAATATTTTTAATCTTTCCACCAATGTAGAATGGTTCTGCATGGTTCCTAGAATCAAACCATGCAGTTGAAAAGTAACGCACAACACCTAGGAGCGCTGTGTGCATATAGTCGTAGACTGTGCCTGTACAGATGTCAAATGACTTCAACAGAAGAAGCTGCGATGCCTCTTGAACTCCTAGATGAGATTTCGTATTACCGTCGTCGAGTTGTTTACGTAGTTGCCGTAGGGAACCAATAAAATTTTCCTTAGTTCTCAATTCGGGTTCAAACTGCAAGTGAGGCATTATAGTTTTATGACTACATTGAGAAGCCCAAAAGGTTTCACCAGGGTTCAAACAGAATGGGCAGCTGTAAAGCCCGTTGTGTTGTGTCATCCCAATGACTGCACTCCTTGCAGGTGAATCGCAAGCTAGAACTGGAAAAAGAATTTTGCTGACAACAATATCTCCAAAAAAGTTCCACCGCAGCCCATCGCATGTCAATTTGTTAAATAATGCAATCAACGGAGTTAGAAAGCAGGACATGTTGGGCTTTGAATCCCCAAACCACAATGCAGCTATAATTATGTTTCTGCGTCGAATTTTAAATGGAAGTTCATTGAGTGCCAGAAACAATGGCCAAATTTGATGAAGTGATGATTTAAACGGAGAAATTCCATCCGTGTTCATTGAGCATGTGAAATCTAGTTTGCCCTTTGAAATCTGTTGGTAACACAAACCGTCAGTTATATCGGTCATTTTGGACTTGTTGGGGTTGCTGTTGAAATTCTTGATAAATTGCTGATTTTCTTCTAATACATTGGCGATACTTTTTTCACAATTAAAAACTAAAAAGTAATTGTGCTTTACCAGGTTTTGAATTGAATTATTTTGTTGGCTGCATTCGTGGCATAAATTTGTTGTTGGTGCTTTTCCCAAGTAAGCAATGCATTTCGCACAGTAGTAATGACGATCCACAATCAACCGCTTAGATGATATGCACTTTCTCACCATGTATTGTGTTCTTGAAAATTTTGCCGATTTCGGAATGTGAAAGTTTATAAGCTCCAGGAGATCCTCCATAGCTGATTTTGATAAATTATGGCGATGTACAAACGCCAAAATCAGGATTTGGCTATCTGACTCTGATATTTCTGCATCTGGGAACAGTGTTTCTTGCCTCTAAAAAATATGTAATAAAAGATTTTTTAAAAGATTTTTTTCTACACTAAAATAAATTATACAAATAACTGTCGATTTTATAAAACGTATGACTATGTGGACATCAAAACTAGATGGGTACTCGAAGTATTTCAATTTTTCAGTATAATTGATTTTTTACTGTATAAATAATATTAGCACATCAATAAAATAAAATTGTCAATAATAAAAATTTCTATACATTTGAATTAAATTTTATTGGGTAACAGAAGCTTCAAAAATACTGTAATAGATTGTAAGATTGCATATATGCCTTGATCATTTACATTCACAGTCTCTCTAGATTTATCTTCCACATCCGACTCCATTGAGGAACTATAATCGGTATCCGACCCAATTTTACTTGGAATTCCCACTTCGGTGTTATCATCAATTGTTGCTGAAAACTGTTCATTTCAGTATTAAAGTTAGTTATTACATGTGCAAGTACTTATAATTGTTGAATACTTATTCTGTTATGCCTTCATAAATAATTACCGTTTCAGGACAATTAGCCGTATTAACCTCGGATGGACGTATTTGACGATCCTTGCAGGAAAGTTGTCCCTCGGAACCATTCATATGTCCTAACGCTTTCTGTGTGACAAAATGTTAGTGATTTAAATTTTGTTTTCGTGTTCTCATAATGACACTTTCTACTTACGTACACTAAACTTTGTATGGAATATGAACAAAATATATTTTCTTTCGTCAATACAAATATTATTAACAGCAGAATGATTTTTATGATATATTCCAAAAACTTGCCTTTAGGAAACGCTGCTTAGTCCTTTTCGGAACATGTTTTAGTGGTTTTGGAGCAAATGCATAAATTTTATACCTTCCCATGACAAATTGAAATCTGGTTTGCAAATTTTAGTTCTTATACTACCACTTTAATTGTATGAATGCGCTTAATATATGAGGGAACTACCTCTCGGCTGGCAGATAACCTTGCATGGATACTGTGTATATATGTATTGTTGCATGTACATATTTCCCGCGCATACTTCATTGTTCATACCAACCGTTTCTACCAAATAAACCTCATCGGGATTGGCATGGCGTGATTTATTTTCCTGAGATAGTCACAGACAATTATTAAAATGTTTCTGTTAGTTCACTGGATTAATGACCGGCCCAAGACTTGGACAGTGGTTCCAATTAATTCCGTAGCTGACGGAAAATTACGAAAATCCAGGAAATTAGTAGGGACGACTGTGGGAATTACCTGGAAAAGAAGCATTCAAGAAGCCTTGGTGCTGGAAGCCGGTAAGTCTTTGTCAATCAAGTAAAAAATAATTTTACTTCACTTACGAATCGCAAGTACGTCCTTTTGATTTCTTATAATGCAATTTATTTACTTAAATTATGAGGTACCAATTTAAATGTTATACTATTTATCATTATAGAATGGATAGCAATAAGATGATATTTTGTTCTGTCAGGATCCAACCAATCGGAATTGGAAGCTAAAGCCGATGTCTTAGCGGAACTTGAATTAGCTAAGACAGAAAACTCATTGGTACTGGATACTCGGACTGGTAAAAGACGAAATTGTTAATTAAATTGAATAAAACTAAATAAATACGTAAACAAACATCAAGCTCACAATTACAATTATTTTTATTTTACAGGTCGAAAGCGAACTAGTGCAGGTTCGAATCAACCATCAAGCTCCAAAGAAAGCTTAAAGGCTAATAATTCGAGTAAGTGTGACTATAACTAGTTTTCTCAAATTCTGGGCCCAAGTTGTTATGTATTAGTCAATTTTGCAAACCATTATTGTTGTTAACATATTACAGCCAATCCATCCAAGCGATTGTCCAGAGCTGCTGAAATCGACACTATTTTAGAAAATATAGATTCCAGTAACAACAACCAGGATGAAATCGAAGATCAGACTCTGCAATTGCAGGTTGCACAAAATGACCAGAACGAGGAACAAATTGCTGCTAGTTCCAATGGTAGGAAACAAGTTTTCCAAATATTTTGTATCCATTCATAAATAGTAAAATGTTGTATCGAACAGTTTATTTGATTTTCATTGTAACTTCTATGTAATTTTATTTCTAGATGATCTCGAAGCTCTTCAGAAAAAGTTCCAAATTCTTCGAAGAAAGTACAAGGACCTTAAAAAGGATCATAAGCTTTGCTCTAGCGATGTAAGTTTGTTTGATTTTGTTATCACTAGAATTTTAGAGAACAGTACACTAGAAATATTTTCACTAAATTTTCATTCTTTATACTTAGGAAGCTGTTGAACTTTTGAATGGGTCGGGCATTAAATTACCTCGAAGCGAAGTTTCGGCACTGCAGACTATGTCAGCAAGCATGACTATATTTGCTCGAAATCTGTTTCGTAGAGTGTTTTCCTCTGAAGATATTTCTGGTCATTCGCTAACTGGAAGACGAAGTACTTCGCTTCAAAATCATGTTCCACTTCCATCAGTTGACCCTTTGAAGCGTGATGCAGTCATAGGTACACACCTCTTATGAATAATTAAATGTTTGAATTAAGTTTTAATCAATAAAAATTGCATTAACTTCTATGTTATTTATATTATCGTTGATAGGCAGTAAGGCCCGGATGCATTTACCCTAAGAAGTAAAATTGATTATTTAAAGTTTTGGTTAAACGCATACATAATTAGTACAAAATTAGCATTTCAATTTTTGTTTATGTTAACACGTTAGTCTTTAAAGAAAGTAGAAACAGAATTTGGAGTCTTAAGCAAGAATAGATACACAAATTCTTCTTTCGAGTATTTCTGGTATTGTTTGTGATTTTTATGTACGCAGAATTCTGTTTGAAGACCCACGGGTATGAAATTTCAGCAAGTTCGAGCAAGAAATTTCTTCGAAAACGAAAATCGGCGAAGACATCCATTATCAAGTCTTTATCGGACTACATAAGAGAGGAAAATTCAAAATTGAAAGCATTTTAATGTTATTTTGTCCAATGTTTTTTGTTTTTTTACTTACAAAATATTTGTTCAATAAATAATCAATTCGAATAATTTTGTTTACTTTTAATTGTTCTGAAGCATCATATAAAAAGTTATTCCGAATTTCATCAAAATGAAATACCCAAATTATAATGCAGGATTATTAATGCATTCACGGTTGTGCATATTTATTTGCGCCGAAAATATAATGCATAAACATTTGTGGGCAGAATGCGCCAATTCTCGCGGCAACTTGTTATGCATAAAATGGGAATAAGTTTATGCATAAAATGCAGTGCGATTTTTACACGGGTAATGATAATAAAAATGTTAGTACATACAGTGAATCAAGACACGCGACACGCTACAATAATGAAATTTCAGGTATGCATTTGTAAAAATATTTGCATTGATTCCAACAAAACATGTATCGAAATTTACCTCGCTGCAAAAATAATATAAAGTCCTGGCAGAAGTATCCCAAGAAATGATTGAATATGCCCAAAATGCCTGCACTACGCGGATTATGCCAAAAATGCCATAGATGCCGAAAATGCCATAGATGCCGAAAATGCCATAGATGCCGAAAATGCCATAGATGCCGAAAATGCCATAGATGCCGAAAATGCCATAGATGCCGAAAATGCCATAGATGCCGAAAATGCCATAGATGCCGAAAATGCCATAGATGCCGAAAATGCCATAGATGCCGAAAATGCCATAGATGCCGAAAATGCCATAGATGCCGAAAATGCCATGAATTGAAAATGCCCAAAATGCCATGGCCTTTTTTCAATTGGTCAACCCTGGACTAGACTAGGGCGGCCAGTGACAAGAATTGCCAAAAAACGTATTTTTCGAAAAACTATTGTCTTCACCCTCTCAATACGGACTGTATAGTTTATACATGAAACCTATAATCTTTAAAAAACATATCCACCTGGCTTATGAAATATTTCAATGGCATATAAGTATTCCATGAGAAATGGATAGTAAGTTAATGAGTAGCTAAATTTGACCCCCCGTGAAGTACAGTTGACCCCTCCTGGAATTTCAAATATTTTGTGATTTTGACCCCCCTTGGAAAACACGCTTTGTACATGTATGATACCGAGGGAAACCATTTTGCCTCCTCTGCGAGCGACGATATACTCCATTTTAGAAATTTCTTCAAATATTAAAGGTGTGGATTGATCAAGCATAAAAACGCACAAAAAGGAAATAAATAATCAATAAAAATGAGAATTTTATTTGTTATATTAACGCGAAATACTTTTTATTTTCAAGCATGTCGCTCCTTCAGTGAACATAATGTGACACGACTTTATTTTACTCAGGAATGTATTCCCAGGCCCAGCCGAATGAATGACCCATCAGGAAAGAATTACATTTAAGTGAAGGAGAAGACTCTGATCCCAGTGATTCTCATCTGGGAGGAATTTGAAGTTAAAGAATTCCACCCATTGGCCGGAAGCCAAAAATATTTTTTAATCAAGTAATCACAGCCAGATTTCCAAAATGTAAGCTTAAACCAAACCGTGATGAACAAATTAAATATTAGCCTTAATACTTACTTTGCTTGAAGGGCTGTAACTTTCTGAAAAGGGTAGATTTAATGAAAATAAATAAAAATTACTATTAGATGTGAAATACACGGTCCTTATACTGTAGGTTAATTTTCGGATAAATTACTACCGGTGCACCGGCAGTCTTGACGTAAATTCCTGTACTGCTCAATGTTAATTTTAGGATAAATGGCTATACACTACAATGTAATTTCTGCGATCATGTATATTACTGCAAAATGCCAATTTTCTGATAAAGGACAATACGCAGAATCCTTACGAGGATATCGTTGGTGAAGAGGCAAAATGATCTAGGTACATAATCGATTAGAATCAAAATGATCTACATAACTTTTTCCCTAACGGCAAAATGAACTAGATGAAAGCCTTTTTAAAAGCAAACTGACCTACATACAGTTTTCCTTCGAAGCAAAATGATCTAAATGCTGTCCTAAATTTCTTTGTGAGAAAAATCCGCAAGAAGGACACGTAGCTTATATGGGCTGTAATAATTATTACTAATTATTGTTATTGTTAATTATTATAAGGGGTCAGTGAAAAAATATTTAGTTAAATTTCATTATAATTAAATAATATATTTAACCTCAAATCCGTATCACATTACTTGTCATAAAAACTAAATTTTTCCGTTTTACTGCTTCCTAGTATTTATTTAGTTTTTTATAATACCTTTTAAACGAAGAATGTAGCTTACTTTTTTAGGAATAAAAAAGATTTTAAATTCCTCGCATATTCATATACTGACATTATATTGTGCTTATACATATAGTTTTTATTATAATTTGCATCTAGATCATTTTGCTTTCAAGAGAAGCTACATCTGGATCATTTTGCTTTTAAAATTCAATGCAAAGTAGTTCATTTTGCCTTTAGTGAAACTGCACCTGGATCATTTTGCCTCTTCACCGACAATATGCCCCCTGTTCGATCTCGGTTAAAAGGGGTGCGCCTTCGTGAGTAGATAATTCTTATAGTTGGCGTATTGACTTCTGAAAACTAGATTCGGAGATATCCCGGGTTAAACTTAAACGGAAATGAGGAGGGCGACAATATAAATATCAAATATGCAACGGTAGCAATTGTCATGTGAGGATACTCAATGTTGATTCTTCTGGAAAATATTTTCAAATTCAATTTTCTTGGTCTATGGGTGTAAGAATCGCGGGGCGAACCCAAATGAGTCTCAGCTTCAGGGTATAGTCAGAACGCGGAGTCACATGACATCCTCTTGACCTTAACGCATCACAGTTGGTTACATGACCTCATATAGAACTTACAGTTCATAATTAGTCCCACGACCTCAGATACTTATACGGCAAAACTTATTTGATCGATCTTATACTTACAGGCACACAAATACCAAGTATTGAATTATGACTTAAAGGATGCATTTTTGAATCAAATTTGATAGCCTGGAAGAACGAATAGAAACAAAATTTTTAAATGATAAAAGTGCAAATCCTCGACTGCATTTTGCAAATTGATATTTTAAATTGGTTTCATTAGAACGGATTTCTAAAAATTTAATCACATTTCAACATTTTTACCGATTGCAGAATTGTTCGCCTGAATTGGAAAAAGCCTTGTGAAGGAATCTAAGCCTTTTTCGGAGCCGCATGGAATTGCAGAGACCTCTGAAGTTTCTAAATCTTGATAGACCTTCTTTTTTCTTACCTTTTCGGCCACCTTTTACAAACAATTTCAGTCAAATACGCATTCAAATCCATGCACATACTGATTTCAAAACCTAGTACTCATGAAAATATTCGTTGTCGTTCCTACGTATATAATGTTTTTCCTCATACAGAATCGTTTTAGACGGCATTAGTTTGGACAACTCAACTAAATCACCGATAGCTAGCAATAAACTGGAAAGTCACAAAGGGGAAAATTGAAATATAGTATTCCAGCGTGTAATAAGTGACAGCATAGTTGTTTGTACAGATTAGTAAGATTTACCTACTAAATACTAGTATCATACTAGTACATTTTAGCATAGGAGAAATTTGCAGCGTTATTTTTATTTCATTGTTTAATCTTTGGCATCAAATCACAAATTGAGTTTAACTGCTTGACATGTGGAAAATCCAATATTAATTTGTTCTCTTGATTTCAGGAACGTGATTAAAAATTATGGGACCAGGAGTAAGTCTTCAAAAATATTAACATCAAACAATATCTTCACATTATCAATTTCCTTCCGTATAACTCATTTTTGCAGCCATAATTTCCTACATATTGTGAGGGTTTCACGTGGGTTATTCTATAATCTGATCTATAATAAGTTTAGGTTGAATCGGCATACATCACTCACTACTTTACTAATTTCATTATCAGTGTCATTTCAAACTTTTGAATTTCCAGTAAAGAGACGAAGGTGCTAATATGAAATTATCACAAAAAATCGTTGTATCCACCAGTCACGACTCTCTCAGGTTTCAAAGTATAATCTCTCTCCATTTAGTACATTACTATTAAAGTTAAAACAATTAGTTAATTCTAATGGCTGAACATATTAACACAAACTCTTCGACAGGCGTAGTTGAATTGATTGAAAATTTACAGAGACACTTTACCAACTGAATGTTCAATTTAAATTTTGGGGGGAATTATTTTGTGAGAAATTAAATGAATCTAAAACAATCATTGTTCAATTGTGGTCTTGTTATTATTAAATACTCGAGTATGAAGACTCGAGTCACGGCACGAGTACGAGTACGGGATTTCGGTATTTACAGTTCCGTACTCGCGAGTATGAAACAAGTTCGGGTTCTGAACTGGAACTCGGCCGCTTATTTCAAGTATTTTCCTGAGTACTCGTATATGTGGCGAGTACGAGTACCTTGGATTGGAGTCCATACTCGATGCTTCGATTTCGAGTTCGAGTACGGTTCCGCAAGGTAATCACTCAATAAGGAGCTATAATCCAGGTACTTTAGACCGGACACAAATATTTTATTTAACTTAGGGTAGGAATCCAGGATGTCCAAAAGGGGTATAGGGTAGGGATGATGTTTGGTTTCGACCCAGTGACGCATAAAATTAATGTTCGGAAAAAGGGTACAAAAAAAACAAAAATTACCACAAAACCAGGAATTAATCCGGACATAAATAAGTAAAATTTATGAAAATAATTCAAAAATAATAATATTTTCAAAAAAATACATAGGACACAAAAAAACAACAAAAGCATGTATTTATTATACAGGAAACCGGTCTGGACAATTTTGGAAATTGTCACCGGAAAAAGACTTGACCAGGAATTTGGACATAAGGCAGGGCTTTTAAAATTAGCCGATAAAAATCGGAAAACAGAGCCTGGGATTTCCCCGGATATTTCGCCACGAGCAACTCATGGAAGGAGACTCATTACAAGTCTGAGGAAATTGGAAAAAGGCAGCCCTATATATACCCTGGACGGGTCCGGGAATTTGCAGGTAGGTACATATGGGTAAGGGACTTTGCATTATTTAATTTCAGGATAAGGATATTATGGGAAATGAAGGGAGGAATAAAATTGACTGTCATGAGGCAAAATGTAAACAAGCTTTGTTTACATTTCGCCTCATGACCTACATTTTAATTTTGCAGGTCACGGGGGTCATAATTGTCAGCAGCATCATCATCCCTCCGCCTCATCATCCCCCATCCACCCGGTTTTTTTTAGTGTGGAGTGCCCGAGTGTGGGTTGAGGTGAGTGTGACATCACACTCACACTAATGTAGGTTCAGAAAAAAAGTGAGTACAATTCAACAGGGAATTTTCAATTAGAATGAAGTCAAGCATTTTGATTTATGGTCGTAGTTAAAGCTTATAGAATAAAATGTTATCTCGAAATCCCCTTCTCGTCTGCAATTTAATCACTTTTACCCACGCATCGTTTCTCTAACTTTGCCAAGAACACTAAAGATTCTAAGGCAGTGACTGATAGGATTTTTGGGTGGAAAGGCAATAAAATAGTAAAACAGATAAAAATCTATAGTTTTGACTAAAATGATATGTATATAAAGAAATGCTGATTTTCCAACTTAAAGATTTTCTACTTGTACATTTCTATTATTTCCTCATGTGGGGTATTAGAACAGGAATAAGTGTGTTGTGAACAGAAAAAATGATCCATAGGATTTTTGGATTCCGATCATCATTTAATCATGTCCTCATTCCTATGATATATGTGAATAAGATCCTTTTGAATTTCCTCAACTGCGTGAAGATAATTTTGATTTTAGGGAAACAGGATCTACGACGATAATTTTTATTTGAATCCAAAATGCATTTGAATCACTTTGCTTGCATATTCTTCCTTCTAATTAAATTTACTTCCATTCGGCAGAACAATAAATCATATTAAATTAGCTTCTAAGTCAGAAATAAAGAATAGTAAGGGAATAGTATAATAGAATATTACACTGCCCCATATCGCCAGCGAAGAGGCAAATGGTATAAGTGACAATTTCAATTAGAAGCAAAAAGACCTGCTTGCCTTTTTCCTTAAAGGCAAAACGGAATAGTTGCAAGCCTTCCCAAAAGTAAAATGAACTACGTGTAGTTATCATTAAAAGCAAAATGGTCTACAATCGTACATATACACTTTCATACAAGTAACCCTCGTCATACGCCCACTCCGGACCGAAATGAAATGTTGTGGAAGCTTAGGAACCTGGCCCAATGTCCCAGCCAGTGGTCGTCATGGGTACAAAAAGTATGTTACCGTTCCTGTTCCCATTCAATGGGCCACTCCCCTTAAGTGTTCCCGTACCAGGACCCGTTCCTGTGAGAGTGGGAACAGTATTTTAGATACCCGTTCCCGTGAATTTAATAAAAATTCGTTCCCGGACCTGTTCCTATTCCCGTACCCAGAAATTAAAAATGTTCTGGACCCGTACCCGTTCCCACAGCTGGTGTTCCCGGTCCCGTTCCCGGGTCCAGGTCGTGTTGTACTTGTATGTGGTAGGTGTGGTAAAACGTATTATCAGAATTTCTGCAACTACCAAACCCTTCGTTTTGCAGATAAAAAACAGACAATGTGCAGGACGGCTAAACGTACCCCTATAGCAAGCGTAACAGCGTAATAACTAATTGTTTCATTCTTCAGAGATTATGTACCGAGTGGAACGAATGTCAACACTTTAAAATGTCATACTGGGAAAGGATGTAACAATGAATGGAGCAGTGATGTTGCTTTTCCAACAATAAACTTGAATGTTGATGAGGGTTTCAAAATGGTACTTAATATTTAAGATCATTGCTGGCCCATAAATAATTTTCTGCATGCACACAATATCTGAAAAATATATGCCAGCAGTTAGTTTCCCTTTGTTAGTCGTATTTAAAAAAAATTCGAGCAATCAATTTTTCAAGATTAAAACTTGCAACAAAAGAATAAACTAGTAACAATTATTATTTTAATATTTATTATAATAAATATGTAGAATTATTCTAGAAAATACCTCAGTTGTACTGAAAAAGGAGTTCTAACCTTATTATCTTTAAAACAAGGATAAGTGTGTAGAAATTGCAGGAAAAAAAGAATACTATGGAATATGCAAATGAATTGTTTACATAAATACTATTAAGTCTTCCAAGATCAATTTTGAGAGTATTTAAACAGATAGAAGATAGTAAAAGTACCCACTCGATCCCGCAAACAACAGGTATGCGAACGGGATCATGCGTAGACCGTACCCGTTCCCGATGGGAACGGGAACAAATTGATAATCTCGGTTCCTGTTGCCACACCTGTTCCTGTTCCCGGTGATCGGGTCCACCTGAGTGTGTTCCTGTTCCCGTACCCAAACTGGCTGGGAACAAAATATTTGTTCCCGTACCCGTTCCTGTACTCGTTCGCATGTACCCGGGTTTTACCCGTTCCCGCGACGACCACTGGTCCCAGCAAAAACAAAAATATGGGCCATCTCGTCCTGGTTTGCGCGGGAAATCACGTCGATTTTTTCAATTCTAACTCGAAGATAAAGGGTCCCCTGTCCAACTTAGATTTTCCAGTGTTAAATATAATAAGAAATTTTAATTTACAAAATTCGGTGCTACATTAGATGAATGACACATTTGTTGTGACCAATATTGGTCACAATTTGCTTGTTGGCCTGAGATTCGCCAATATTGGGCACAATTTGTTTGTTGACCTGAGATTGACCAGTATTGGTCACAATCGGTTTCTTGGCCACAGATTGGCCAATATTTGTCTCAATCGGTTTCTTGACCACAGATTGACCAATATTATTTAATTATTTTGTATTCCAGTCTTTTGCAAAATCGGATCAAATTTTTGCAGTCGTGGGTGTCACTCACATCAATCAAAGTTGGAATACTTTGATTTTTGAATTCAACATTTAGCTATTTGAACAACAAATTTTCTTAAATGTTTTTTAATCCTAAAAATATTTCGCAAAGCTCCGATTGCTCCGGAATAATTGACGTTTGAGAACATTTTTAAAATTCAAGATACCGATTGTGACCAATATTCTTGATCCGAGGTCAAGAAAACAATCGTGTCCAATATTCTTGATCCGAGGCCAAGAAAACAATCGTGTCCAACGTTGGTCAATCTCAGCCCAAAAAACGAATTGTAAACAATAATGGTAAATCTGAGGTCAAAAAACTAATTGCGGCCAGTTTTGATCCAGTTCAGGTCAAACAACCAATTGTGATCAATATTAACCAATTTGTTGCCAAGAAGGTAGCTGTGACAAATATTGACCAATCTGACCTGAGGAAACCAGCAGTGATCAATATTGGTCAATCTGCGGCAAAGAAACCATTACGTAAAACCAATACGTAGTAATTGTCCTTTTAGACCTCAAAAAGGCATTTGATCTGGTTGACCATGATATGTTGATCAAAGAACTTATTACACTCAATGTAAATAGTCACGAAATATAATGAAAACACATCCAACTTAACTACAATTTTCGTTGATGATGTGCCAGCTATAGCTGAAGTTGTAAAATAAGATAGTGCTCCTAAGATGCAAGGCTAGAAAATTAAAACAGTTTAATTTCAATCAGCGAGAATTAATAATCGTGTATAAAGCCTATATAAGCTTCATTGCAGAATATGGCTCTCCGGTGTGGTACTCCGGCATAAAGAATAATTATAAAAATATAATACTGTAACTTGCTTGGAGAAGAGATGCTTAAGCATAATCAGAGGAAAACATGTAAATAGATATAACTATAGCCACATTATTCATATGTTCCAACCAGAACCAATTTTAATCCGCTTTAAAAATAAGTGTTTAAAGTTTGGGAAATCGTTTTTCAAATCCCCTAGATTCAGGTACATTAAAAAACTCGGAAAAATTGTCTATTACTTGAAACAATGTAACTAGGGAGTTAAACAAATTAGATCTTATTGAAAAAGAATTTTTGAGTATGCTTTTTGAATTAAGTTCTATTTGTGATAGTTTAGTAAGTATTTATATTTATATTATAATTGTCATTGCTATCTTCATGCTAGCTACCTAATGATCATTTGATTTGTAATGGTATTAGATGTGCGTATACTGTTAATGACGAAAATAAATCATTATCATTACGTCACGTAAAACTCGGATTTTTGAAAATGAAAATTTTTTATGGGATTTAACATTGGAAAATTGGAGAGGATAGGGGACCCTTTATCGACGAGCTAGAATTCAAATCTTCGGTGCGATTTCCAGCGCAAATCAAGGCGAGATGGCCCAAACATTGGTTCTCGCTGGGATCTAAGCTTTCACAAAATTGCATTCCAAGTATTCATTATGAATTTATTAGTTGAATTATTACAGCTCACAAATGATTGATAAATAACTTTCTTGAGATGATAAAAAAATTTCACTAAATTTATTCATGTGGTTTTACACTTAAATATTTGATTAATATTTTTGGCTGTGCTATGCAAATTCATATTCCACTCATATTTTAAGGATATGCAGTTAAAATTCGTATTCTAATTACGCTCTCATTCGTTTCTGTTTGTAGACCATTTTGCTTTTAGGCGAAATTGCATGTACAACATTTTACTTTTAAAACTTGACGCACCTATTCCATTTTGCCTTTAGTAAAACTGCATGTAGACCATTTTGATTTTTATCGAAATTTTACTTAGACCATTTTGCCTCTTCAGCGAAGCTGTACTTATTCCAATATATGGATTAACATTATATTTCCCGCAATTTTTTCACGTAATAATAATGCATGTAATTATCCTCATGTGCTTTAAGTATTGCATGTATTCCATAGGCACATATACATACAATTTATAATCATCTTTAAAATATTCCCTCAACTTATATTTAACGAACGCTGCACAGCCAACAATTGCTGGCTCAGTAAGACAAATGTAATTTGGGATGGCAGTAAATAGTTACATGCAATAGCTAGCTGCACAGCGCTATGGTGGACGATTCGTCTAGAGCGCGCGAATTTTTGATTCTTACGCACTTTCACTGTCACTATCCACTCCTTCAAATTAGAAGAGAGGATTATTTGTTGTAAAAGCTACCAACACTGTTTCGGGTTCTTTTAAAGTTAAGACTGACTTAAGTTTTAAGGAAGTACTTGAGTTGTTTGTTCGATATGGATATGGATTGTCTCACAACAAAAAACAGATTTTGGGGCTACTGGAGACTAGAAAAATTCCAGCAAGTGTTAACTCAGATGTTGTATTTTGGCCTAGACCACTGATACATAATTTAAAAGCTACTCATAATTTCTACAAGATCAAATAAAGGCAACCGAAATTTCAAAATCCTAGTAAAATGTTTGTCGGGATATTCAAATTGATCATTCTTTTTACCGAAATTTCAACATACAGTAAAACCTGTATATAGTGGCCGTTCATATAGTGGATTCCTGTTTATAGTGGACACATTTTACATCTCGGTGCCACCTCCTATCCTTTAACATAGGAAACTCCCTCTATATAGTGGTTTTCTATATAGTGGAAACCTGCTCATAGTGGACTAATAATCATACCCCTTCAGTTAAAAATGCAGCTTGAAGTACCTGTATATAGTGGTCACCCAGTCAGAACGAAGGAATACAACTAGCGCGAACCCGAACCAATAACACGGCTGCTTGAATCTAACTCAATTACAGGCATTTGGACTACGTTTTTATTTTCAGAGGTTTCGTATTGTATGTATCTGTACTAACTCAAATGCTTATTTATTATGTCCATTGTCCATATCTAAGTAATTTGTTTCTTATTAGTGCTTTGAAGTATTTTAAAGTAATTACTAGTTGTTTCTACTCATAATATAATTATTAGTTGCTTTGCAATAATTCAAATAATTTAGTCATGATTCGACCAAAATTACGCAAAGTACTTACACTCTCAAATCAAGTGGTCGAAAAATATTTAGACCAGATTTCCCTATGGATAATGTCTCAAGACACAGAGTGCTCTGAAAGTCACTGCAGTGTTCATCAACAAGATTTCCTAGCAAAGATGAAAATTCGAAGTCTGAAGCATAAAAAAATTAGTGGTTATTTTAAAAAAAGGGAATAACTGATTTTCAATACCGTGTAAAAGTAAAACTTTGTTGGGTTCGTGCTGGTATACGTATATGTGTATATACTTATATAGTGGTCCCTGTCTATAGTGGACAAATTTTAGCGTCCCTAGGAAAATCACTATATACAGGTTTTACTGTATTTTTGCGCCAAGAAGGAAATATCTGAGACTTCGACACCCCTCAGGCTACGTGTGGTTTAATTTTATTGGAATGTTCAAAACATGGAAGCCTTGGCAAATATTTCCAATCTGAACCTTGGCTCTAGAGCAGGAAATGAGACACGAAGGGGCTTCTTTCACTTTATCTGCTGTTGCTGAAATATTTATGAAACTTATAAATTGGCTAACGATCTTTCACATTATCTCAATACTTTGTTTTAAACAATTCATAGCTGGTTTACAAATTTTCTTAGTTGCTAAATTCCTGGTCAAATTCCTGTGTCAATTTTTTGTATTTTTGTAGACAGAGAGTATGCGTTTATGTACTACCAAAAAACAATTAGTTTCCAAAATTTGTTCAACTACAAAAATCTTCATGGAACATTTACTGAATTCTAGCTCTATCGAGCCTACAGTTATGATAGATTATCCAGTAGAAAACAAATAATTAATGTGCTGAGCAAGCTAAAAAATGAAAACAATTTTAACAAAATCCCAATTATATATTATATGAAAAATTCCTAGTAAAAATCTGCGTTTTTTTGAAATTAAAATGTGAATCAAGAGTGAATTAGAGAAATCAACATTTAAAGCTTTAAACAATTTGTAAGCCTTTCCTCACATGTTGCTATTGTTGACGGAAGAAATGCTGTCATAGGTCCCCTGAAAGTCCATGAAAGATGCTCAAATAAAGTGACCAAATATTTTAAAAAATATTTGGGCAGGAATAGGCAAATTTAAATTTTGAAAACTTCAGGTTTTTAAGTACACCTTGATTTTGTTTCATCTTTACAAGTGCTGTATCGGAAATTTTGGAAATCTAGGGCAGGAACAGGTAATAGCTTTTCAAGACAGGTTTCATGTGTACTCCAAATAATCACACGAAGCGAAATTAATCGTTAAAGAATTTAATTGTATCTACAGCAAAACACATGTACTTGCCAGTCTTAAATAATTTTAGAAAATGTATTTATGTAACTATTTTGTTGAGTTGCACTTTCAGCCTCCAAAGATACCTTTATAATTGCACGGTAAGCCCTGCTTATTACCGTGCTTAATTTTAAATTTCCAAAGTGGTGTCGGATCCCGTTGAGATTAAAAAAATCATCGCTGTATGTTCGCCCGTTTCATTATTGACTGTTCCAAAATCCACTCATTTCGCCTCCCCAAAAACTGTTCCGAGGCAATCTATTTGGTTTAAAAAAATCTAATTGCTATTTTGATTTAAAAAATCTTGCCAGATTTTCCATTGGTGTTTTTGAAATGAGCTCAACATTATAAAATAAAGGGAGTAAGGAGAGAGGGCCGTAACTGACGACACCCTACGCAACACCCGTAATTAATTGCGCAGCCCACAGAGCGATGATTTTTCTTAATTAGACGAATTTGTCGAATGTTTTTCTTAATTTCAAAATAATTAGCCCTTTTGTTTTTGAAATATTAGGAAGTTAGCAAAGTTTTGTCAGTTTTGAAATGTATGGTCAACGTTTTTTGTTATCCGTAAACACTCAATATATTTGTCTATTATTAGAATGTAGGCGAAAATTTTCAAATGCTTGGCCTAATCCTGCGTTGAATAATTTAAACAGAGATCGGAAAAACGAAAAATCCATCTACACGGAATTATATTATGTAAACACATTCAAGCTTAATTTCAGCTGCTAATTGATAAATCCGAAACACAAATTTAGTCAGTTCCACTAAATCCTGAAAAATATTTTCGTCCATTTCTGCGGATCTAAGTAAATACATATGTGTGTCAATTATAGGCAGCATACAAATTTTGCTTGTTAATTCCTACAAATTCCTCCAATTATTTTGACAAATTCTAGCAAGTTGTCCCATTTGTGTCTCAATTAAAACATAGTGGGAGCAATAGTTAGCGAATTGAAAAATTCACAACTGTTCTAGATATTTTTCTTATGTTTCACCCATTTCGTTGACTTCAGTGGCTATTCCGTTCGTCCTAATTTTTTCCAAAAATTTAATTTTCATACTGCCTTTGTGCAACAAACAAGTGTTTGCCCACTGATATGGAAGAGACAAAAATGCTTACAGAAAAAGTACATATATAGGAATTGTAATGGTTTTTTGGCCAAGTTTTTAAAAACAATTTTGAATTAGTGCATTAAAAATGGAGAAAACATGTGGAAAACTGAAGAAATGGAAATCAAAATTAGCAAAAGCAAGCCCCTTCGTGGCTTGCTTTCTTCACTACAGCCAACCTTCAGACTTCAGATTGTGGGAATATTTCTCGAGACGTCAATGTTCTTGAATATCCAGCCAATATTTAACTACGATACAAAATTTACAACCTTTGTTGTTTTTCAATTACATTTCTTTTATATGAGCTCTCAACCAAGAGGTGACCAGATGATGAGCTCATAACTAACCACACGAATCACGAAAAGGAGAAATTTTGGTAAAACATCCGGTAATTTGAAAGCCCATACCAAATTTTGACCAGGATTTAGAAATTTTCTTTAGTGTGATATTTTTCATTCAAATTAGATTTTCTAGCAATTTACCCTAATTTTTTAGCGAGATATTATTGGCCCAGATGCGCGGTTTAGATCAAAATAAATTGGAGGTTTTTAAATTTCTACAAATTACTTCCCCAATTACGGCGGAAAAATACACAGCACTATGGAAATAGTACGGATGGTTTTGGACCCTCTCCTTGAACGAAGCATAAAGTTTCCACAACTCCGAAGTACGAAATTACACCTAGCAGTAATTTGGTTTCTGGGAGCTCTCGTCATAGGGACATATTATAAAAGTGACTTCATATGTATGTCACGTACCCACAGCAGGAAATAATTCCAAGAACCTTCCGAGAACTCTCAGAGAGGCGGGACTACAACATTAAGTTGCTACATCTCAGGGCCGTTGGTACAATTTTCTACAACACAACAAAAACCCCAGTGCATGTGAACATCAGGAAACGGATGTTTTATGAAAACAACTGGCCTCAATGTGTACTGGATGCAACACTGGAGGAGAAGACGGCTTGCATTAGTTTTGACGTTGTGAGCAAACTTTTTCTAGCTCGGAATGTAACTCTGAAGCGATCCTTCAATTTAGCAATCTACTCCACCGATTCGGTAATAAACACACATATGAGCATAGGTCTTACGAAAAAATCCAAGTTTTTGGACGCAGTAAGTGAAATTATGAGGTTTTTGAGGGACACTGGACACACCCGAAAATGGATTGCTGAAGTATTCGAAGTCAATAGTAATTCCGGGATATCTTGGTTAAAATCTCAACAGAACAAGAACTATTACAAAATTTTGAATATGATGGAAATTGTAACATCGAGTTCCAAAATTGCCCCTATGAGGTTCAAAAATGTATTGCTATCCTTCATGGCATTATCAGCAGGGTTGTTTGTTTCCATGGTCGCATTCCTTTTTGAGATGTCGGTAAGGTTTACCACGAGTCTTTCTAAGGATTCCATATAGGATCTTTTAGAACGTGACTACCTCATTTGGAAACTGACTTTACAAATGACAAAAATAAGAGGAAAATTGAGCGTCGTAAAAATTTTTACTGAATCTAACATTACTTAATATTGCTTCAAAATACGACTTTGAGAATTATGTGACTTAATTAACTGTTACATATACATATAAATGCATTCACCTCCAAACACGGTTCTGAAAGTAAAATACGTTCTGGCAACCTGTGTATTTATTAACAGCTGCACATATTTAGTCAGAATTCAGTCTGTATTTACTGGATATCATCTCTACAATCAACTGGCAAGGAGGTAAAGTGTGATCTATTTTGTACGTCGTACATACACATATACACATATACTGTATGTATGTACACAAATTTATAAAGCCAATTTATAAAATATCAGAAATAAAACCATTTTTCACTATGCTTCCGATTGGTTCTCGCCTTTTCAACTGCTTGAAATTTTTAAGTCTTCTGAATTCGTTTGGAATCTTCTATAAATGGTCCCCATAGTTTTAAACTGAACCTTGGTCTTTAGCATAATCTTATTTGGCAGGTTTACAGCATGGATAACTTTAACGTATGCATATTTAACCTCAAAATTTGCCGAAATGAACGCCAATCAGAAACCCAGGGGAAAACGAATACTGAACGTGTGGAAGGATGTGTCGTGAGTGAGGTGAAGATAAGTTAGTATAAAATCAATGACTCCTGATCTGAGTGAATAAAATGATGAAATGTAGAGGAAATAAAAATGCCTGCACTTGACTAGTTTTCTACTTTAAAACAAAACAAGGACGTAGACTTTATTTAAGAGGTGAGTTGGGCAGAGTAGCTGGCTGAAAAGTGGAGGAGAAAAAGCTCTCCTAGAATAGTAGTCATTTTCCTTTTATAGGATTGTGTTTAGTAGCGTCCTGCTACAATTAGAATAAGTTACAACTAAATATAAGTTAAACAATACAACCAAAAAACAAACATTGAATTATTTCGAGCAGCAATTGAAGTTGAGAAAATAATAATTTTATTTTCTACGTCAATCTTCACTCTGCCACTGACGGTTCACGAAGTCAGTCGCTAGTCATTTTTTTCTGTTTGCGCTGTACTGACGAGTCCCAAATAGGACGAAACACCGGTGTCTGCAGCTAACAAGGTTTCTGGTCTTAAGTATCAACTGTTAGTGGTCGCCAGATATAAGCCTTTTGTGGAAACAGTTTGTTTCTATCATGTTATCACGTAATCCAGTTTTAAATTATTAAAATTAAATATAAGTTCTTTTGCATTATTGGGACAGGAAAAAGGTACCTCCATGAGGCCATTAAACCTGTCCTTCTTTTGAGTTTTCGTATACATTCATATAGCATCATCATCCAAACACATATACATACATACATAGGCACATACATACATACATAGACACATACATACATACATACATACATTTGTCGGTCATGACCTTAGGTCATGTTTACTTGAATGCACCAATTGATTTAAGAACTGAGAAAAAAGAAATGTATTACATTGACAATAACATAAGCAGGGGGTTGTAGTAAATTGAAAAGTCATAGGCGAGGTGCTGTAGCAATTGGCACTCTTACAGGTAATAGGTGCAGTAGTAGATGACACTTTAAATAGGGAAAGTGCAGTAGTAAATGGCAAATTCCAATACAAGGTGCAGTAGTAAATAGCAGGCATCCACCAGGTGCAATAGTAAATGGTCGGTTCCATACGAGGTGCACTAGTAAATGGCACTTTCATAGGGAAGGTGCAGTAGCAACTGGAACTCTGTGACTACCTAATGAATAAGCTATTTAGAATGAATTGACCTAAAAATACTCATGTTATCAGCACAAAAGTCGTTGCACCAAGGTCCCGGAATTACCATGAAATGGGATAAAAAAATGAGAACACCTGGGAATTGAATGAGTTAAAACTTGTACATTTTCATAAACAATACGTTCTTTTGCGTAAACATAAGTACTTCTGAAGCAGCGTGAACAAATACTTACTACATCTTTTCAGGTACTGTGTACATACATATGGAACTTAAATCTATAAAAAATGTTCGAGGGATCATTTAGAATTTATGTATCCTAGAATTAATTTTAACTTCTTTATTCCTCTGGGAAATTAGCATAGTCTTCAACAGGGATTAACACGGAACTATATAGCATATGGATCTAAACTTTGACATTCAAAGTAATACTTTTTAAAAGTACTTAAGCGTAAAATGTGCTTTTTCAAAATTCTGAAGACGATTGAACGTGAATATAATTTTTCAAATTTCAAAATTTGACTTTTATTCGAAAACTTTATCGAAAGACAATTTGTTCTGAGGGAGAGGCCCAATTTTAAGACGATTCCTTCAAAGCGAAAAAAACGGCTAGATTTTAGTCTTATTTATGAATTTGAATATGCCGCTAAAATTTCGACTAGGAAACTCAAAGAAAAATTAACAACTAAAAATTGTCTTTTCAGGAAATTTTCGAATATATATAAAAATTCAAAATGTAAAATCCGTGTCTACTGGTGGTCATAATTTCGAAAAAACAGATTTGGAGCTATGGGAGACTCGAAAAATCCCAACAAGTTTTGACTCACATGCTGTGTCTATTTCACTGATACTAATTTAAAAGCTAGTGTTAGGATATAGAAGCTGAAATAATGCCAACCAAACTTTCGAAATCTTTGTCAAGATTTTAGCGGGAATTCAAATTTACCAAACTTTTGACCTAAATTTTAACATTTGTTACCGTGAAGAAACAGTTATCTCAGACTTCACCACCCCTCAGGGTCAAGAAACATCAAGCAAAATCTATTTTTCTCAGAATATCGATTTCTTTATTTTTGTATTTTTCCAGAAAAAATGTTTTGACGCTATCGTGTGTGAAATTTTATGGGTTTAGAAAACGCCGTTTTTGTTGACGAAATCCGTTCTAGAAGTGACTATGGTTGATAAAATTTTGATTCCAGGCTGGGTTAAAATAAATAATATCTGTGATAAATCTAGGAATAAAGTGGAAAGTCGCCAAGGGTCCAAGTGGTATTTGACCTACTCCCGTCGACGCTGTAAGAACGTTCATGAAGTTTTGTTCGGTGACCTTTGTACCTCCGAATGTGCGTTTGTCGGAGGTGTAAGAAGTAGTATGTAGTGCTGTGATATTATAAAATGTATTTGTGGTTGCTCTTATTGACATGTCTAGATTTGTAATATTGTATTGTTTTTGTGGTGATGGGTTTGTTATTGTGGTTGTATAAGACAAACAGCTACAACCTTAAGCAGTTAAAAGGTCTGTTATCAGATACAGGTTTGAATTTAATTGTAAGTTTGTATTCGAAACTAATTTTGATCTAAATTCGAGTTCTACATTGCATTGTAATAATTGTATAAATCGAACTTAAGGTTTGAATTAAAGTTAAGATTTGAGTCAAAATCACAGTTGTGTGAAAACAGTACCCACATGTACTACATCTATATTCCTATGTGGAATAACATTATATTTTTTCATAATTTTATCACATAATTACAACTTGTAAAAGTCCTGTGCTTCACAGGGACAATTATTTTGAGAGGTGGAAATGTGAGTGTAGAAATTAAAAGTTAACGGCTTACGAATCAAGCCCTATCGTGGAGACTTGTAGTATACGTAAATCTGGCGATGTTATTCTAGAAGTACCGCGCAGGAAATAAATAAACGGACTGGTAATAATAAAAATGTGCATTTATCCTCATGCACAAAAACACAACCCGTTATGTCAATTTCCATTACAAAATTACCTAGCAAATTTGACTTGGTTCGACCCGACGATTACTCGAATAGATGTCAGGGATAATAATGCATGCATTCATCCTCATGCGTTGTAAGTATATTCCATGCGCGGTTATGTATTGTACAGAGACATGCATAATTTCTAATTGCCTTTAAAATATTCTCTCAACAAAATTTTTAAAAACATTTCTTACAAGCAATGTTTCACAACTGTTCTAGATGTTTTTCGAATGCTTGGACAAATTCGGTGACTTCAGTGCCACATTCCGTTCGTCCTCATTTTTTTAAGAGCTTCATTTTCATACTGGCTGTGTGCAGCGAAAAACTTTCGACCCACTGCTAAGGAATAGACAAAAATGGTTATATAAAAAGTACATATTCAGGAATCGAAATGGTTTTGGCCAAGTTTTTAAAAACAATTCTGAATTAGTGCATTAAAAGTGGAGAATACACTGGAAAACGGAAGAAAGAGAAATCCGCATTAACACAAACAAGCCCATCGTGGTTTGCTTTCCACACTAGAGCCAATTTTCAAACTTCAGATTGTGGGAATATTTGTCGTCTATGTTCTTGAATATCCCGTCAAAATTTAACTACGATATAAAATTTTCAACATTTGTTGTTTTGCAGTTAAATTTCTTTCAAATGAGCTCTCAACTAAGGGGTGGCCAAGATCCAAATAATTTTTTCCCGGCACAAAAGGGAGAAATTTTCAAAATTTTTACTGAGGTACGGCCTAAAATGTTACATGTTCCCATTAGAAAATTTTATTTTCGAAAGTTGATCGCAATTTACAAGTAACATTCAAACATGTCAAAAGTCCATAAATATTCATGGATGTAAAGGAAGATCGGGCATGGAAATGAAACATTGTTCAGAGATTTATACACTTCTTGGAATCAACAATTTTTTGGATTTTGTCGAGGATCCTCCGAGCTTTCATTTAAAGGGCATATATTACTGTGTACAATTTTGAACATTTATTATTTTGGAATTTTGGTGACAAAGTTTCAGATAATATCTTCTGGGTGCAAAAGGAGAAATTTGTGGAGAAAGTCCGTGATTTTGGATGCAACTACCAAATTTAGACTAGTATTTCGTAATTTCCGTTGGCATTATTTTAGCATCTAGAGCATATAAATAGCTTTCGTATGAGGTATCAGTGGTCGAGGAATATCACCTCACTCAAATGCTATTTGGATTTTTCGATAGTATCAACATCAAGGCGTCGCAGGCGACCAAAAAGACAACACAACGTACAAAGAAATTATTAGAATACGGCCAGTACATTACGAAATGCGCCTCTGTAAAAAGTTAGACTTGTGTGATGGCATTGGCGAAATGACACAGACTAGGACGAGTTTTACTCATTTTGTTTTTTGTCAACCTGACATTGTCCAATTAAAAGTTGGCATACTATCCCAGGACCTGGTGTTTCTTGGATTTTGATAATAATTGGAAAACTTAGTAAGACTTAAATAGGGCATTCAAACTCATGGATTTGTTAACGAAATTTCTAAATTTTGATCCGGTAAGAAATTATCTGAATTATTAATCGTCCCATTAGAAATTGGCAAACGACCCCAGGACCTGACGTTTCTTGGATTTTGAAGTTATTTTTTTCTGTTGACTCGTTAAATGTCAATGACATGAACTTAGCCATTCGTTTGGAATAAACAGCATCCTCCCCCCCAAACAATAGGAATACACGCTGGGTTTATTTTTTAGACTACGTCCTATGCCACACGATGTTAATTTTTGTCCAACCTCCTATTCCTCAAAATGTTAATTTTCTGACGAATCCAATTCATGCTCGGCATTGTCGCCTTTGTAATAAAATTTGTGTTTTGGTAGCGACGCAGCTAAGAGTAACAATGAAAGTTCGTTAGTCTTGGTTTATTTGTATGGATGTTTTTTCAGTTAACCCACCGACTGGTCCACATTCTTTAAAGGGTCATCCTTATTACGAAACGTTGAGAAGGAAGTTAAAATTATGTTATTGTTTAATTTTGGGGTATCACAAGAACAATCTAAATTCTTGACATGTAAAAAATCCAATATTTATTTGATATCTTTATTTCAGGAACGTGATTAAAATTTATGGGAGCAGGGGAAAGGAATTTCAAAATATTAAAATAAACAATATTTTTCTCGCAATTAATATCCTTCCATAAAACTGACACTTGCAGTAATAATTTCTGACCTAGCTTCCTGAAAACAAAGCAAAAACAATTCAACAGTGAATTTGTGTCAAGTCAAGCATTTTGATTTCGTTTTGTCATAGCGAAATTTGTTGAACAATGATCCATATATGGATCTCTTTTATATATTATTTTATAGGACTTTTATAGGTTTGATTGAGATCATCATCAAATCATTTCTTCACTTCACTCATATGATACATGTGAATTAGATCCATTTGAACTTACTCAACTGCGTGAGAATAATTTTGACTTCAGTGAAACAGGATCTATGAGGATAATTTTTACTTTAATCCAAAATGCATCTGAATCATTTTGATTGTAAAGTTTTCCTTCTAATTAAATTAACTTATCTGATCTAACTCTGCCTGAGTATTTGTATCGCTTGTGAGTATTGATTTGAATTTTGTTTTTGATTCAGAATTCTACAAATTCTGAAATCATCAGAAATCCGCAAATCCACTGTACGTGTAGAGTTCAGAATTCAAATTCTAGTTGGATTGATATTTAGATTCAGAATTTAGCCTATACTTGTTGAGTTTGAGATTTCATATTCGATTCGGATTTTATATTATGATTTCGGCCTTACTACTAGCTGGCGTTTTTTTCTATTTCTAAATTCCTACTCAAATTATTTTATGAACAATAAACAAGTATATACATACATGGCGTCATGAAACCTTCAACTCCTGTTCTCTGGTCTTCATTCTTTGCTAAACGTTTGTTTGTCCAAGTCGCCGTTATTTTTGTTTAACTTTGGGTTTCTAAAACGTATATTTTATTCGAAAAACAAAACCGAACAAACAGGAATCTAAGCGTGAACAATCCCACAGCACTACATACAAAATATTGATTAGAATGGTATCATAGCTAAACGCATAAAAGGCTAAACGTATAACAGCTAAACGCATAGAGTTATACGCATAATCAGCTAAACGTATGTATAAGGTATCTAAACGTATAATCATCTATACGTATAAGGTATCTAAACACATAAGGAGCAAAATGTATAATAATTAAAGCTGCCAGATTCAAATAAGCTAAATAGTAGGCCTTTTAATTTTATGACAAAATTTATTCCGTTGTATAAAAACAATTTATCTACTCTACCGTTAGCATTTTCGTGAAGCGATTTAACAGCCATTCTCTAAAAATAACTACGGTATATTGCTTATTGGCAAGTACTTCTGCTGTATGTTAATATTAGTAATTAATACTTGTCTGAGCAATTGAATTTGTTTCACCGAATTTGTGTCACCCAATAGCAAATCATAAAATGATACTCAAATTTATTCTAGAATAACTTTTACAGCTGTCATTGCTTCCAGAAGTTCCGTAAACAATTTAGATTTCACCTGCGTCAACAATTTATTAATAAAAGCGAAACGTGACAGCGCTGGTTCCTGAAATGAGGCAGAACCCTGTTTGTGTTGACAAAAATATTTCTAGCAAGACAATTCTATAAAAAACAAATGTCGAAAGAATTTTACCTGGAAGCGAAAGTAAGCACTCAACTAGGACTGTCACATTCTTGCAAGCAGATTCTGCGATGCTAAAGTAATTACTTTTAGGTACTTTTTTGCAAGCCATCGTTGAAAGTTCAATCTCCTCCCATTTTAATTTTTTTAGGTCAAGTAATAGCACGCGGAGTACTTACATTTAAATAAAAGCAACTATTCAGTACTAACGGATATAATAAAAATATTTAATGATGATTTCCACTCCATTTTCATTTTATGATTTCTACTACTTCACAGTAATGCACTATTACAGTATGCTGCAGAAATGAAACAATGAACATAATTGGAGTTCAAATGATAGACCTACTTTTACATGGAAAGACGTTAATGATTCGACAATTTACAGGTACCAAGTTCTAAAATGTCGGAAACGTGTCGCTTGATCGCGCTCACATTTCCCAGCACAGAATAATTTTACATTTATTTTAGACAAATGTAAAAAAGTAGAGTTTAGAAGCTTTTTCAATCAAATAGTAGACTTAGTAGATCTCATGAATTTTTAGTAAACTGTCTTCCCAAATAGTAGCTTGTCTACTAAAAAAGAAGGCATCTGGCAGCTTTAATTGTTAATAATAATGCACAAGTAAATATTTACATTGCTAGTGTTCTCTTTTAACGACGATGCTCTTACAAGGGAATGTATTAAAAAGAACGCTAAATATTGTTTTGATCCCTCAATTAAAACACTAGCATAATTCAAACGAATGTCAATATTTACTTGTGCATTATTATACATTTTGCTCCTTATGCGTTTCTACATCCTATACGTATCTATAGGTGATTATTCGTTTAGATACCTTATACGTATAGATGATTATGCGTTAAGATACCTTATACGTATAGGTGATTATGCGTTAAGATACCTTATACGTTTAGCTGATTATGCGTATTGGGCTTATACGTTTAGCTGTTATACGTTTAGCTTTTATGCGTTTAGAGGTGTAATTGATTAGAATATGGTCACCCCTCAGTACACACAGTTTTGTAACAAATATGCAACGGTAAAAATAGAGCTACTTTTGGGATCGGGATACACCCGGGAATTGGGTTCGGGATCGGGAACGGGTTCGAGTTCGGGTGTCTAATTAATGTTCCCAAATACTTTGGGACCAGGTTCAGGAACACGTTCTGCAGGCCCGGGATTTCGGGAACGGGACCGGGTTTGGGAACAGGTTCAAGCTTGATGAAGGTATTCTTGTTCGCGTCGGGAACCGGGAACATCTTCGTTCCCACACCCGTTACACGCTTCTCGTTCCTGGGAACTACGCATCCATCTAGCGGAGAAAAAAAATAGAAAACATGCACGGCTTCCTTCGTGAAAGTGTGCATCGCATAGTAGTGATTTCCACATACTCATACAAAACGCATGGTGGGGATCGTTTAAGTAGTCTTCCTGCAACTTTTCGGCAACGCAGACCAGACGCTTAGCACTACTGCCCTATTCTATTCCGACTTGAATAGGAAAATAGGAATTTGAATACCGACATTTATACAGAAATAAATCGAATAGAATGGAATAGCTCAATTTTTGAAACCCCCAGACTAGAATAGAATATGCAACTTATGCCAAGATTAGAATTGAATAGTAAAAACAGCGAAATTCTTATTCAGATCTGAACCACTGAGAATGTCATAAACCAAAACAATCAACTAAAGCCCTTGGATTGCATGTGGCTAGGCTTCGCGTAGGGTGGCGTCAGCTATCGCCGTCAAAGTAGGATGAATTTTAAGTTATTTCGGAATTTCCGATTTTTTTAAAACAATCAGGTCGATTTCAACCACATAAGCATTAATCTTTAAGATTTTCATACGCAATATTCACAAAATTTTTATTGAAATCCATTTGTCAGTCTTCGAGATAACTGTCTTTTGATTTGAAGTTCGAAATTTCAATTTTTTTTTCGAAAAAACTATTGGGTCGATTTCAACCACATAAGCAATAACAATTACTATTTACATAAGCAATATTCACACACAATTTCATTGAAATATATTCAGTAGTTTTGAAGATACCTGTCATATTTGACTTGAAACCCAAAATTTCGGGAATTGTTTTCTGAAAACCTAGCTAGCCGATTTCAACTAAATTGTAAATATGAACTCAGGCTTACGACAAAGAACTAACAAATGGTAAAAATTATTGTATTCATTCAGGCCTGTTAAGTGCCAATTATTGAGTACAAATTATTATTTATACGCTCAATTAATTCTCTTCTGCTTGGAGGTGACTCGTAAATTTGCTAAATATCAGTTATTTTATTATCATTGTCAATGGCAAGTTACAAATTTCAGGAACTGGAAATTGGAATTAAGAAAGAAAATGTAGTTATACATATGTATTCAGCGCGCTTTATCCACTAGTTTTCATCGCGCGGTTTTTGATTTCTGATGAATAGAATTTGAATAGGAATAGAATACGAATTTTCTAATTTTGTTGGAATAGGAATTGACTTGAATAGCCCCGTCAAACCTTTAGCAGAATATAATAGAACTTGAATATACAAGACTTAGTTGTTAACAGAATAGAATCACTGATCGGCGCAATCACGAGTTTTGAGAGCAAAACTCGCACTCAGAAATCAAAATTTGAGTGACGTGTGAGACCCGCGGCATTCTGAGCAGAACTCAGTTTGTGAGGCCGAGTGCCATAAAAATAGATTGCAGTCATTGAGCGAGTGTGAGGGCAGTATTTGGAACTCATATATTCCTTAACGGAATGCATGTTGCCCCCATCTACACGTACAAATTCAGTAAATTTTGCCTGCATTTAGCGTTTTGATGCTTTCGTTTCCGCTAAAAACGTGAGCTATCGTCAGTACAGTGGACGGCTTCAGCGTCATTCCTTGGCGGATTCCTTGAAATGGCGCTAATTTTAATTTGTTACTGAGAGTTTCTGAGTGCGAGTTTGAGTGCTAGATTTCATCATGGTCACTCATGAGTGCGAGTGCGAGCTCTTGTTTGATTCAGAATTTGAGTTCCTGAATGAGTTCTGAGTTACGTTTAGAGACTCCTAGCACTCTTGAGTGCGAGTTCGAGTTCAGAAATTTTGCCGATCAGTGAATAGAATAGAATAGAATTAAAACGTGGCGGACAGCAGTGACGCTTAGTATAATAACCATTAGTGTTTACATCTATTGATGTCTGGTCCGCATGCATAAGTATTGGTAACTCAATAAAAATGTGAAGAATAAAATCATCGCTCCGCGATTGTTTAAGGCTGTCCCGTAGGGCGGCGCCAGCTACGGCCATCTCTCCTTGTTTAATTATTGTAGTAGATATCTTGAGCTCATTTATAAAATTACCGTTACAAATTTTTGAAAAAGTAAAAATTATATTTTGAAAACAAAATTTCGAAATATTTTTAAAAAATAGTGTTAGTAGTACTGACTGGTATGTATAAGAACATTTCATTGAAATGGTGGCTACAGTTCGGGAGAAAACAAAGATTTTGTTCATTTTAATTTTTTACGTACGAATAAGTGGACCGATTTCAACCAATAACTCATCCGAGGAAGTAGCCTGACAAATGTTCACAAGAATTTTGAACAAAAGCGGTAGAGTGGGTTCGGAGGAAACCCGCGTGACAAACAAACCCATGGACAACACTATATTATAAGGGGGCTGTCGCCGCCCTAAAATTTGATTTATACTAACTGCACTGGTCCCGGGAACGAGTCCGGGTTCAAAGGATTCGGGATCGGGATTGGGACCAAATTTTATCTGATTTCGGGTTCGGGATCGGGTTTGAGATCAACGCTTTACGCATATTTTATATCTGGGCTTTCGTGCACCCGATCCTAGTATTTTGGGAACGGGTTCGGGTGTGAGCCCGAAAATATTGATGACCCGATTTTCGGGATCGGGTTCGGGAATGGGATTAAACTTTGCGTTCCCACAAGTAGCTCTAGCTCTAGTGACAATTAACATGTGAGGATACCCTACGTTAATTACGAGGACACCAATCGGGCAAATATTTTCAATTTCAGATATTTTTCGTTTATGGGTGCAATTTGGGGGCGAACCAAATAATTTTCAGACCCAGGGTATAGTCGAAACGTATGGTCACATGACCTCCCGTTGACCTTAACACATCACAGTTGGTTACATGACTTCATATAGACCTTTGAGGTCATAAGTAGACCCACAACCACAGATTAACAAAACCCTCGGAGTCGTAATTTATCATGGAATCTAGCCTTGCCTGTGCCCTTGCTTTAAGTTTTGTAAAAAGAACGGAAAAAAGCTATTAAATTTGGAAAGCCATATGGGAGAAATTATTTTATTGAACTTATACTTACAGTTACACGAATTTAAATCAATGGATTATGAACAGATATAATTTGTTCCATGAAATTTGATCCATTAAAATATTTTCCTAGCCAATTCGACCCGAAAAATGGTTCGTAGGGTTGAGACTTTATTCTGCGCACTCACGATAACCTGAAAGGACGACTAACAACTTCAACTGAGTTGCATGGTGACTTCGGGTGGTAAAATAACTTTAAAGCGTTGACATGGGTCCTGTGTTTAGCCGTTCCATTGATTTGGTAGGACCACCTACGTAGCACTGAAATACGCAGTCTTTAATAGCAACGATCAGCAGATGTGCAAATTGTTCCAAGAGGAAAACGTAAACTGAGACTTGCAAGGTACAGGCTACGAAAGCGTCGAGTCAAGAAAGTGAAGGGGCTCTTTGTGTTACCGGACACTTTTAAAGCGTCCATACCAATACTTGTCAATCTGTGGCCAAGATAACAATCGAGACCAATATTGGTCAATCTGAGCTCAAAACCTTATGTTGACCAATATTGGTCAATCTGAGCCCAAAACCTTATGTTGACCAATATTGGTCAATCTGAGCTCAAAAACCTAATGTTGACCAACATTGATCAAACTGAGGCTCAAAAACTAATTGTGACCATAATTGGCCAATCTCGGGTCATGATAAAAAATTTGACCAAAAATGGCCAATCTTGGGTCATGTTACAAATTTTCACCAAAAATGGCCAATCTGAAGTCATGATAAAAATTTTGACCAAAAATGGCCAATCTGAGGTCAAGAGAAATATTGTGACCAATATTGGCCAATCTTAAGTCATGATAAAAATTTTCATTCAATATGGGCCAATCTGAAGTCTTGATAAAAATTGTGACCAATATTGGCCAATATGAAGTCTTGATAAAAATTGTGACCAATATTGGCCAATCTGAAGTCTTGATAAAAATTGTGACCAATATTAAACAATTTTAGGCCAAGAGTGATATTGTGACCGAAATTGGCCATTATGAGGTCAAGATAAAAATTGTGGCCAATGTTAGCCAATTATAATTCAAATAACTCATTGTGGCCAATATTGTCCAATCTGAGGTCAAGCAGGTAGTTTTGACCAATATTTACTAATCTGAGGTCAAGAAGGTAGCTTTAACCAATATTAACCAGTCTGAGGTCAAGAAGGTAGCTTAAACAAGTTTTGATCAATATGACGTCAAGAAGGCAGCTTATACATCAATTTTGATCAATATAAGGTCAAGAAGGTAGATTGGATCAGTTTTGATCAATCTGAGGCAAAGAAACTAATTGTGACCAATATTTCTCAATATGAGGCCAAAAAACTAATCGTGACCAATATTTCTCAATCTGAGGCCAAAAAACTAAGTGTGACCAATATTTGGCAATCTGAGGCCAAAAAACTAATTTAGAATGATATTTGTCGATCTGAGGCCAAGAGAAAGACTTTGACCAATATTGGGCAATCTGAGGAAATATTGCGAAATGTGACCAAGAACGAGTTCTGACAAATATTGGCCGATCTGAGGCCAAGGGAAAAATTGTGACCAGCATTGATCATTATGAGGTCAAGCAGGTAGCGTGGACCAATATTGATCAATCTGAAGTCAAGAAACAGCACTTATCACTATTGGTTAACCTAAAACCAAGAAACCATGTTTACCAAAAGTGGTCAGTATTTGAACTAGAACCACTTAGGATGAATGCATGCCATAAATGTGTCGTTAATCTAAAACAGCATCGACTTTCGAAACTGAAACTTGCTTACAGGATTTAACATTGGAAAATTTACGTTGGAAAGGCCTTTGCTCACGAAAATTTAAAACTTCTGCGCGATTTCCGCGCAAACAAGGGTGAGATGGCCTTTGGTCTTTCGGTCTAGCTTGGACATTGGGCCAGGTACCTAAGCTCCCAAAAAATTTCATTCCGATTCGGAGTGGGCATGTGGTGAGGATTACATGTTAGCACTGAAACATGTAGGGACTGTCATCAGATGTCCGTATATACTACTGTACATGAAATGTAAACTGAGTTCGATGATGCATTTTACAGAAATACCCAGGAATGGCAGCACATTCTCAGAGAAACCTTGAATTTTGCAGAAGCAACAGGGATTAACACAATAACGGTTAGTATACTCATACCAAAATTGCCCATGTTAATTTTGTCAATATATTCTACTGTTTACTGCACAATGTTAATTTTGCTATAATTTCCTATACAACACAATATTAGTTTTGTGACTACCAGAGCTATGCAGTATTTTCAAATACAGTATTTTAAAATACGTATTTTGAGACCACAAAGTATTTTGTATTTTTTATTTCAAAGTTGGTAAGCAGTGAGCACGTATTTTGTATTTAGTATTTTGAGAGCCAGGAAGTACAAAAGTATTTGGTATTTACTTACTCTCAATGAATTGTGAAATGTATTTCAAATAAAGTATTTTGCTCAAAATACTTTTCACTGGTATTATTTCTGATTTTGACATTTTTAGAAACTCCTTTTTAGAATAATTATTCCGAAAATACATTTAATTACTAATCAATAAAAATTTCATATTAATCTGTTACTTCATTAACAGTCAAAACGACGTAAAATATAATTATAACGGACTGACCTATTCGCAACCGTTGTTCGAACAATTTATTACTACACATGTCTTATATGTAGTCTTTGAAGTGACTGTTTTAAAAGTTTTGTGCCCTAGAAGTCGAATAGAGTAAGCATTAGGTGGCACGCCTGATACTATCTAAACCCGATTTCGAGTTGAACTACTTCATACATGACCCTGAATATGTTCCTGTGGGTGGAATACAGGGTGGCACAAAACATTGTGACGAGTAAACACTTGCCACGATTAGCCCTCGCAAAACTGCGATATCCCTTACTAATATTATTTATTATAACAGTATTTTATTAACTAATATAAGTAGCTATTATTAATTATTATTCCACCATTTACTATTAAATAAAACTTCGGGGTAGTACTTACGGAGTGTTTCAGTCACGACTGAAATAGGATCTGATTTGTCCATTGCGTATTATATCAGAGATGTCCAAATAAATTGCCTTCCTTCAAACCTTCGAAGGCAATTTTTTGAAAAAACGCATTCCTTCGTCCTTGTATTAAAGGAAGTCTTCAAAATATTTTGCCTTCCTTCAGCCCTATTTTACTTATTAATTTAATGCCTCCAGTCTTCAGCCTTGAAAAAACAGCCTTCCTTCCTATTCAGCCTTCATCACACGAAATACTATACAATGCATTTAAACAACCCTTTTGAAGGTAAAACACCTGAAAATCAGTGATAGAATTTACTCAATTGAGTTCGTTTATTAAAATCAGAAGCAATGAAGTAGTCTTATTGTGCAAATAACTACATTTGTGTATTTGTAGTGTTTTTAGTACGCTCTCATTGCTGTATTAGTAACTATATATTGTAGCTCATTGCATGTGCGAAGCCTTCTAATTGTAAGTAGCAGTACTTTACATACTTCCTTCCTTCGCCTTCCGTTTTCTGTTAATACTAATACTAGCAAGGCTTTCTTCAGCTTTCCCGAATTAATTCAGCCTTCCCTTCTCAACTCTCTGGAAAATTGATATTCCGTCTTTAATGATACCTTCATTGAAGGCTGGACATGTCTGTATTATATGTGGCACATTATGAACATATGTAACGCATTGTACCGCAAATCTCCTCAAAGGAAATTTAAGCCTTAAATAGGCTAAACAAATGATTCTGTTCCCAAAAAATACAACCGTTATGTCAGTTTGCTTAAAAAATAAAAGGTCATTTTATTTTAATCGCTATAGCAAATTTGACTTTGTTTATTCTGACACTTACTTCAAAAGATGTCAGGAAGACGTCCGAGAGATGTGAGAGTAAACGTTGGGGGGCTGTGAGAGTAAAATTTAGGGCTATGTGAGAGTAGACTTCGGAGCGATGTGAGAGTAGACTTCGGAACGATGTGAGAGTAGACTTCGGAGCGATGTGAGAGTAGACTTCGGAGCGATGTGAGAGTAAACTTCGGAGCGATGGGAGATTAAACTTTGGAGCGATGTGGGAGTGAAGTCTTCAAGGTGACTTTCGAATGATGTCAGGAGAATTTGTGAAAACAACTGCAAAAGACACGCAATAAATTTCGAAGCATAAAACTTGAGGAGCAGGGAATTTCTGACCATGTTATTTTTCATGGATGGTCCGGGATTTACAAACTTGTTTACGATAAAAAAATTAGTAGAATAATTTCATGGGGTTTCACTTCAGCTTGAAATTGTCTTTCTAAGAGATTAATGGTCGTCTACGCAAATGTGAGGCAAGAAGTGAAGAAAAAATATTTAGTTTTATTTCAACTCTGCATAAGCAATTCATATACATTGAATATTATTTCGGATTCCCGCGACCGCTATTTTTGACTTTGGCAGTTAAAATTGGATTCAAATAAATCCCCATGAAATTCACTATAAACGTAGCTAACCGAAATTTTTTATGAATTTAGGACAGTCCACAAGAACGAGATTACATATTCCTTCTACTCCGTATCTTTGCTCTTGAAGACGGATTTCTCCACCCTCTCTTGCTCTTACTACGAGCCAGACCTACAATTCTGACTGGTGAAATAGCACATCCGAAAGTCCGTAAAGCATCGAACATCTAAACACGTATGGGAAAAAATAGCCATGAATTAGAAACTTTAGACTGCAATTTTCGGTTTTCTGCAAAAACTCTTGACTTTACTCATCTTCCATGATCACAGTATTCAAATGTTCTTGTCGACGAAACAAACTTTTGAAATTTTGGTTAAGCAAATGTGGGAATTTTAGCACCCTGCCCAAATATCGACTAGGATTTCGAAATATTTTTAGGTTATAAAGCCATTAAATATCTTTTTAACGACACATAATTGATCGAGATGCGACATTCAAGACAAAATTTATTGCAGTTTTCCAGAATTTATAATCGCTTCCAAAATGTACTTTTCAAAATTTTGGAGACCAATTAACTTCATCGAAAGATAATATGTCATAAAGGGAGGAGCCATGTCTCAGATAAATCCTTGTGCATGAATATATCTGCTGAAATTTTGGGGGAAAAAATTTGTTCTCTTTCGGTAGTTCAGGTCAAGGAAGAACTGAATGTAATTTGCTGTATTTGGGGATAGTAGATGCATTTCGGCATTTAACTAACATTTAGCAATACATTATAATATACATTTACAATTAGTAAAAGAATAAGCTGAGGGTGCAAATGTGAGGAAGCGAGGAGATGGAAGTTCCGGTTTGGTTCGCCTTTTATCAGGAAATTTTTTATTGCAGTCCCCAAATGTACTACATGTATTATTATTCCTATGTGGAATAACATTATATTTTTTCGTGCATTCAACCGTATGTGTTGTAAGTAATCCAGGCGTGGTTAAGTATTTGACAGACACGTGCATAATTCCTTTAAAATAAATAATAAATAACAATTGTCTTTTGACACTTCTATTATGAATTTTTTAATTAAATATACAAATTTTAAAATATAAAAATTCAAATTCCGTATCCACTCTGGTGATCGTAATTTCGAAAAGCAGATTTTGGGGCTACAGGAGACGCGAGAAATCCCAACAAGTTTTGAATCAGATGCTCTCTTTAACGGGTATTAATTTAAAAGCTACTGATATGCTCTACAAGCTGAAATAATGCGAAAATTTCAAAATCTTTGTCAACATTTTAGCGGGAAATTCAAAGTTTCAGACAATATCTTCTCGTCGGAAAAAGGAGAAATTTGGGGGGAAAATCCGTTATTTTGGATGCCCCTAAAAAATTTCGACTAGTATTTCGTAATTTCCGTTGGCATTATTGATCCTTTCGAATTTACTCAACTGCGTAAATATAATTTTTAAACAGGATCTATGAAGATAATTTTTATTTTAGTCCAAAATGCATTTGAATCACTTTGCTTGCATATTCTTCCTTCAAATTAAACTAACTTCCATTCAGCGGAATAATAAATCATATTAAATTAATTTGTAAGTCAGAAATAAAGAATAGGAACGGAATAGTATAATAGAGTATTACATTGTCCCATATCGTCAGTGAAGAGGCAAAATGGTATAAGTGCAATTTCAATTAGAATCAAAATGGCCTACTTGCCTTTTTCCTTAAAGGCAAAACGGAATAGTTGCAAGCCTCGCCAAAAGCAGAATGAACTACTTGCAGTTCTCACTAAAAGCAAAACGGTCTACATACTTTCATAATGAACAAGCTCACAAGTAACCCTCGTCACAAGCTCACTCCGGATCGGAATGAAATTTTGTGGAAGCTTAGGTACCTGGCCCAATGTCACAGTGAGAACAAAAATTTGGGCCATCTTTCCCTGGTTTGCGCGAGAAATCACGTCGATTTGTTAAACTTTAACTCGTAGGTAAAGGGTCCCCTGTCCAACTTAAATTTGTCAACGTTAAATATCATAAGAAATTTTAATATGCAAACTTCGGTGCTACATTAGATGAATGAAACAATTGTTGCGACCGATATTGGTCACAATTGGTTTGTTGACCTGACATTCGATGATATTGGTCGCAATCTGTTTTTGACCTGAGATTGACCAATATTGGTCACACTCGGTCTCGTGGGCACAGATTGACCAATATTAGTAACACTCGGTCCCGTGGCCACAGATTGACCAATATTGGTAACACTCGGACTCGTGGGCACAGATTGACCAATATTGGTAACACTCGGACTCGTGGGCACTGATTGACCAATATTGGTAACACTCGGTCCCGTGGCCACAGATTGACCAATATTGGTAACACTCGGACTCGTGGGCACAGTCTGTGCCCAATATTGTTGGGATTGGGCACAGATTGACCAATATTGTTCACATTCGGTTTCGTGTCCACAGATTGACCAATATTGTTCACATTCGGTTTCGTGTCCACAGATTGACCAATATTGTTCACATTCGGTTTCGTGTCCACAGATTGACCAATATTGTTCACATTCGGTTTCGTGTCCACAGATTGACCAATATTGTTCACATTCGGTTTCGTGTCCACAGATTGACCAATATTGTTCACATTCGGTTTCGTGTCCACAGATTGAACAATATTATTTAATTATTTTGATTTCCCCGGTATGTTGCAAATTTGGATCAAATTTTTGCAGTCGTGGGTGTCACTCACATCAATCAAAGTTGGAATACTTTGTGGTTTTTGAATTCAACATTTAGTTATTTGAACAACACATTTTCTTTAATGCCTTTTAATCCTAAAAATATTTCGCAAAGCTCCGATAACTCCAACTTATGTGTAGAAATAGCATACATTTAAGAGCATTTTTAAAATTCAAGAGACCGATTGTGACCAATATTCTTGATCCGAAGTCAAGAAAACAATCGTGCCCAACATTGGTCAAGTTCAGGTCAAAAAACCAATTGTGATCAATATTGACCAATTATAGGTCAAGAAGGTAGATGTGGCAAATATTGATTAATCTTACATGAAGAAACCAACGGTGAGTAATATTGGTCAATCTGAGGCCACGAGGCCGAGTGTGAAAAATAGATTCAATCTCAGGTCAAAAACCTATTGTGACCAATGTTGGTCAATCTCGGGTCAAAAAACTAACTGTGACCAATATTAGGGCCAGGGTTGCACAACTGAAAATGCCATGGCATTTTCGGCATTATGCCTGCCCAAAATGCCCTGGCATTTTCGGCATTTTCATTTCATGGCATTTTGGGCATCTATGGCACTTTGGGCATTTTGGGCATATTCAGCCTAGGGCAGGCATTTTCGGCATATTCACACCAATTAATGTTTGCAAATCCGTTGGGGCTTAAATTTTTTTAAGTATTATTGAAATAACCATTGACCATAAGTAACAAATTAGACTAATTAAATTCTTTTTTTTTAAATCAAGTACTTCTAACATTTTCTAAAACTGGATGGGTTTGATTATGCTATGAAAAACTCCCTTATATTCGTTAAAGGAGCAATAATGGTCATATTGTATAAGTTTCTGTAAAAATGCCCAATATGCCCAAAATGCCTGCTGAAAATGCCCAAAATGCCGGGCATTTTCAGAGTAAGGCATTTTCAGGGCATTTTCGGCGTTTTGGGCATTTTCAGGGCATTTTCAGGAGGGCAGGCATAAAACCTAGGGCATTTTTATTTGTGCAACCCTGATTAGGGCAAAAAACTAACTGTGACCAATATTAGGGCAAAAAACTAACTGTGACCAATATTAGGGCAAAAAACTAATTGTGACTAATATTGGTCAATCTCAGGTCTACAACTGATTGTGACCAATATTGTTCAATCTCATGTCAAAAAACTAATTGTGACCAATATCGGTCGCAACAATTAAGGTCTAAGGTTAACAATCTCAGGTCAAGAAAGTAGCTGGAACCACGTATATTTGAACCTTAAGCCTGGTTCACAGCAGTACGAACTTCTTCGTCCGACGAAAATTTCCTTCGTGCTCGATGGTACGAATGAAGTGTTCGTACGAACATGCAGCGGGGGATCGTTGTGAGCGGTTCTCACAAAGATGGTATTTTGACAGTACTGTACGAAGATGGTGTAACTGAATTAATTTATTAATTTAATTTAATATTAATTTAATCTTTAATATTTAAACTATAAAAATAGAAGTAATTAAAAACAGCACTTGTAAAACTGAAAAAAGAAAATACTGACAGTATGTGCAACAGTAGTTTATTACTGGAGGAAACCAAAACGATAAATTAAAAGAACTCAATGGATTCGTCCATGTCTTCGTAAAAAACAACGAGGAGAATTTTTACTGCAGTGTGTAATATAGAATGTAAATACAATAAAAACAATCCTGGTAAGAAAAACATTAGTTTAGTATGAAAGTAGTTCTTAAAACTCAAATAGCTTTTTAATCCAAAGAAGAACAAAAAATAATGAGTAATGGCTCTTTTAATTTCGTACCATAAGTTAAAATAATTGAACTCCTGCGTTGACGCGAATTTCGGACAAAGGTCCTTCGCGCGCGAATTCGTACACGAAATCATCGCAATCTGATTCTCAGCATCGGACGATGTTCTGTACGAACGATTCGCATAAACGGACCTTTCGTACACGAATTCGTACTGCTGAGAACCTGGCTTTAAAAACACGTATGATGAATGCATGCTATAAATATGCCATTCATCTAATAAAACACCGATTTTTGAAAATTAAAATTTCTTACGGGATTTAACATTGGAAAATTGGAGTGGATAGGGGACCCTTTATCGACGAGTTAGAATTCAAATCTTATTCGTGATTTCCCCGCAAACAAGGGCGAGATGGCCCAAACGTTTGTTCTCGCTGGGACCGAAGCTTTCACAGAATTGCATTCCAATCCCGAGAGGGCATGTGGTGAGGGTTACTTGTAAGAAGTAATCATTACGACTTTATTAGTTGATAAATTTTTACAGCTCACAAATGATTGATAAATAACTTTCTTCAGATGATACGAAATTTGCACTAAATTTATTCATGTGGTTTTGCACCTAAATATTCGATTAACACTTTTTTGGCTGTGCTGTGTAAATTCATATTCCACTCATCTTTTAAGGATATGCAGTTAAAATTCGTATTCTAATTATGCTCTCATTCGTTTCTGTGTGTAGACCATTTTGCTTTTAGGCGAAATTGTATGTACAACATTTTGCTTTTAAAACTGGACGCATCTAGTCCTTTTTGCCTTTAGTAAAACTGCATGTAGACCAATTTGATTTTAAACGAAATTGTACTTACAAGGTAACATTTTGGGATGGTACAAGCCGATTCAAACAAAGCATAGCACATGTTTTAGTACTCACCTAGTATGTTTCAAAACTCATGTAACTCGAGTGCATTTTGCCCCGTTCTCCTAGGACACGTCCCCAAAGTTTCAAAATTTAAAACGATACCACAGGTGGGGACCTGTCTTTTCAAAAAAAGTTAATGTTAAATCCCATAAGGATTTTGAGTTTTTGAAAGTCGATGAAATTTTGATTTTCGCTATTTCAATGAAATTCAAGTTTTTACGTACATAGTTTTATATCCTTCAACAAAATTCCCCAAAAAGTAATCCCTCCATCATTGCGCATCTGTATGTATGTTGTCGATATGATATATTCACTCTATATTTAATCACTTATACATACGCATAAACTGGACTATTGAGATTTGCCCTATGATGTACATAAGTATAACCAGGGTTACTGAAATGAAAATGTCATGGGTTTTATGAATGCCTACCCACCTGAAATTGCACTTAAAATGCTCTAGTCTGGCAGTGCCCGATATTTTGGGCATTTTTAGCGTATTGGTGACATTAGCAGAAACATGTACACTGTTGTTGGTCGTTCAGCGTTTTTTCCGGAGCATTTCGATATAATCGAACCCATACAGTTTTCGAAAAGTTTATTGTTAAGTTTACGAAAAATCAATAGGTATAATTAATTACATAGTGGTTTAAAAATTGTTTTTAAGAATTTTAAAAGAGTTGGGATTTGAAATTGTAATTAGCGTAGTGCCTTTGTAAGTTCCGAATTTGGATGACGCCTATATTTAAATATTTTTAACAAAAATACATAAATCTTATAAACAATTTAAAACTTGGAGCTTATGTAGCAATTTGGGTCGACTTTGAAAATGGAATTTTAACAGCCCAAGTAAGTAAACTCGGAGTCAAAATGTGACAATGCAAAAATTATTGCATATAGATAACAGTTATTTAATCCTTGTTACATTTTTGCACAAATGTGTTTGCACGCTAAATGACTAGGTGCACAAGAAATTCTTACACCAAAATAAATAAAAAATATTATTATATTTTCGATGAAGTTGTCTATTTCAACTTGTAACATAGTGCTTTGTGATTTAGTATGCAAAGTTAGTAGATCCATAGCTAACGCTGCATATTGAAACAATTCTCGCGAACATAGCAAAAATACCTGCCTCAGGCTGAATATACCCAACTACCCAACGTGCCATAGATGCCCAAAATACCATCAAATGAAAGTGCCGAAAATGCCAGGGCAGTTTTGACAGGGATAAAGCCAAAAATGCCAAGGCATTTTTAATTTCTCTAGCGTACGTATGTACAACCGCCATAATTTGCCCCCCATAAAATATCATCAAATTTTCTCCAAATTTAATCCCATCAATAATTCATTGGGGAGTGAAACAAATATAAATTTGGAAAGATTACCTGTCGAGAAAATTTGACGATATTTGTGTG
>OX359247.1:56587990-56934483 GCA_947179485.1 Allacma fusca | reverse complement strand
CGAACTACCGATTTCTTATAATTTATAATAAGATGAAAGATAATTATTAAAGCATGCTAACGAGAAGGACCATGCTCTCTGATGCTACTTTGCGGTGGATAGTAGGAGTGAATTGATCCCGTTTATTATTTCCCGTACGTACGACGTATGTAAATCGCTAAAAAACGTTGTTCCTATACTAAATGCTAACGATAGTAAATCGTTTGACAATAAGCACGATTGTGAAAATTTCAAAATATTGAGTACTTAAGTATTTTGATAAAGTATCTTATTTTAAATACTTATACATACTATTAATGGCTATAAATAAAATACTAAATACATACTTACCAGCATCGTAGTTTGTAAATACTAAGATACAAAATACCCGGTCGACCCCAGTAGATTTGAAATACAAGATATAAGATACGTATTTTGTATTTTAGATAGTATTTTGTATTTAAGTATTTCAAGTACTACACATCTCTGGCTACACATAAGTAATAGTAACAAACAATTTTACAACAGTTTTCTGAGTAATTATTGCATACGAGGGCATAGTCTTTTGATCTAAACTAAAGTTGTATGTCCAATATAAATTTGCTAAAATAAAAACGGCAAAATATAATTATGAATTTTAATTATATATATGAAATTGAATATAATTTATTTCTACAGTAAAGGGAAGGGTCTCATGTGGAAGGGGCTCACACTTTCCGTTACGCTTTATAGGCATTGGTAGAAATTAGAAATGTAGGCAGCGGCAAATGCTTTTTGTAGTCAAGGACATTGGCCCTAGCAATTGCACAAAAAGGCGAGCAGGAAGTCCCCCCCTAAACTGAACGTATAGGTAGGATGTAAGGTGGGCAAAGTCAGTTTAGCATCTTTGCACTACAGAGAAAGTGCTCTTAAAAGTAATCTAATAATGGGACCGTGCTGTACATATCCCAATCGCCGCTGCTTCTGCGGAGAACTGAAGGTACAACGTGAAGCTGGTGAAGTTTCTGCTGCCATGCGTGAGGTCAACGCATGGACGCTTTCAAAGTGTCCCGAAACATTAAGTGCCCTGTCAATTTTTTCACTCGACGCTTCCGTAGCCTGTAGCTGCCAAGTCTCATTGTCAGTTTACTTTATCCTGTGTTACAATTTGCACAACTATTGATCGTTCCTAATAAAGACTACGTGTTTCAGTGCTACTTTAGGTGGCCCTACCAAATCAATGGAATGGCTGGAAACAGGACTCCTCTGGAGACTCTGAATTCTTGTACAACCTGAAGTCTCCATGAATGTAAGTTTCTATTCGTTTTTGCAGGTAATGATGAGTGCGGAGATTAAAGTCACAACCTTCCGAACCATTTCTCGGGTCGAATTAGCCTGAAAAATGTTTTATTGGATCAAATTTCATTGTAAAATCATTTTCTTTAATTCATAATCCATGTGTATTTCGTGTATATATGTTTCGTAAGTATAGGATCGATAACATAATTTTTACCATATGGCTTTTCATAATTTAGTGACTTGTTGCCGTTTTCTTTACAAAACTTAAGGCAAGGGTGGATTCCGTGATAAATTACGAATCTGTGAGAGAGCTTCTGCCGGGGACAGGGACGTCCCGTCGGGACACTGGACGGACCGGGACGGGACGTCCCCGGGGACAAAAACAATTGTCCCCACAGTTTAACGCGACAGGTTAAAACTATAACGCAAATAGTTTCCGTTTTGGTAAGTACAATATATAAAATATATGTTTGTACATACATACATACATACATACATATAAGATATCGTCGGTGAAGAGGCAAAATGATCTAGGTGCATGATCGATTAGAATCAAAATGATCTACTTGCAGTTTCACTAAAGGCAAAATGATCTACTTGCATTGAATTTTAAAAGCAAAATGATCTAGATGCAGCTTTTCCTAAAAGCAAAATGATCTAGATACAAATTATAATAAAAACAATATAAATAAACACATTCTAATGCCGGTGTACAAATATTCGAGGTATTAAAAATCTTTTATATATGCATTCGATTCCCCAATGCCCCCATTTCTTTTTTTCAGTAACATTGAAAAAATATGTTGTCAATTATGATTTAACATTTGAAAATATTTCCGAATGTTATGATAATGGTGATGATCGTAAAATACGATTTGAAGAAACTCCAGGTTGAGAATTATAAGGGAAAACCAATTCAATGTGCACATTAACACATGAGCACAAAACCTGTAAACTCTGATTTTGAATCGTGTTTTAATTCGGCAATTTTAAAATAAATAAATATTGCAGTTATCATAACTAAAAATATATTAGATGCAATAAGCCAAATTACCATTAGTTGCCGGAATGATCCTTAGTAATAGCAAACCCTTCAGACAATATTAACTCAACCCTAGGTCAATCACAGTTATAAGCCATGTGTAGATGATATTTTTCTTACACAAAAAATTATACCGGCACTTAGATCATTTTGCTTTTATGGAAAATTGCATGTAGATCAGTTTGCTTTTAAAGAGGCTTGTACCCAGTTCATTTTGCATTTAAGGAAAAAGTTATGTAGATCATTTTGATTCTAATCGATTATGTACCTAGATCATTGTGCCTCTTCACCGACGATATGTAACTATAATTATTATAGTTACATATGTAGTTGTAAGAAGTTTAGCATGTAATTAGTGTAAGTTGACGATTTTATTGCTTGTAATAAAATCTGAATCAGTGAAAATGTTTAAGTATCCAGACGTGACAAGAGTTTGAAGAATCTCTGACGAGGGACTACCCACGTTCTCATTCTTGGTAGTCGCAAGTACTAATTTATGTAGTGATATGCAAAAGTAAATGATGTAATAATTACATAGTTAGTAGTCAAGAATTTTTAAAGATTTATTGGAAGCTCTCAGTGTTTGGCCGTGAGTTATTCCTACTTGTACTGTTTTACCCCTTTGAGTTTTTAATAGATTGTCAAGATTAAGTTTAGTTATTTTGATCATGAGATCATAATTCCAGTTTCATTTCCAGTACTAAATAATCAGCCTTCTGGTTATTTATTCTACATGTGTGGTTTAAAATGTTCAATCACTATATTCAGTTTCAGTTTATTAAGCACAATTCTCTCTTCAATAAAAGTTCAGATTATTCGGTGAATAAGTTAGTGACCAAATCTGATTCTTATAATATTAGACACGTCTTCTGTCTGGAGGAATTTCTGTTGGGCTAAAATTATTTGGTAATAATGATTATCCTTCAATCTTAGCTTGAAAATTTAATTTATCTTAGGCTCTTCAGGATGTTCCGCTTTATTAAAAACAAAACAATTTAATTAAATAAATGGAACAATACATTTTAAACTTCGTTGTGCATATACTCACATCATATAAAGTATGGTCAGAGTAGCCTAGCCTACATAAGGGGTTGATTCGTAGCAGAATTGATCGCCTAAGTTTGTAGCAAATTTGATCCCAGATTTTGAAAAAATGTTAGAATGGTTGACCTCATTTCGCAGGGATTTGACGTCTTGTAGGGAAATTATTTGTGCCAACAGGGATTTTAAAAATCGTTTTTTCAGCAAGGCGGGTACGGGTGAACTAGGGTTCCCAGACGTCCCGGAATGCCCGGGACAGTCCCGGAATGACAATCGTTGTCCCGTGTCCCGGCAGGGTGTATTCCGGGACACGTGAATGTCCCGGAAACGTCGAGCTCAAGAAGTTACACAATTTATTCGAGTTTTTAAGAGAAAAATAAAATATTTTGTTCTAGAGGAGCTCAATTCAAACGAGAGCATCATGTGCCATCTACATAAAACTAATAAAATCATAAAAATGTGATTACAAGCGTAACAAAATCGCTGAAGCATCAGGTAATAATTAAAAAGGTCTAGGTTTTACAATTTTATATGGGAAGAGGTTGTCAATTCCTAAAATTGGTTACGTCGAAATGGCAAAGATGACCAGATCCCTGCTAGGATTTTAGTGTGTACAGCAACTTTCTCTGTGAGTATGAAGAATTTGGGTTTGTTAAATCTCACATGTAAAGTTCCTAAAATCCTAGAGAAAGCAGGTGCTGAAACTAAAAAAGTTTAGATTTTTTCAAACCGAATAATCTGGAGACGATTAAAAATTCAAAGTATTTGCTGTTACAACACGAACAATGCGAACGTAAATTACGGTCGCCAAAATTATGGGCTTCAGAAATTCCAGGAAGAAAATCCATCAATTGTTGCTGCTAATTTCAAATATCACATTATACACAACGCTGTAAAAAATGCATGCAATAAATTATCAATTGATGTTGAAGGCTTAGTTTCAAAGGTTTTTATCGAATCTAGCTCGTCTGCGAAGAGACTAGACTCATTAAAACAGTTCTGTGAATTTGTGGGTGCGGCTTTCCTTATTTCCAGCACTGGATTTATTCCTTTCTAATAGGTCAGCGTTGAAGTCATATTTTCTTTTGAAGGAACAAAGTGACTGCCCTGTTATTCGCAAGGTTGTATGTCATAGCAGCAATGAAGATGCTGCGAAAGTAGAATGCCTACCCGAATGTTACCTATTTATTGTGCACAGTATTTTACAATAAATGAATTCGCCCATTTTAATGTAGGAGTGTTATGATTGTACTTCTACGGAAGTTTACGCCATAATGAAGTCTCTTCTGGAAAGTTGTGTAAACCGATACAACGATAAATTTTACGGAAGTAGCGCTAATGCAATTCTGAACAGGAAGCTTTGGATTTTTTGAAATCACTGCAGACCTATTTTAGCTGACATTTTGATTTCAGTGGTACTAATTTTTTTTTTGAAAATGGAACTACCAAATTTGAAATCAGAGGAATTCTTAGTATCAATGGCTAATTTACTAAATATTGCCGTTGCACTCTGTATTAAATTAAACGAGGACCAGTTCTACATGAATTTTGCTTACTTCGTCAAACTTGAGTTTTTGATTGTGATCGGGGATTGCGAGATCGGTCCGTGCAAAGTGGGCTGAACTACTCAAGCTTGTATCGTTCGTGATATTAATTCCTCTTAGCAACGATTTTGCACGTTATTTCAGCCTAATGAAGAAAGTTTGGACAGCCGAGAGAAACTTAATGTCAACAAAACTTGTGAAGGCAGAGCTTCAAGTCAGGCTTAATGTGCCCTTTTCATGTTGTGGATTGGTTTCTTTTTTGGAAAAACCGGAAAACAAAATGTTATTAGATGACAAAAAGGCTGAAAAATACAATTAGGAATCGTTTATACGTAAAAAAAATTTAAAATTATTTTGTCCCGGAATGACGTTTCAAAAAAGTGGGAACCCTAGGGTGAACGTTTACGGGTCGCGGGAGGTCACTGGCCTAAAATATCCCATGGGCAGATGCTCTAGCCGACAGTTAATTTATTAATCCACCAGCCATGCCTTCTATGTATGTATATAAGTAGATACGATAAAACTCTCGTAAATATTTATGTTTAAATCTCAGGGGCTAACAAAAGAATAGTAATAAGAAATCCTATTAATGAAGTTTTGATTTTGAATTTGAATCATGGGCTTTAATAATAATATCATGAGTTAGCTAGTCATGGATAATAAACGAGTGATAACTAATCATTTTCACACAAATCGAAGAGTGGATTGAGTACCTCTAGTTTCTCTCAGTCATGACAACTTTAAAATCCTTAGGTGCAAGTGTGAATCCAGGGTTAGGTTCGAGGGTAGCATTGGGATTTTCATCGGCGAGTCGAATACTGAATCGGTGGAACATGTTCGTCAGGAAAAGAAATACCTCATCTCTGGCCAACGTTTCTCCGAGACAAACTCGCTTACCGAATCCGAAGGCTAAGAGGGCATCAGGTTTTTGGAATTTTCCATCTTTTGAAATAAATCTTCCAGGATCAAATTTGGTGGGGTTAGGGAAGTGTCGTTCATCAAAATGAACACGATGGTTGGTGCTAATGATCCATGTTCCTTTGGGAACGTCATAACCATTAATTTTGGCATCTTGAGTTGCAGTGTGAATTACATTGAATGGGACGATGGTAGAATAGCGTAGAGTTTCTGTGATGCTGGCCTCCACATATGGCAACCTATTCAGTCAGAGTGTCAATGAGTTGCATGCCTAGTAATTGTTATCCCAAATACTGCCGTAAAATATTATGCATGGTATTACAATGGACGATCAGCCAGAGCAGGGTAACGGTTGCGACCAACAACACTGTCCAGCTCCTCTTCGAGTTTCTTTTGCACTTCCTGGAATGTTGATAAATACAGAACAGCCCACGATAAGGTCAAAGTGACAGTTTCAAATCCTGCACCAAACAAATCTCCAATAACAGCTGCCAAAGACCGAACTATTTAGGGAAACAATTAGAACACAGAATGAAGGTGCATTTCAAATATCAATTCCAATGTCGGTACAATCCCATACAAGGCCGTTTAGAGTAAATTGACCCATACTTAATAAGAACTAGAGGGGAGGGAATTATTTATGCCACCCAGCATGCCTTAAATTTAGGAGCACATGCGATTGATTCATTAGAAGATATGTAATTATATTTGTTTCGTAAGTTGTTTCAGGTAATAAAATTCTTACTCCCATTATCCTTGTAAAAACTGGAAGCAGGATCTTTTGTGGTCTCAATTTCTTTGAGGTAAGCATCAATAAAATCCCGGGGTACTCCATTCTCAGGGAAAGTTTGTTTGTGCTGATCTATGTGGCCTAAACTTATGCTCCGCACATCCTTCACCAACTCCATGACCTCTCCCCAACCGGACAATTTCGGGACTAATCTCGCCAATCTAGGCATGAGGACAATTGCTAAGTTTCTGCCCATCTTCTCTGATAATCTGTTTGAAATACAAAGTCAAATGTTAACCTAAAATAGCATCAACAAATATATCCGTAGTTAAGAATGTAGCGTTGGTGCCTTCTTCTTACTCTTTGTTTTTATTGAAAACGGACCAAAGTCGTGGGTCATCTTGCTCATAACGCACTCCTGCCATAATTTCCCACAATGTATTCAACACTGCCATCTGGAAGGTTCTGTTTAGCATCACGGGCTGGCCTACCTGCTTGGAAAATTTCCCTAAGAATTCATTCACTTCGTTCATAATCAATTCCTCGCTGACGTTCTTCCCAAAACCGAAGTCCCGAAGGTGACGGAGCGTAAACCGCCGTTGGTCAACCCACTCCTGACCTGAGGAGTTCAGCAATCCTGAGAAAACAAAATGATACAAAAGATTTAGGAATTGACTTCATCAAGGATCTTTTACACAAGCAAAACAAACGAGGTGCGAGTCTTTTGAAGTACAAAATAAACTGCATGCAGTTTTCATTCGAAACCAAAATGAATGCCAGTTTTGAAACAAATATTTTGCTTGTAGCATAAATTCCAATTAGTTCATTTTTTTAATAATTTTTGAATTGATTTCTCTATTTTACGCCATTGAAAATGCATTTTGATTTTACTAAGAATGCTTGTAACTTATTTTGTTTTTTCATTGTCAATATGTTTAAAAACATTTATTGGATCAAGTACCGTGTGGCCCATCAGATACGAGAGTGAACAATTCGTCCTGAATTCGTCCAGCGAAAGCAGGATCATTAAAGACTTCCTTCATTAATTTTAAGTCATTCACAACGTAGCATCTAAATAGAATATAATTATTAAAGTTTACAAATATCCTTTTTGAATTTTATTACATCACAAATGCGACCAACTTACCAGAGCATTTTCTTTATACGCCCTAATTTATTGTAGCAAATATTATACTTGTCATTTTTTCCTACAAAGAAAAGTCAAAATTTTCATCTTCCAAGTGGTCTCTTGTAATGAGAGTTCACTGCATGTGTAAATACTGCCTGCGTACTTGCTACAACAGACCACTACTTATAGGAGCAGATGTTTGCATGGATTAAATATTTGGGAATGCATGTATTCCAATGGTAGTGTCAGAGGTGAAATGAAACGGAGTTCCCTAATGTTAGCGTTTTGATGTCTAGTTGTCCGTCCGCAAGATAATGGTCGACTTTTATAGACATTGTAATGTGACCAGGCAATTCAAAATTTTAACAGTGAAAATTACCTACTACATAAGTCAGAACCCTGTTAATTCTGTAGAAGATCGAATAATCTATTTGACCTCAGGAAATTAACATAGGTACAAAGGTCAACAAACAAGCTTGCTACAAACAAGCATTAAATTGCACGGTTTGAAGAATTTTAAAATTTGATTAAAAACTTTGCTCCACTTCCATGAGCCCTGTATTTCAACTGTGGCGATGGAACAAATTTTAAAAGGTCCAGAAGAATATTTGCTACAAACTATGTGGTAACTGAATGATTTTGACCGTTACCTTTCTTCGTGTTTGGGGGGGCGTGAATGTTTTGAGGTACCTTGTGTACACCATTCATTACCATTATTTACATAAAGGAAGATAAAACAAATTAATACGAATAATTATATGGAAACAATTAACCTACCGATGACTACCGAACCAAATTTGAAAAACATCCCCATACTTGTCTGCCCATTTGGCCAGTTTCACGTGTACAAATCCTCCTAATTCCAGCATATTACCAATTAGAGGCAAAGTCATGGGACCTAAAGAACAAATCATCATTATTTTAAAGTTTATTTATACCAGCAACATTTTTTAAATTTTGCTTCAGCAATAATTTCTTGTTTTATAGTCCAAAGGTGTTGTAAATTTAATTGCTTCCATTCTTACGGCTTAGCTACCCATAGACACGGTATAATTAGCTATAATGCACATTTATGATTATTTAAATCACAAGAACAAAAATAACTCGACCCCACTTTACTATTCTAGCCCAAGAATATTTGGAAATTTTAACCAAGTCTTCAAACTATATTCATGTTTTTCAATGCGGTTTACAAAACTCATGGTAATTCCTGAAATTGGAACCCTGCTAAATATGAATTTGACTTTCGTATATTTAAAATATTTATCATAGTAAATTTCCTCCTGAGGAAAGACTAGCTCTCACGACTCATTGCTTGTTGGGAGAAAAATCCGTAGTTTTGATTATTCGCCAAAATGATGACTATGATTTCAAAATTTTGGTGGAGATAGTTTTTTGCGAGGGAAATTAAATGACTTTCGAATCAATGCTTAACCACCGAGTCAACCCGACCAATCAAGTGGTTTTTCAAGAGTCCTATATGTGACCCCAAAATATGTTTTTCAAAATTTTGATCCCGGGTAATCAGACATTATTTAAAAAAAAATGAAAATATGTCTGATATTTTCTTATTTCAGGTGACATCCCTGAACAAACTAGCTCGACTTGTTGGATTTTCGGAAAGAATTTGTCAAAGTTGACAGTTTTTAAAATGTGTCAAAATTCTGAAAACCATGCTGTCAAAAATTAATTCTGGAAAAGTCCGGCGGTTCAAAGGAGGTACATACATACATTATACTTGTTTTTACATATATGTTTAATACTTCTTGAACGACATAGTTTCTATCCATAGTGTCGGAAAAAACTCGCTACAAGTGTACTCCTGCAGGATCAAAAATCATAAAGGAAACATTATACAAGTACGCACCAAAACGGGCCAGAATTAGCATTGTATATATTAAAGGAAATGTTTGTTTCTTAAGTGAAAGTATAACGGGGGCTCTTATAACGTAATAAGAGTATTGAATATTAAAATTAAATATTGTTAAATAAAACGTTAATGTTAAATTCTTCGTAATGTTGTACACTTTACCTTTTGGATAGTTTTTTCCATCATTTTTAAAGAAAATGTTATAAACGATTATACTTATTGCACATAGAACCAAAGCTCCAGTTAGTGAAATCATGATGATCTTATTCTGATTTAGTAAGCCTTAAAAAACAAATTGGACCTGAGCTGGTCCATAAATAACAAATATCCACTCTGTAGCGTTACGTACTCTCTTGTGTGGGAGACAAGTTCACTGATTGAAATGAGAAGGTGTAGACAAGGAGATCTGTTTTACCATATTTTATTTAATTGGCTTCCAGTACGTTGCACACATTCTGCTATACTTAAAAATCGACACTTTGCAACGATTTTGGGCACATTTCTGTAGGGTGGCAATTGACAATCCAAAGAGCGGTATGGTTACCGACATGAATTAACGTGTAGTTTCTTATTAAATTATTGTTTTAATTGCCTATGCTGCCTATTGGAATATTTTCCCGAAATTTAAAAACATTTTTCATCATTTTAAAAATACTTTTTGGTTTAATATTTACATATTTTTCCGAATATTTTGAATATTTTTAGAAACTTGTCGTAAATTTTGCAATATTTTCTTAAATTTTGTATAATTTTGAATATTTTTAGAAACTTGTCGTAAATTTTGCAATATTTTCTTAAATTTTGTATAATTTTGAAATATTTTTCCGAATCTTTTCAGCACTTTTGATAATGAAAAAAATCTGAAGCTCTTGTGGCTATTAAATGTGTTAAAGCATCAACATGTGTGTGTGTACTCACGGTCTGCAGCTGTTCTTTGTAATAATAATTACCCTTGAATATATAATAATTTTAGTATCGCCCCGCAAATGGACAGGAATTAGTGTATCAATGCACCACAGACATATGTCTTTCCTCCCTTTCGGTAGCATCTTTGGGAATAAACAATGTTTATCGAAAACTGCCGTACCGATTTCAAATTAAACTTATCCGATATTTTTAGTTGAAGACCACATGTGCAAAATTTGAGTAAAATCGGTCCAATAAAGTTTCCTTAATCGTGTCGATGGGTGTGCGGACATACGGACGTGTGGACAACACAATCCCGACAACGCTACGCATCCGTGAAATACAAGGACGTACCTACAAATGTATACCTTGTCTAATACGCTATTATTACAATGAACAAAGTTCAGTACACGGATTGATAAATTCTCATACAAAATCTTTGTTTTGCATCAAGGTCCAGTCTTCCAAAGATAATAATGATTATATTTTGAAGTGTAAATTGGCGGATAAATATATATCCCCATATATGAGTCATTTGTCAGTTGATTACCTGTTGCTGCAGCCCAAAGGTGTCCAAATGACTCAGCCTATCCTATATCCTTCCTATTTATAAAATTTGAACCGAGCCTACATATATGCCTACATTTTAACCGCCGAATAGATCAGCCTATCCTACATCCTTCCTATATGGGGCAGCAAGCCTACATATTAGCCTACATTTCACTAAAAAAATAGCTCAACGAATTCTACACCCTTCCTAAATCTTATGTGCTTTTCATAACTGACAGATTATTTAAGACCATTGACCATTCTACTCTAATAAATTAAAAATACTGTCTCAAGTAAATGGGGTTGAAATAAAATAGTTTAAGTTTAGACACCTTCACCAAAGCCCTAAGAGCAAAATAGTATGTATCTTGATTTGGTTTACGCCGGAAATAGTATGCAAATTTTACAACATTGGTCAAAAGGGATGTCACACTTAAGATTTCCTTAAATTCCCACTTTACCGAATATTTAGAAGTTTGATTTCCGTGAGGTTTCAGCGCATATCAAGGCGAGATAGCACGTACTTTTCACGCTTGAACCACTCCATAAAACAATTTGTAAGTACCCGGCGCCGACTATTCTTTAATTATTTTCATTTTGTCCATTCCATATATACCATTGAATGAAAATGATGTGCTTCAATAGTCTACATATGTATATGCCTATAATTCTATGACGGCTGAGCCTACCTATTTTGTAGGCTAGGTTTTAAGTGTATAATCTTGCACACTATTTTGCCTACAAGCCTCTTTAATAAAATCCTCGCACCCTATAAATAGCCTTCAAATAGGCCTATAGGTAGGATAGGCGGACACCTCTGCTGCAGCCAGTAACACGCATACGCATATACAGTACATTAGTAGGAAGATAAAAAATATTTATGTAAGTAGTTTATGAAAAGGGCTTTGAGTCTTTTCGTATTTCAGGGTCATAATATATAATGGGTCCAGTCGAGAGCTGGGCTTAATAAATAACTATTGCATCATTGCATGTTTTCATCTATTTGTGAAAGATACTGTTAGATCTATAAACTTACAATTACATAATTATTTATATCCAAGGTCAGACAATTTTTCTTCTCATTTACATGATTATGAAAAATATATACACATTTCTCAGACGGCTCTTCAGTATCGAGAAAAGTGTTGGGTAAAATTATTTTTTAATCATGATTATCTTTAAGTAAGTTTATATGTGGTTCTTTGGATATGCTGCTTTATTAAAAACAAACAATTTAATTATCTAGATTGCGTAATGTTTGCTATTCAGGGTTATATAAGTGAAAAAGTCAAGGCATGATGCCCAAAAATCCAGACCAAGTTTCCCTGTCATTTTGGGCGTTTTCAGATCCAGGCACAACTGGATATTTTCTCCACTTCAAATCAATATAGGATACTTTTACTGAGCAAAGCATTTTTCAGGTGAACGTAACTTGCGCGACCTTACAAAAGACAAACTATAGTAACTATACTGTAATTGCCATGTGTAAATTGATAATATAAGTTTAGTAATTATTACTAGCTTAGTTCCGTAGGGATTAGAAATCACCTCATCCACAGCTGCTGTGGCAGTGCTGTGATTGAATTATATACAGGAAATACATACGTACAAATAATATGAATACATGCAAGAGTTGACGATAATTTTCGTGTCCATGTTACGTCTATACGCTATACTAGTAGTTAAGCTACTTAAGTGTTTATAAATACTGTACTCGAAGGTCAAATTTTTTCAAAAATATGAAATTTTGACAAAATTCAAAATTTTTCGAAATTTTATTAAAGTAAAACCGAAAACAAAACGCATTGGCATTACTTAAAGTACTGAAATCAATGTTCGAGAGGAAATTCGAAATTTCGAAAACCAGGAGGCAGCCGGAAACCAACCACAATATAATTTGGTATTACTTCAAGTACATCAATGGTCGACACCAGTTTCAAAATTTTATGAAATTTCGGAAATCGGATAACTACTGACAGTTTCCTTCTACACGATGCAACACTTCATTTACCGTTGATTTCGTCTTTGTCGCTGCTTCCGTTCAAAAGTCTTATGAGTCACAAGATAAAAATCGAGCAATTTCACTATACGCTTTGATATAAAAATTTTTGCACATTTTTGTAATTACAGTGCAGCGTATAAATTCGCAAGTTTCTATGTACACGAGTTAGTTGTAAAAGTGTTGTAATATGGTTGCCACTGATTCGTTTGAGCATATGTTTATGAGCTGCCCTACACAAGTAATACACCGACAGTATTTGCTCCTCAAATCTCCAAACAGAGCTAACCTCATTTCCGGGTTAAATTGGTGGGAGTCACCGGTAAAATATATATTGGTAGTGGCAAATGTTAATATGTACGTAGGTTTCAGCTTCAGAAGCAAACAAGAGAAAGTTATGTATGTTCGTATGTTTGTCCTTGCAGATGATCAACATAAAAAATGTGCGTATCTCCAAGGAGCAGACCTGCAATGTGTTGACATGCAAGCTTCTGACCTGTAAGGTCAGAACACTGGTAGCCCGGTTAACACAGGACGTCATTCATAAGTCATTTATATCTAGTCAAGTCATTCTTGACTTCAGGATCTTCTTCTTCTTCGGTCTGAGCAAGAGTTTTACCGGGAAAGAACCGTTTGTTTTACCTTATGTGGTACAGTTTAAAACTCGTATTTTTCACAAGGATTTATCTTAGCTCTTTTTATGAGCACGAACCGATATATTGGAACCGTATCAGGGGTAAGCTAAGCAGAGCTTGTCCCCACAAAAACTTTTACACTATGGCACCTACAGACATGTCCCTGCTAACATTGGATGGAGATTCACATGCAGAAGTGCAATAAGGTTTTCACTTTTTGAAATTTTGAAAACTTCTGACGGTGTTTTCAGAGCCTCTTACTACTGGTGAATGCTCTGCCAGGTAACATAAAGTCTAAGTCTTAATACCAGGAATACGCAGTGAATGCTTACGTAGTGCACTGTTCAAATGTAGTGCATAAATGCTCACTTTTGAAATATTGCTTCGCTCCCACGTGAACTCGATTCATCTAGTGGAACCCCGATTTCTGGAATTAACATATGCCTATATATTACAGTCGTTCAAATAGAATTCATGAGTACACAAATTAGACCCTAGAAAATGCAAGATCTGACTGTTATAGAAAGTAATTTACACTGTTTAGGCCTGTAGAACATGTAGAACATTGTATGGGGTATTTTTTGAACGTTTTACCGGTCCAAGTCAAACCTTACTAACATAAGAGTCACAACTGTGGTGGAAGGTGAAAAATTATTTAGATATTAATTGTTTGCTGTTGAAAACATTTCCAAACAATTCTTTCCCTTGGTTACATTGTTTACTTATTCGGGCTAGCCGGTGGTGGGGCGTTGGTTACCTGCCCACTTTGTATATAACACTATTTTGACAATGAAATATAAAAATCATCCAGTTAAAAATTTTTGTTCCTGTACAGGTACAAGTGCATAATACCGCAGTGACAAGTTCAATAGCAAGTATAGCCACCCATTGCAATATAAATATAATGCGGAGCCTTGTTTTTATGTTTATTTCGCTATGAAACCTGCAACTGCATCCTCTTCAAAGCCGTATACATACTGAATGTATATGAAAATTAATAAATATAGTATCTGTTTTTGTGTGACAATGACGAGTGATGGTGTCATCATTGGAACAATAATGAAGTGTTAATATTCGAGATTTTATAGTATTAACTAATGTAATACACTGATTCATCCTTACTCGGGGTAAAAGTTTCTTGGAAGTAAATCCACTATCAGTGTACATTTAACGCTCAACTTGTAGAGACTTTGAAACCTGAGAGTAAATGGACCACATCCGATTCAATATTCATTAAACCTAGCTTGAACTGAGGCGCGAAGTTTGAACTCTAACAAGTGTGATCGCAAATCTTTTCTCTCATCCAAAATTTAAAAATCTGTCAGTTTCTTGAGCATATCTGTGGACAAAATCTCATTAGTCCAATGTTATTTTCGTCTCTGAATCTGGATTCAATCGAAGAGGGTCATTTCCTACCGTGACCGGTAACGAGCAGAGACTGTCAATTTCAGCACAAGTCGGATCCAGTCGATACAGGCTACTTTGCATATACAAGGATCTCTTAACCCAGCTTCAATACAGATAAGCACAATTTACTTTAGTATACGTCCGGAGCCGGCAACCACATTATTGATTCGTTTGAAAGTTTTGGTCCCTAAGATACTGGCACGAAAATTGTATTTTGACTTCCAGCTAGTCAGGACTCGTAAATGACTAAAAGAGCCCATCGAAACAAAACCCGAATAATCCAACAAAACTCCTTCACATCCTCGGAATCTGACTCTCCGCCTTCTAAATTTGCAATGTATGAATCGAACCCCACCAACCCAAGTAGGCCGCAAACTACAGAAGAGAAACTCGAATCAATTATGAATAGCCTGTCGAAAGTAGCTACAAGTGATCAAGTCTCTAAAATGGAACACTCCATTAAAGCGACCCTGGGAGAACTTCGAAGGGATGTAAATTTTGTACACAACGCTACTGAAGTCAATCGTGAGAAAATTGAAAATCTATACTTGAGATCGGAGGAACTACAGGAGAAGCACAGAGAAAAGAATATCATACTGCGGGGGGTACTATCATCGGCTAATGAAACTCGAGAGGAACTCATGACAGCCGTCAAACCTGTCTTTGAAACACTGGATGCGCAAATGAATATTATTGGAGACCTGTTTCGTCTAGGAAAACCCGAAAACCCTAAAAGACCGATTCTTATAGTTCTTCGACATGAGTACTTTCGCGGGTCCATTTTCAAAAATATCAGGAAGTTAAAGGACAGTCCTTACTCCATCAGTGACGATCTCTCAGCAGCCGGACAGATCAGAAGATCAAAATACCTACATCATCGTAAGGCTGAGAGAGATGCCGGCAATAAGGTCAAGTTAACTCGGGAAGGATTATACATAAATGACTCCCTACACACCATAAATTCGGATGGTAACCTTATGAAGGCTCCGGTCTCACAATTAGCCTGAAACTTACACGCTCCTTCAATACAACCTACCTCAACCCCAACTAAACCACTCAAAATTTTATTCTGGAATGTTCATGGGATAGCCAATAAAACAATAGATTTCTTCAGTGATATTAAAGATATATCACCTAAAATTATGTGCTTCTGTGAAACCTGGTCTACGGTTCCAATTAACTATTTTGATAATACACACACAACTTTTGTAGTTAACGCCACAAAAGATGCGTCGCACGGCAGACATAAAGGTGGACTTTTTGCAGCAATACACAACGCCATTAAATTCGAACTATACTTTAAAAATAATTGGCTAATTATACTCACATTTAAAAAACTTGATGAAATTAAAAATCTTGCAGTTTTGTTCTGCTACATCAACCCAATATCTGAGAAAGGTCAATTCAGTGAGATGTTTACACATATTGAAAAACTTGAACTGCTATCTTACAACATCATACTGATGGGAGATTTCAACTCAAGAGTAGGCAGTCTCCAAACCTTGGGTTCTCAAACACATAGGCACTCGGAAGACCAAACAGTAAACCCTTTTGGCCAAAAATTACTTAATCTTGCTACATCCTACAATCTTGTTCTCATTAATGGTATTAGTGGTCTTGAATCTTCCTCAAAATATACATTCGTCAGTAAAACTGGTAAAAGTACCATTGATTTATGTTTTGCGTCAACCTCCCTTGTTCAATATTTCGAAAAATTCAATATCAGTGACTCTTTTCACTCCGATCATATGCCTATAACTTTGTCAATTCGTAGCCATGCTAGTAGCAGTGAGATTGGTAAAAGAATAAAATGGTCAGATGAAAAAGCAGATACTTTCAGTTCAGAAATCAAACTAAACCTTTTATTTTCGGATAAATCCTCTATTTATGAGATGGATGATTTACTCTCTAAAACTATCAACAACGCACTTGTGAAATGTGATATGATTAAACAACCTTGCAAATATATTAAACCTGCGAAATGGTTTGACTCTACATGCCTCTCTCTGAAAAGAGAGCTAAAGAGGAAATTAAGAAGACTTAGGGCAACCAAACTAACTCAAGATGTTAATGATTACTTTATTGCCAAAAAACAGTATAAGCATAAGTTAAAAAATAGCCGTAAAAATTATCTAGACAACATGGTGTCTAAAATTATTAACACCAGAACGAGCTGTGACTTCTGGAAAGCGATTCGTGAACTCCGTCCTTACATACCTAAAGTTACCTGCCCTATTGATAAGCAAACATGGACTGTCTATTATGAGAAAATGTTTCAATCCAAAATCAATTGTCCGGTCACCGCTTGCATAATGGGCAACGATAATATTGACGGCGAACTCGACCAACCCTTCAGTCTATCTGAAATCACGAAGGCTGTGAACCATCTGAAGAAAAATAAAGCCCCTGGAGCCGATGCTTTTGTTAATGAAATTTGGAAATCCTTCACTGTGGCCAGCCTTGAACAACTGCGGACTTTGTTTGACAAAATGTATTTCTCTGGAGAGATTCCCCCTGAATGGGCTCAAGTTACCATAGCACCACTTTTCAAAAAAGGAGATTGTGATAACCCCAAAAATTATAGGCCCATTTCACTGGTCATGACTAAACTGAAATTGTTTACCACTATACTTAACTATAGGCTGCTCAAGTGGAATGAGAAAACAAATTTCATAACGGACTTGCAGGCTGCATATCAGCCAACCATGGGATGTCTTAATCACATATTTCTACTACAATCTTTAATTCATAAACAGTTGAGACTCAATTCCAAATTATTCTGCTTTTTCGTTGACCTATCGGGTGCATTTGATTGTGTAACCCATAATCTACTTTGGACCAAAATGGCCTCCGCCGGAATAAGTTCAAAGTTTATAAAATGTGTCAGGGCAATATATGGTCAAGCTAAAGCACGCATTAAGACAGAGGATGGCCTTACTGAACCGCTCAAAATTAATATTGGTGTTCTACAGGGGGAGAGTCTCTCCCCAACTCTATTTAATATCTTCATTAATGGAATCATCGCATCACTTGACAGTTCCTTTACAAGTCCAATTAAGATCGGGGAAAGGCATGTGCATGCCCTTCTGTATGCCGACGACGTTGTAATCCTCGCCCTCTCCGCCGAAAGCCTTCAGAGAAAAATTGACGTTGTTAAAAAATTCTTTGCTCAAAATAAATTAACTCTCAATTCGGTTAAATCCCAAATCGTAGTTTTTCAAAGGCCAGGTGGTAAACCCAAGAAACACACATTTTTCTGGGGAAAGAGCAAACTCGAGTGCGTTAATGAATATAAATATTTGGGTGTCCTATTTTCTCAATCAGGCTCCCCTAATCGAACACTGATTGACTTTCTAAGCAGAGGTAAAGCAGCAATCGGAGCCCTATGGCCGCTATTAGTAAAAGCCAAACTTCCACTAAGCACAGCTCATTTCTCACTTTTCAACTCAATGGTTCGTTCCGTGGTGACCTATGGCGCCGAAATCTGGGGACTGCGTCACCTGGAAGAAATTGACAACCTCCAAAACTTCTTTGTGAAAAAGCTTCTAAAGCTCCCAGTAAACACCCCTGGGTTCTTTCTTAGCCTAGATTTCAAACTTAAAAGAATAAGTGTGGATATCATACGGCGATCATTAAGATTATGGACTAAATGTCTTCAGAAAAATACCAGCAATTTGCTTCTCTGCTGTTACAAGGACATGTGGGAAGAACAAACGGACCTTCAAAATTTCAACTGGAGCTCACTGCTCTATTTCAGAATCAAGGATTTTCTGCCTAAAGGTTTATGGAACTGCAAATCGCCGGACGAAATACGCGCTGCTATACCTAAGATAGTTAGCAAGTATCAACAATCATTAGTAGTTCAAGATGTAGCCAAAATGATGGCATCGACTCATTTCCCCTTATACAAACGAATCAAAACCCACGACTATGCAGAAGAGTATACAAAAACCCCTACCCCGTTAAGAATCGCAGGAATCTTAGCCCGAATCAGAATGGGGTCAATATTTATTCATTTCAACGAGATCACTCTACGCCGGGACAAATGTATTTTCTGTTCACAGTTTAGCAGCACTTGGAGTCATCTCTTCCTTGAATGCCACTTGCTCTCCAACTATAGACCAGCAAGCCTATCCAATATCAATCCTTCGCATCATCCCTTCATTGAAACTTTCTGGGAAAGCTTAATTAAAAATACTAATAAGGATTTTGCCACACTAATCTATCGTTTTCTTGAGGAAATTTCAAAAAGAATGTAAACAATCACACTTGTACTTATACATATTGAAGGAGCGGTAGCTCAAATCAATAAAAATATACATACAACCTAGCTTGAACTGTTAGTGTTACTAGTTTGGAGGAGAACAATTTCAAAAGTAAAAACAACGTTGACAATTTGCAGGATGAATTGACGAGTAATAGTAAAGCATCCAAGGCCGGTGAGTCCAATCTGACTTGTGCGAATAAGTCTTTCAGCGCGTTCAATCTACAAAATCAAGGACTTTATTCATTCATTCTGTGTATAAAAACTGTTTGCTCAACTGTGAAGTAATCATGATAAAATTTTACTTTACCTCGGCTGTGTAGCATTCAATCGGGCATTTCTTGAGAACATCAACAATTTTGTGTGCATGAGTATGGATATGCGAGGCTGTGATAGAAACTACGAGAAGGCGCATTATCAAATGAAGAAATGACCATACGGCATATATCGACGCTATCAGAGTCGTATTTGCGGTCGGAGTCAGCCCAAGATTCAGCTAAAATTAAAAAATGATATTTACAGCTACACAGTTTCATTGCATTACTCTCTGCGATCGGAATTTACAGTAAATTGTGGTGAACAGGGAAATTCCTAAATATTATCCCCTACAGAAAAAATGTTTGGTGTAATATAATATATAATATGGTAGGGTAACCTGGAATTGCTAAAATAAATTATAATTATCTATATAAAGACAACGCTCTTTTAAGGTGTCTCCTAGCAATGGAAAACACTCATTTACTTATGGATCAGAGAATCATCTCTGTAAGAGAGCCTCAAAAAATAACAAATTATTGTTTTTAGTAGAAGCATAATATCTGCGTATGCACAAAATTTGCCTGGGAAAATGCTAATGTTTCAAATTATATTGTACTGGTAGCGACAATGATCTTATTGTTAGTTAGAATGATGTATTTAAAACGAGCGTTTTATGTTAAAATGAAATATTAAAGTAGACACTTGAAACCATATAAATTACCTGTATGCAGAAATAATACACATTAACCCCAAACAGAGCAAATACTAGAGGGGATAATAGCTCTTCGCAGGTTTGAGCCAGATCGCACAGCTTCTCATGGTCTACAGCTAGCTGACGCCATTTTGCTGTATCTGGACCGATAAGTAACAAACAACTTGTTCAACACATTCCTGTAATGGTATGTATGAAAAGAGTCGACATGTAAGAAAAGTTGTCTACCCCTGCACAGAAGTCCATCTTGACCAACCAGAATCTGTTGCGCTTGCTGATGAAGCATTTTGAAGCGGTAGTACAAAGCCCGTGACATCACAGTAACAAGGATATCGCCGAAGTTCCAAGCCAAAATACTGTACTTTGCCAGAATGAAAACCCCGAATGCCGAAATGAAATGGTATGGAATGATATCTCCTACGAAGGGATGTGACCTCCAGTAATAGGTTTCCCAAGCGGATGCATTTGCAAGCTTTACTTGTAGGTCTTTACGGGCTATAAGTCGTCCTATTAAAATTGAGACCAACCCCCAAAAATTTTAAACATGATTTCCTTTTCGGCCCCCAAAAATGTTTTTACAAATAAGTAGTTGCCAGAGGTGTGACTTACGCTCTGAATTCCCAACAATAGGAAAGAATTTCAAATGAGCATACGAATGCTCAAGGATGCACGATGTAAATATACACAAGGCAATAATATTTACATCTCGAAAGAGTTTCTGGTCTACCCCATCGTAGAATATGAACGTCTCTCGCCATTTCTGGAAAACTCTTAAAAATTTGTGGGCCTGATTTACCATGAACAAGTACCTGCGATAAGAATAAAATTACAATTAAATAAAGTTTTGGTTGACTCAATAATCCTCGGAATTCAATTTGACACTCACATGTAACCACCAATGCCATAAAATACAGCTAGATTAGCTGACCACGCGAGGTCACTAGGGGAGACATTCGTGTTTCGAAAAGACACAAACCCATTGATAACGGCGCTGAAGAAGAGTAAACAACTCATTGTCACAGAATAAATGGCCGCTTGACTCCTCCACCTAAAATCATATGAATGTCCTACCATTAAAATTAAATAACTTCAACGACAAAAAATTGCCTCTACAGTTTATAAGACATCACTTTTAGGGACTACTATTTATTATAATTTACAAGCAACTATTTATATATTTTGAGGCTAATTTTCGGGAGCTACTTTTTGGATAATATTTGTTTAGTGAAGGTTAAAATTAAAGGGTAAATTAAAACGCCAACATTAAAAAATCCTCACGTGAACTTAAGGTTCTCACTGAAGGGTTGAAACATCCCCTGCCAAGGTATTAGTCCAATAATACGTCCGAAAATGAGAACATACCGAAGGGAAGAGTAGAGATCATCTTGATTTTTGAAGGATAAAAAAATATGGGGATTTTTTTCCGTTATCCCCGGACCAGCCCGTTTCATCCTCTTCAACTCCAAATCCAACATTTTCTTTTTTACCCGCAAAGACTTATTCCTTAAAGACTTCCGGGATATCCCCCTAACAATCAAATAGGAATAAATTGGATAATTAACGTCTCAAAATATTCCTGAGAGATACACTACGAGAGTTGGTATTGTCTGCCCACACTCAATCTTCCTGTAAAAATAACGTCCTAAGGTGAACCCGAGTTTAGGAGTGAAATTAGTTCAAATGTAAACCAGAAATTAATGGATAGAAAAGAATCTAACCATAATAAATAATTCGAGTAATCCATTGCTTTCTTTGATACTGCAACCATGTGGGCACTCCGTAAAGTTCTATTTTAATGGACGCTTCAAAAGAATCTTGTCACTTCAATTCTCCATCCATTTGATACAATAACAATGAGCCTACGCGTGCTTACAGAATAACATCTGAAATGAACAGATGCAGCAAGAAAATTTTCTCCAAGAAATTCTCGTGTCAAGAGCAAGGTTATATTTGCAATGTATGGAGCATCAAGCTGTGGCAAGAGGAACGAACCGGGGGATAGCTAGACAATTGGGTAAAGGTTTGCATACAAATGCTAAGATGCAAAAATAAACGTATGCAGGAGCCATTAACACAGGATTATGCACCTGTTAAAAGTGAACAACCAAAATATACTATAATCAGATACAATGAAGTCTCTCTGTACGCACATACATATGAGGATTCCCTATACAGACAGGAGTAAAATTAGACTATTATAAAGGGAGCTACAAAATATTAAAGTCAAAAATAACCGCTACTGGAGTAATACTGTAAATTATATATTTCCGAATTTCGAAGGTTCAAATATCCCTTGCTTCAAATTTGTGACCACTGTGTTCATAAATATTTACCATTGAACAAAACAAATTTGCAAAACCTGGAAAATAGTTGGCAATAAAATGATCCATTAAAAAATTTTGCATCATCATTTCTAATTTCGGCTAGGGATGGTGAAAAAGCTCTTGTGGATTAATGTACGTTCGCATACAAGCTCTCTGATGGAAACATTTTTATTATCCAAGATTATGTCAAAATGATCATGCAAAATGTTTCCAATTTTGACAACAACTTCTGTACACCTGAAAGATTTTGCTTCTTACCCGATTGAAAATATATGAACAGAACCAACATTACCATGACAGGGTTCTTCTGGAAGTTCTTCCACGTATGCATTATTATGTTATTCTTTTGAGCATAATTTCGGAGGCGTGTCATTTTATGAAGGCAAATTATTTGTCAATATAGTGGCACACACCTGCTCTAATTTTTAGCGATGCTCAGATACCGCTGCTTTCCGCTTCCCCCAACGTTTTCCCTCCTTTAACAAAGCCTTCTATTTTCAGACGCATTAAATTAATGTTTAATGTACTTCCCATGTCATTATGATATTGTGGGCAAGTGACAGTTCTGACAGCACTCTCGGTTTGGTGTCGTCGTAACTCATAACAAAGAAGCATGAATATGTATTTTAATAAATATGATTCAATATGCAAAGCTGTACGTTTTGCCCATGGGTTTAGCACAGATTTTTATATGTACATGGACCATGGAATTTTATGTATGTGGTTCCTGTGTTTGAAGCTTCTCACCCGAGAATTGTGTTGAGGGAATGATATGCCAACAATCGAGCACAATGTATTGACTTTATGTATGTATTCACAACTGAGCATTTCATAAAGGCTTTAGAAAGCTTGATGCAGTAATATGTAGCTATTTGCATTTACGAGTAAATATAATTATTTGTATAATTAACAACATGATGCATAAAAACAAATTCTGAATTTGTGCATTGTCTTAAAAGTAAAGCTAAATTTGTTATTCTTCCTCAAACGTAATTGCAGGACTGCATTAAGAATATTACAATTAATTATTATTAATAATTGTATAAAATTTGTGTAATTAGGCGCTAGTAAGACTTTTTGAAACATAGTTTTAGAAAATTCGCTCCAAATATTTTTGTCTAAGGAGCATTCATTGCCCCAATGGTAAGCAGAGAACTAGCTTGTACTGTTAGTGTTGCCAGTCTGAAGGAGCACAATTTCAAAAGTGAAAACAACGTTGACTATTTGCAGTATGAAGGGACGTGTAATTATGAAACAGCCCAGGCCTGATAATCCGACTTTGCTTGAACGTATAGCTCTCTCGGTTCTTTCAATCTAAAATATCAATAAAGATAAATTTCAAATTTCAATGATTAGTTCCTTCTAATTTATTTTCAGCGGTCGAAGTAAAATTTCCCTATAACTGAAACCTTTAAACGGCTTATATTAATTTTGTTGACAAATTTATCTATTCCCTCCAAATATTAAAACGTTAACAGGAGATGAATTTTTCTTATGCCAGAAACAGTTTTTTCGTCCATTGATTCCGATTCATTTTTTGAGAATTTACTGCATAAACGTATCAGTAAATGCTGAATGTCGCAATTTTCTACAATGTTATCTATTAATAAGAGATCGTTTTACGGGGTGTTTACACAGTTTTTGACAATATTACTTAATATGGCTAATTGTAAGAAAATACCTCCATAAAATAATAGCAGTGTGTAGCTTGGTAGTAGCCAAAATTTTCAAACCCTTGGGAATTATTCATAACTAGATTTTAACCAAAATTCCCACCAACCTGAGGCGAATAGCATTCCATTGGACACTTCTTCAAAATGGCCTCAATCTTGTGCGCATACAGGTTCACATTTGAGGCAGCAATTGTAGCTACAAGGATCCTCATGATTAGATGTAAAAATGACCAGACAGCGTAGACTGATGCGATTAAAGAAGTTGTAGCTTTCGGAGTCAAGCCTAGATTCAACTGTAGCATAAAAATATTTGCCCTCGGTTATACAAATAAACGAAATTGATTCCGATCTACCATCAGATTATTGCAAGGCATGCACTCCTTCAAATTTTCCCACGCAAAGCACACATAACTTACGAACTCTCCCATTAGACCAACTGATAATGTCAGATACCAAATGGGTACAGCTTCAAAACGTAATGTTTGGGCGTACCTGGAGGCAAAACGAAAATAAGTTGACTCCCAGCAACGTAAATATTAATGGACTTAGGAGATCATCAAACTCTTGCGTCAACTCCCGTAGCATGTCATGCTTTGCGATAAATCGACTCCATTTTTTAGAATCTGTAAACAGACAGGAGTTCAGGTGTGTAAATATCATAAAATAAAAGGACGGAAGATAAGAAAAAATAATAGCTAAGGCTGATAACATCATAAAATGTGACTAAAATAGACTAAAGGTTTTCCTACATTTGATATTATATGATTTTTAAAATTACTTTTGGTAACCAATCCATTATCGCTCAACAGTTCCTCTGAAGCTTGCTCATACAGCATTTTAAACCGGTAAGACAGAGCACGCGACATGACTGTGACAAGGATATCTCCGAAGTTCCAAGCCAAAATGCAGTATTTGGAACAGATGAAAATTGTGACAGCCGATACAAAGTGGTAAGGGATTAGGTCCCCCACGAAAGGATGCGATCTCCAGTAATACGTTTCCCAAGCAGATGCGTTTTGTAGAGGGGATTTTAAATCCTTGACATTCAAGAGCCGTACTATACAAAAAAGGTTGCAAATTAAAAAAGACTCCCTATCAAATCTGTCAGCACTGTTTTAATTTTTGACCACACCCTTTTAATTTGAAAAGTCACTGACAGTAGTCGAATCTTCTGGATAACGACACCCCATCTGCAAAACGTTTGTCCTTACTTTGATAAATTTTGAGATGTGAAAGAACATATACTTGTGTCAGAATCTCACAATAAGTTTGTCATTACAGAAGTGTCGTTATAAGAAGACTTGTTGAAGAGAGATTGGATTGTACGAATTTTAAGATCGGCTTACGCTCAGAATTCTCCACAATAGGGAAGAATTTCAAATGTGCAAAGGAATGTTCCAGAATGCAAGATGTGTACATAAAAATTGCTAGAGTGTTCACATCTCGGAATAGATTTTGATCAATTTTGATGTAACACATGTCAAAAGATTCCTGCCATTTCTTGAATAGTCGTAGGAACTTCGGGGCTTGCTTAAGCATAAAAATATATCTGTAAATTTAAATTTTAACATTCAGTCAAATCAATAAAACATATAAGGGCAAATAAAATCTCAAAATCTTTGAGCTTTAAAAATGTTGTAATTTTCATGCGCACTTATAACCCCGGTTAGTAATGTTTCTTACATAAAGCTTCCGATTCCATAATAAATAGCCAGATTAGCTGACCAAGCCAATTCGACGGGAGAGTTATTTGCAGTCTTGAAGTTAACAATAGCATTTATAATTGAACTGGATGTTAGGAAAAAGCAGATTATGAGAGAGTAGATCGCAGATTGACTTAGCCATCTAGAAATTCCACAACGAATATTTGTATATGTAAAACGTGTAAATAAGATTTGGGTAAATTTTGTTATTACATACAAATGCTATTAAAACAGGTAAATTGGTATTGCGGTAAATGTATCGAATGTCCATATTGTGAAGACACTCTTTAGAGATTTTGGAGTGACACCGAATCGAATCGAAATCGGATTTCTGATTCAGTTCAGAACATATGTGTGTAATTATGCCGAATTGAATCGTAAAAATCTGAACTGAATCCTTCCTACCCCTAACATAGTGTGCCCTCACCAGTGTGCACTGCAGTCACTTACTTGAAACGCAAGTTCTCACTAAATGGCTGGAATATTCCTTGCAAGGGTACCACTCCTATAAGTCGCCCAAACACCAGGAAGTTACGCAAAGAATTATACAAATCATCGGGGTTTTGAACTGGTTCTAAATTTGAATTAGTATCCGAATAGCTGATAGTTTCTGTGTCGCTAGTTTTAACTTGAGAATTCAGAGATAAATCCCACATTTTGACCCGGTCGGATCCGATAGTAAACTTCTAATGAGTAATTTCCTTCTATGCGTTTGCTTATAATTATAGCACAAAGTGCCAAAATAGATTTTTCCTCATTGTAAGTACATTATATGTGTTTCGGTAGAGCGTAGTAACATGTCAAAATATTGTAGTAGCACATAAATTCACGTTTTAACAAACACTGGCCCAGTCTTAACTACATACATTGTCCTGTCGGGACACCTGCCTCCTGATGCTTGTATTTTCGGAAATCTTTTAATAGTTTCAACCCAGTCCTAATAGCATAAATATGGTAATGGATGGAGTGAATAACTCCGTGACATTTAATCCATACTAAGGCCATCAATTATTTCTGTGCGTTTATGGTTTCCGCTTTTATAGAAAACCCATTTGGGACCTTAAAGAAAGCGGCGAGAGGGGGGCGGCAAAACCTTTGTCCCCATTTTTTTACCGCTACTAAATTAATGACATTAGATGTAAATGAATTCCCATAGTATTTACGAATCAAAATTGCGAGATTGGTCTTTCCCACTTTTGCTCCTGAAGCTGAATTTCCTCAACCTTCCCAACACTTGCTCCCTATTTTTTCGATCGTGCCCACAATTCTTAACGTACGGACCTGTTTGAAAGCTCCCAGGAAAATTCGTAAAATTTGAGGTAAGGTCAATCAAAAGATATTTAAAAAATTAAAACTCATATTTAAAACTAAAAGCCAAGCCACAAAATTTTACTAGCCTCCCTCATTCGCTGTATCAAGCGTTTTTCGAACGCTCGAGCTTCGTTCAAGCTAGACGAATCAAATTTAGAAATTCTGAAACAAGATTTGCCAATACATGGGGATTTTAAATATATTTTATCGTTCATCCTTGAATGCGGTAGGGGGTATAAATGGTTTGTTGGCATATATGAGTAATCTACATGTACATAGATGCACATATAGGTATGTAATATATACGTAGTTATGTAAGTGTTTATAGAATTTACACCTTTATTTGGTAACAGATGAAACACCTAGTTGAGAAATCCTTCAGTCATCGTATAATAATTAATAAATATTTATTTAAGCTTACAGTATCAATGTATAATCCGTGCAATAATTTATTTCGCCAATTATTGTAAGTTCAAATTTCTTATCAAGCTCATAATACTGTAATGTCTCGTAACACATATTCATAATTTCCAGCAGGAAACAAATACATGAGGTACTACTTCATCAAAATAATTGTATTCAAACAGATAAGACTACAAATATTTTTAATAAATGGTAGACAAGGAGTTTCCCTACAAGCAAAATGATCTACATGCATCATATAGCCTAATGTATGTAGTTTAATGCGCAGACAGCACTTTATTTTGTCTGAAGTGAAAGCTCCAAGCAGTTCATTTTGATTTTAATCAAACATGCATGTCCCTCACCGACGATGCTCTCAATAGAAGAGTAGGAGCACAAATATTCGGCTACATTCCAATTTACCACAATGCTCATTTTTATCCTTAAAAGGGCCTCCCCTTATGACAATATGTATCCAGCCCATTAGAGTTCACCGTTGGTTGTGAACAATCAAAAGCTATTTAATATTGGAAAGATTGTCCACACATTTCTAAAATGTGTGGTCTTGTTGCTTATAACCTTCGTAATATTAACAAGGAGAGCTGTCGGGAAGGACAAAATGAATCAAAATGCACTTTTTTGTGGTAATGCATTTCATAAATTTTACCCAATGTCAAAACCTCAACTGAAGTTCGTGCCAGTTCACTTGGGATGGGTTGCTAGAGGTGACAGAATATCATTCAATTCTAAGACACTCTGCAGCATACATGTACAAGGCGTGTTTTCCAAGGGGGGTCAAAATTCAAAAAAATTGAATTTCACGGAAGGTCAAGTTTAGCTACTCATTAGCTCTCATGCTATAATTATATGCCTCTGAAACATTTTTTCTTCTTCTAAAATAAGTTTTTTGTAATTCCTGTCATATTTTGGATGAATTTCAGGTTTTTTCGCTCTACAAATTTTCAAACTACCGTTTAACCTACGTTATTTAACATAACTTTAACGTAAAAGGTGATGACATTGATTTTGACCCCCCGGCCCGACCTGAGGACGGGCCGGGGGTCAAAATTTTCCGATTTTTCCAAGGCGGGTCTAAAGTAACTTTGGTATGCCCTTTGTACATGTATGCTCTGCAGTCTAATAATGGTCAGCTGAAATCTTACATGGTGATTTCATCAAGAAATGTTTTTTTTTCAATTTCGACGACAAAATTAAATGCATAAGGCAGTCACACATATTTATATGTTCCTACAAAAAAACATCTGGCAATATGTGACTCTTTTAGGATTTCCACGTAAACAAAAGATAGGAATGATCATATCGGAATTTCTGCCTATCTCAAGGCTATAGATAGTAACAGGTTCGGCCAAAGCGTATGCTGAAACAACCCCCTCGCTGTGACGTCATCAAAAGTCATTTCTTACTACACATACTACACAAGTATGTAAACAATTCGCAAAATAGTTTGAATAAGATTTTTAATTCTTTTCAAGTATTACAATTAAATTTAAAATTAACCCACGACAACAACAGAGCTATTAACAAATTGTTTCCTGTTCACAAAATTAACCCGTGACTTCTGCTTTTTAGCAGGGAATTAGTTTGTAGTTAAGATTAAAAATCCCACCTGACACTTGCGTTTCTTGCTATTTCTGTAAATTTAGATCTTGCTTACTCCATCAATGCCTTTAAATTGAATAACGACACCGTGTGAAACTCGATGTGAACACCAAATCCCGACTAATTATTATTTTTTGAATCAAATTGAAAACGGGAAGTTTGGTAAAAATCTCTTCGTCAAAAGTCAACTTGCTCGTTCGTCTTCATAAAGTTCTGTTATTGCAGTGGAATTTGTAAATATTCCTTGGTCACATGATAGGTTTTAGTACTTAGGTACTTGATTGTCAATGCCTTTGAAATATCCCCTATGCTCCAGTTGACACTTTTGTGACCACTAATTAATTTGGCTTGGTCGGGGGAAAGAGATATTTAAGTGGTTTGTGTTTACTTAATGCAGCTTTTACTGTAGACTTACAATTAGAACTTTAGAATCACACAAATAATCTTCACGATTTCACTTCTCTGTTTTGAAATAATTGATTGAAGTTTCTTCATAAGCTAATTATGATCACCTAAAATTTGTTATGCTTTACAATAAGTTGTTAATTTCATCTCTAAATATTTTGTGTGTGTAGACAGTTACTTCGAATTAATTGAAAGGAAACTGGCTGAGTTCTGAATGGAAACACATTGGAAACGGTCGTAATTTTTAATATTTTTTTAGGTGTCAACGTGTCAAGTCCAAAAGTTCATTTTTTAAATCGCAGACATAATCAATTTCACTGAAATGATGTAAACAAATCCTAGCAGTTACACAATTTACATTTTCTTTCCTCTTACACTTAACAACCCAAACCTTAGCCGTGTGAGAATTTTTAGGGAACTTGTAAAATATTAAATCTGATCGTCTACTCTGTTTAATATTTTTAGTGTTTTTACATTCCGCTAATGCACAAATAAAGTTCAAATTAAATAATTTTATTTGCTTCTATACAGATTGTCAATTAAAGACAAGTAGAGCGCGCGCTGAGATCACTTTTACTGACGTCACAGCCCCCTAAATTTGTCCACCTCTCCGCCCTATTCATTCTTACGTGTGATTTGGCCGAACCTGTTACTATCTATAGCCTTGGCCTATCTATGCTTTGAAGTGTATCTTGATTATAAACCTATACGATATTTTAATATTTGAATAGCTGCCTACCCCTCCAACAATGCGATCATTATTATTTTCTTTGAACGCACCCTCGTACAGACAATACATCCACATATGACCAATCCTAATCTCATCTCCCCTAATCTCTTTCCAAACATGAATAAATAATGTGTGCAGTTGAGAAACAGGCGTCAAAGCATATACACATGCCAGAGTCGAAAATAGATCCTGCAATGTGCTGTAAAATAAGAAATTGAGCATAATATCCAAAAGATTAGATCGAAAGAAACAGAATACGAAACTATGTTTAATGAATCAAATACTTCGGCACAAAAAAACAAATAATACCCTCTGGCGTTAAGGAATGTATAACACTACAAGGGAAAGTAATACGTTTCGTCAAATGAAAACACCTTCGAATTTCCAATATTGAACCAAATATACTAGAATCCGTTGAATTTTGCAAATGGAGTTGTAAAAATTATTTTTACAATTGACAAAGTTAATTTTTGCAAATGAGCACCATGTTTTCAAATTGCAAAATAATGAAAAAGTGCATAATAGTAAAGGCTTGATAATAGTCTCGTAACAATTACACAGTAAATAAATTCTTGGGAAAAACTTGAGGTAACCAATTGGAAATTTATTGTAAGATAGGATGCGCATGTGTGGCTATTGTGCGTTACCAGCGTTTCCCATTCGAAAAAGCTTCTGTAGTCGAAGAATACGGAGGAGGTTGATTTTGTACCGGTGTGCATCGTCCTACAGAGTAAAAGCACACAAGATATTGATGAATAAACTTAAAATGTGAATACAAATAAATTACTACTTTACAGAAATCCACAACAAATTAACATCCCTCCACAAAAAGGCTCAAGCAAAAATAAGGACAATTTATAAGCTTCGGATTTAGCCATTTTTGTTAAAAAGGAACATGACAATTGTCAGTTGTTGACAATTGACAGCCAGACGTGAGAGAGTTACCTTCAGGGATAGGTTCCAAATGTTGGATGTGATAACTGCTAGGCCTGGACACACCTGAAAGGAATAAATACTATATTTGTTGATAATTGTAATAATATGTTATTTTAAATGTACGTAATACGTCCCAGCAATTTTCAAAGTACAGAGCTAAAAGAGTAAGTTACTTTGATAAACAATACTGTTGGTTCCCATGGGGCGATTTTTATCACTGCACAAGCTCTTGCAGCAAACGCAGCATCCAATCACAGACAGCACAGCCATGATGGCAATTACTGCAATTAAGATCTTTTGTGAGTTGGTGTACGTGCATTTGGTAGAAATCTTCACTCCTGTCTCACTTAGTTCGACGTCGATAGCTCTGTAAAATAATAATTGGGAGACTTGAAATTAGTTAATTTTAAAAAACCCTTTAATAATGACCAATTTCATACTACAAGTATGAACAACTCTGTATCTCTATATCTTCCCATGAAATAATTTGAGCTACAATGTATACAAACGGTCTTTAGAAAAGCATCCCTAAAAGTACCTACATAAACCTCCATCCAAACTGGAGGTCTTCATGAGGACAGATAAAGTAATTAACATTCTCGTAAACGTAAATACAGCAAAAGATATTTGTTCCTTCGGTAAAAATAGCTCTGGTAAGGGAAACTCTTTTAACGAGAGTATATTTTACATACAGTTAAAACTCACCTTTTCCCTTCAATAGTCTCCACTAATGCTTCTTCAACATTGGCTATAGATTCGAATGCTTCAACGGGTAAGCTAACACAAATACATAAATCCAATAAGTACAAATTATATTTCCCACAGCTTCTATTTTAAAACAATTAATAACTAATACTTATATCTTGAGGAGATGTAATATTATTATAGCAATGACCACACATGAGAAATTAACTAATTAAAAAGTAGGGATAAACCTGGACGGTCGACAATCCACAGCAAGTACAATAAAGAGCATCAATGGAAAGAGAAAGGCCAGTCCTTTAAGAGCCATATTGTCAAAAATCTTTCCGTGATTTTCAGATTCGAATGCCAAGATTGTATGTGTATTGTGCTGGGAAAAACGGATGTATTTGAACGTTTAGGGAGTTTATATATGTTTGTGTCCTGAAGTAATTTTGTGAATATTTTTGATCCGGATTTGCTTCCTCGAATATTTAAAAGTGTTTAAAATTTTAAAGGAATATTTCCAATAATTTCGGATGGAGCTCCCAGGATGTCCTTCCTGAGCAATGGATTTAGAAATGCTCGCTTCATGAAGTCAGCTCTGTATATAAAGTCAGTAGTAATTTATCTCCTGCAGCAGGAGTCAATTTGAAAAACGTCCTGGAAGGCTGGTCCCCTCCGAAGTAGTTTTGTGAATAGAGGTGGAAATTTCCACAGTAAAGGTTTTATTCTTATTGTTAGTTGGAATGGGTGAGTAGTGTCTTATTACTGGATTTAAGATACGAAAAAAAGGTCATTCACTCGTATTGAGTGTCATTTGTCATTATAAAGTTAATAATTACTATACTTTGCATATTAATTCCCTTCCCTAATTGGAGGATTCATATTTTTTATTTACACTTGTAGTAATACAGTGTCTTTACATATGCCTATAGTGATACTATCTCTGCTGGAGACACACACAGAGCATATTCACAGGGCTTGGATTCCTGGATGCCTTCCTATTCGAGTCCCACACGAGTATAATATATATGAGTCAGATTGTAACCCATGTAGGGGTGCTCTTATAGACAGTACATTGTATTTATATACAAATACTTGAGTTTGTGGGTTACGTTGTAAAAAAATCCAACTACCTATAATAATAAGTATGTGAATAATTATTACAAAAAGTAATTATGGTCATTAGTCCGAATGTATTCCGGTACGGGGTTGAGTGGCTGACACATATGAGAATTTATAATTACATGCTACTGTAAACCATTGATGTAGGAGACTCCATAATAAGCACATTTTCTTTAATGGAGCAAATATATATGTATTTGGAGGCCCTCTCATTTACCACAACGTTAATTTTTCTCCTTGAAAGAACACAGTGTTAACTATCCATCTATAGGCCTGTACCCAGTTTAGATACTTTTAGGTATAACTGCACGCGTAATTATAGCTTGCATTAGCATTATAGGTTTTATTTGAAATTAAATTATCATAGGTTTTCACATATGACTGTTATTCATCTGTTTACGAATAGCCCAATTCTCACACTATCATCATATTGATTTAAAAAAAATAAAAAGCAAGGTAATTCGGACAATTAAAACTACAGTGAATGACACGGCTCATGATTTTCTAGCTGAGATTTAGTTCCACACATACTTAGGGCCAACTCACCAACTTTGAAGCTCAGTGTCAATATTTTGGGGAAGAACCAGACCCTCCTTCCTCATACTCAGGGAAAACTCACGTGGAGTCTGTTAGTTTATTTGCATGTGCATACGTAAATAGCATTAACGTAAACCAATAAAATTATAGTAATAATAAATGCCGATATAACGTAGTAATAATAATCCCGAGACTTATCAATTAATTGTAATATTCCTCAAAGGATCATTACTTTTCCGAGCGTAGAAAGTTTGCGTACTTTGGAATTTGGAACTGTTATAAGTACTTCCATATTTTGTCAATATTTATTTTATCCACGGAGTAGTCATAATAATTATACATGGGTACACATAATATTTACATTTCTGAATTAGTTACTTTGCATACACAGAAAGGAATATACGTCGCAAGCAGTTAAGGGGTGTCCACCACCGTGGACTGAAGTAGTACAATTTCGAAAGTGAAAACAACGCTCACAATAGAGAGGATAAATGGCCTGGTAATGGTAAAGCATCCCAGACCAGACAAGCCGATTTTGGTGACAGCCAAGAATCTTTCCGTTCGGTCCACCTGTTACATCCATATTTTATCTAGTTAATTCAGGAGGCCTAATTACAAGTTGTAAGGAAATTGTAGACGTAAAATATTCAAGCAAAAAAATATATTAGACAAATATTTCTCTACCTCCGTAGTATAGCAAGGTGTCGGACATTGTTTTAAAACTTGGAGCATCTTATGTGCATACGTGTGAATTTGTGCGGCAGGGATGGCTGCAGCAAGTAACCGTACGAGTAATTGCATAAATGACCACGTGGCATAAATGCTGGCTATAAGACTATTATTTGCTGATGGAGTCAAGCCAAGATTTAGCTACAAATATTTAACGGGAATTATTATTATAAGCGTATTTCGGTAATTATTTTGAGATGTTTCCGGGAGCTTAAAAAATGTCTATTTTCAATCTCTCAAGTAATTTAGAAAGCAATCGTCGAAATAAACATTCTAACTCATATTTAAAAGCAAATGAACTTTGACCTATGAAAAGTATTCAGACTCATCAAACTTGGGGAATCAAATAGTTTATGAGTCACTACTTTATTTGGTCTGGGAGTTGGAAAAAAGTATAATCCAGTAAATCTGTACAGTTGTTACCTGCAAGCAAAGGTAGTAGATGTTGACCCCAAAGGAAGCAAATACCAATGGAGAGAGCAGTCCCTCAAATTCCGTTATCAGAAGGTACAATTTTGCGTGGTCATCCGTAAGCTGGATCCATTTTTCTGAATCTGCATCACAAACAATAATAACTATGTGAATTATTGAATTCCATAACCTAACCTGGATACTTCAATTTATTTCATATTTTTTAAGGGAGGTCTCATACCCAAACTAGTAGAGCGGTTCCTAATCAACCGCGTCTCCGCTTGCTCAATCAAAAGTTTGAATTTGTAGTATAAGGCTCGGGACAGGACGGAAATGAGAATATCACCAAAGTCCCAAGCAAATATAGCAAATTTACTCAACAGGAAGAATGTGATGGCAACGAAGTTGCTGAAGGGAACGATGGTAGGGAGGAAAGGATGCGATCTCCAGTAGTAAGTTTCCCAGGCAGTTGCATTCTTTAGAATCCCTTGCACTTTTGGCTCCGAAAGTAATCGTCCTAAAATCAATATATTAAACAATTTTTTGGGGGAACAAAAATTGCAAAATTTGATAGAAAATCGAACGACAAAATTTCTACAGTCAAAGTTTACACAAGCTCCAGATCCCAGCTTTACTCACTCTCAGCCACTTCCACCAAAGGGAAAAATTTCAAATGAGAAAAAGCATGCTCGAATATACAAAAGGTGTAAATGCATCCAGAGATCAAAACACTGTCCCGAAATAAATTCTTATCAATTCCTACGAAATTTAAGTCAACTTCCTGCCACGTTTTGAATAATTCTATGATTCGTCTTGTATTTCGCAGGAAGAATTGGTAGCTAGAATTTTCCAGAGATAAATTAGAAGTAAACAAAATTAGAATGGAATTAATATGAGTTACATATGTATGAATGTCATGTCCTCGTAATAGATTAGTGGTTTTTGTAATTAATACATACTTGAAAGCCCCAATGGAATAGTACACTGCCATATTGGCTGACCAGGCCAACTCACTAGGATTCTTCCCTCTCACTTGAAAGCAAACGACAAGGTTAAGCATGGCGGCAAGGACTAGTAACATCGTCATTGCTGTATTGTAAAATGTCTGCCAACTGCACCACCTGAAATCACAATTTTCAAGTCATAATTAATGCATTCGCATTGAGTTATTTCATGTACATTTTCATGTCTAAATATGAAAGGAGTAATTACACACAATTAAATTATGTACGACAAAGTGAATTCTCGATATCGTGAAAGCGGAGCAAAATTTGACTCCTACATTGACATGCTCTTATAAGTAGCAAAAATAACACGGGGCTCAACGTGAATACGGCCCGTAATTTTTCCCTATAGAAAATGCGCTCATAAGAGAGTTCCTTATTTTCCACAAAATAAAATAAAATATTTTCGTTTTTGATTATTAAGCTTGCAAAAAATATATACATTTTTACTGTTTTTCATTTTTACAGTAAACGTAATTAAGTTGGCTTCAAATCCAGACCATTTAATAAGAATCTATTTACTGGGGTACACAAATAGGATAACGTAAATTGAAAGTTGAAATGTTCCATGGTTCTTACCGGAAATGAAGTACTCTACAATTTTTTTGTCCCAGTCCTCGAATCGGTACAATTCCTAGAGCTTGTCCAAAAATCAGGAAACTCCGCATTGACACATAGAGATCATCCTCTCGTCGTAGATCATTCTTAAAGACCTTCTCCATTTGATGAGTCACGTTCCTCACAAATTGCTTGTGAGGATTTTTCCCTTGCTTGCTCCACAAGGCTTGTACCTTTTCAAAATCCAATAACATCATTGAAAAATCTTATAACTTTGCACTGGCCTCAAAAATAAATGCTAAAGGGGATGTAAAATGTTGAGCGGGAAACGCAGTAAGGTATCTTTACTTTAACAATTAAGTGTTTTACATTTCGTTCAGGTTCAGACAACTGGGGAAGCAAAAGCATGGTAACATTGCATTTATTTTCTCTTTCCAAATGTAAAAATAGAACCCGATTTCACGAAAATATTAATGTTGTTGTACGTGCGTTTAAAAAAATACATTGTGTTAAAACAAATTGTGATCAAATGGATATAGTTACCTTGATTTTAGCAGGGGATAAAAAACATGAAAGTGCATCGACACTTTACGCCTTTTAGTATTTGTGTTTTATATTGTGCATAATTTGTGCTGTCAAAACTCTTTCGGCTTTTAATCCTCACTCGCCTTACTGTACATACGCAGCATTAAATAATATTTTTGACAAGATTTCAAAACTTGATTACTCACTCCTTGTTAGGCACACTTGACTGTCATAATTCCATTAGTAGTAATGACAAAACACTTTAACCATTATTCACCAACTTACTTTGGAAAGCTCATAATTTTGGGTGAAAGCTTCTCAGTCTGTAAATAAATTCCGTTACCTGTGTCCGAAGATCTCTGAGTGCTTCAATGGCCGAGAATGACAAGCCTACACGAGGATTTTCATTCCTTCCATTTTCTTGAATATCTGGATCGATGTGCCCCGTCACAGGCCACGTACTTGAAATGCGCATTTTTAATTGCGGATAGTAGTCAGTCCCATTTTTAGAGTCTAGGCAAACCACATATGGAAAAGGCAGGAGGGAAATACGGTAATGGTTGCAGGTGATGATGACGGGAATTGAATGGGAAGAAAAATTACTTGTCAATTTGAATTCCACATTTCTTCTCTTTGGGCAAATATATAATTATGTCTACAGTGCGAAAATAGTGGAGTGTAAATTACTCCCTAATGTCAATAATTTGAGCAGGGGCACCTGTACAAAACTTCGAAATGGCTATATGATGAGACCCTGGGGACGTTCTAACGGTCCAATTTGATAAGAAATTTTGTCGCAAAAGTCATATCATTACACACACGTATACCATTTGAGTTTGATTAAAATTGGGCATCAATTACGTACATACATATTGCAGGCTTACAAAAGCAAAGGGAATTATATACATATGACAGAGTAGCTGCTTAAATAAAATATTGACACAAAATGTGAGGACGCTAAAATGACGTAGTGTCCATAATATTGAGAATAGTGATGCTCAATTTTAGTGCAATATATAATTATATTGGCTTGTAACACTGTATGACAGCAGCTGTCCTACTGTATGTATTCATAAGCCCATTCTCAATAAATCTTTTTTTGAGCTCATATACAAATTATACACTAACAAATGTACCGGCGAATACGTTACTAGGAATTACGGATATTCAGACTTTAATGTCATACAAGTCTTCACAAACGTAGCCGCGAGGCATAAAAACTATAATAATTACTTGCTGTAATATCATCCATGTTGAAATAATAGGAATACGTGAACAATGCTTAGAATCAATTCATTTGCCAGCTTTCAATCTCAAACATTGATCTTCATCAGGGCGTAATAATGATAAATAATAACTTCTTCCTGTGCGGTGCATTGATCTTGGAATCAGAGCTCACTGCTTTATTATATATTTTTAAAAAATTTGTGTGCAAAATTTTACAAATTTATAACACTTTTCTTGCTCTGTTTTGCGGTTCTATTGAATTCTATTACTTCCTTCAGTAGAAAAACTACAATAATAATACAATAATAATACGGGTAAAATGTGGGTACAGGTACTACATTGTATTTTCAGGTACGGGTACGGGTACTGAAATAATTTACCCGGTTACTCGGGTATGGGTACGTTTATAGGTACAGCATTTTGTAGTACCCGATATTCGGGTACGGGTATGGGTACGGGTACACGGTTTCTGTACCCGGTCCGAGCACTGGTCTCTGCAGTGCAGATCAACTGGATCGCTAATGTCGTACCCATACCCGTACCCGAATATCGGGTACTACAAAATGCTGTACCTATAAACGTACCCATACCCGAGTAACCGGGTAAATTATTTCAGTACCCGTACCCGTACCTGAAAATACAATGTAGTACCTGTACCCACATTTTACCCGTACCAGTAATGTACCCAAAACCTGTACCCGTACCCGAGTATCTATTGTGTGTACCCGGGTATTACTCGGGTACTGGAAGTTTGGCTGATTTAAAATCCCCGACGACAATAGCCTGCCCAGCTGAAAAATTTTAATTTGTCAATTTTTTGACCTCCATTAAAAGTGTCCGCGATTTTGGGAATTTTCCCTATGCGTTAAAGACATCCTATTTGAATTTTTTGAAAACATTATTTAAGGCATTTTGCGATTTTTTTAATAAACACTGACGAAATTCAAATCCTACTACCCCAAAATAATAACTTGCTGAATGAAATGAAATGTGTTCTAGGCTAATTGGAATTGGGACGGATTCTTTAATACTAAACTCTCCATAACTTGCTTTTCAACTTCGAGAACAAGAAACAATTTTTCCCCGGCTAATCGTTTACGGCTAATCGTACACTGTGTATAGAAAATGTTATATGGAAAAATTGAGTTGATCATAATTTTTCCAAGTCAAACACTGCAGTTTCAGGAAATAAATGTGGGAGGCAATATTGAATATTAATTTTATATTGCAGCTTTATAAAACAAACATTCGTAAACTGTCTCTCACATTTATAAAGCCCGAGACGGAGATTTTCGAAAAATACAGGCAAAATAGGACTAAAATGCAACCCCATGGAAGTTTTGAACGCCAAGTTCAGATGTCTGTCAAGTTCTTTTAACGTCAAAATTATCAACATTAATCAAAGGGACTGAAATATAAATATTGCGTGCAAGGAATGATATTTTTCATTCTAAAATGTTATAAATATTCACCTCAATAAATACTCAAAGTGTCATAAATACCCTGAATTGAAAATGCTCAAATTGTCTGCATAAAATGCCTTGGCGTTTTCAAATGGGCGACCCTGGGTACTTGTAACGCTAAGAAATGGATCTGCTAATAAATGTATATTTATTCCGACCTTATCTCGTAATACGTCTTCAAATAATTGTAATGTTACGCTCCCAATGAAGCTAATTAAATTAAATCCCAAGAACCTCCCCCTTGAAATTCTTCGTTGACGAGCTTCACTATTTAAGTCGATAAACACATGATTTCACTGACTCTACGCTCTATTTCTTTATTAGATTCCTTGGATGAATTAGTAGAAGCGTTAGATTGCAACTACCACGTAATCATAAATGAGACGAAGCCACTTGGCTCTGTCACTAACGCAAGTATCTGTAGATATGCAAAGAAATAAACAACTCCACGGTTGGTAGGTCTTATTGTTAGCCATAGTAATCCATCCCATTAGGAATCCTTGAGTACCCAATAATACTCGGGTACAGCACCCACGGGTACAGGAATTTTACATAGTGATACCCGTACCCATTGGGTACTACCCGATTGTCACTGAGTGAGTACCCATACCTGTACCCACTTTATTGCCTAAAATCAAGAGTACCCGGGTAGTACCCGCGTACTTGCGAGTACGCAACTTCTGTACCCGGGTAGTACCCATATCTGTACCCGTACCCATTTACCCGAGTATTACCCGTACCCAGTCCGAGCACTGGCAGAGACCCAACTAGGACGAAACGTGTAATTACGTCTACGACACTGAGGTCATCTCCTGCTGAAATCTGTGACTTCAGGAATTAAACCTTTACTGTGCATTATTAATAACGTGAGATGTTATTATCAATTTTTAATTTAATTACTGAGTCTCTCATTCCACGCCATTTCCCAATATTGCCAAAACACTTTTAGCACTTTCACTATGAATTTACACTGTAAATGGGAGTCAAGAATGCAAATACCACTGCTCGTACTGGGTGCAGAGAGAGTACCCGTACCCCAACATCCGTTAAGACGATATACTGTACCTATACCCGTTACCGACTGTCTGGGTAAATTTGTTTGGCACCCGTACCCAGACTGAAAACTAAAATTTAATACATGTACCCACAATTTGCTACTACCTGTAATCAGTGCTGCGGACAAGTTCAAGTAATACTTGAGTTTTCAAGTCAAGTTCAAGTTCGGGTCAAGTTCAAGTAGGCCAATGTTTTTACTTGAATCTTTCGGGTCAAGTTCAAGTACGTACTCGTATTGACCATGACATTCTAAGACAAGTCAGGTTCAAGTTCAAGTAAGAAAAATTTACTTGAATCTCAAGTCAAGTTCAGGGTCAAGTAATGGAAAGAAAAAACTTGACCATGAACTTGAGATTTCATGGTCAAGTTCAAGTAATTTTAGATTGCGTATGCCATAAAGGACGGAAGAAATTTCAAAATCACAATCCAATTTCATATCGTGTCTAGGGAATATTGTTTGCATATGCCATAAATCAAAGGACAAAATTCAAAATCAGAGTCCGTTTTATAAAGGTCTTGTTTACCAGGTCATGCTCATTGTTATAGTTGTTGCAGCGGCCTCTCCATGAAATGAAAGAATTATCTTAATAATTCATATTGTTGTTTAGAATAATTATTTTCAACTTGTGTAAATAAATTCCAATATAAATTGAGCTTGGATGACTCTTTACAAAAAGCGTTTAATAAATAAGTAAATACTAGTTTATTAAATTTTAAATTAAGAGTACTGGTAATTCTCAAATAGGTATATGTATAAATTTATATATAAACATTAAATAAAACTTGACACAATGTAAAACTCGTCAGAATACAGTGAAAGTCTGTTATAAGGGCTCAGCTTAGGGACTGTGTACTAATGACGTCATACATTTAGGGGGAGGGGGAGTAGCAGAATGAGTGACTTCGGGTGACAGGAGGAGGGGAGGAGCAAGTGTTGTCTGACATCATACAAAAATAACGAGGGTTTATTGTACTACATAAAAGCAGTAATCTTCGATATTTTAGAATTCAGTTACAACAAATCTTTTTGATGGCTTTCACAGACATCGGAATTCAGTCACACAATATGCACAAATTATTAGTATTTTACTAAATCCCGCTTTAATCAAGGATGCAGCCTTTATTGTATTAATGAATACATGAGTATTACACATGACGTCAGATGGTGGGGGTGGGGTTGACAGAATATGATTTGATGTGATTTTGGGGGAGGGGGTGTTCAAAAGTGGGCAATTTGGAGTGACGTCATTAGTACACAGTCCCTTATAAGGAATGTATCGATATCAGGGATGCATTTGTTTGACACCAACTTTCATTTACACAATGCTTTAGACGTTTTGTATAAGGGAAATTCCTTTATAAATTATATAGTCCCTTATATCGAACTTTTACTGTATTCAGTATACGCTCAAAGTTGTCCTCGAATGGTTTTAAATAAAAAGTAGCAGTAAAATTATTTTCTGAATGCATTTTGGTTTTCAGTCTGAAGAAAATAATTTGCTGCAGCAAGTTCGACAAGTTATTGTGGCCATGTTTAATTTTTTGAGATAATTAACTTGAATTATCAAGTTCAAGTCGCGTTCAAGTCATGGTCAAGTCAAGTTCAAGTCAAGTTTGGAAATTTAACTACTTGATAAAGTTCGGGTCTTACGAAAGTTACTTGATTACTTGAACTTGACAAGTCAAGTAATTACACGAACGCGAATTATCAAGTTCAGGTTATGTCTTGAAAATTACTTGAAGTTTCGTGGTCAAGTCAAGTTCATGGTCAAGTTTTGAAATTACTTGACCCGATCGCAGCACTGCCTGTAATGTACCAAAACCTGTTCCCGTACCCGGATATCTACTGTTTGGGGCCGGGTATTACTCGGGTACTTATAAGAATAAGAAATAGATCTTGCTCGAAGGTAACAAATTTATATTTATTCGAAACTTATCTCATAATACGTCTTAAAATAATTTTAATTTGACCCCCCCCATGAAGCTAATGAAATTCAATGTCAGGAACCTGCTCCCCCTTCAAATTCTTTTTCGATGAGTTCCATTAAATATAAATCGATAAAAAGGCGACCTGGCTGACTCTTTACGTTCTATTTCTTTATAAGATACCCGACAAAAATCATTAGAAGCGTTAGATAGGGTGAGTATGACGAGACAACGAGACGTGAATCTCTTTTATCTCGTTCTTTATGCATCAACGAGACGGTACGACATCTCGCGTGATTTAACGAGAATATCGTTAACCAACGAAATACTCACCCCTAGTTAGAATGTAATGACCACGAAAGCTGAAATGATCCCGTGGCTCTTTCATCGACACGAGTAGCCGTACACAATAAAGAGCAAACAGATTTACATCCAACTCCACACTTGACAGATATTGCAATAAGCCATAGTAATTCATCCCAGTAGAAATCCTTGGAGTACCCAAAAATACTCGGGTACAGATGTTTTACGTAGTGATACCCGTATCTATTGGGTACTACCCAAGTTCCACAGAGTAAGTACCCATACCCGTACCCCCTTTAGTCTAAATTCCAGAGTACCCAGGTAGTACCTGCGTACTTGCGAGTACGCCACACCTGTACCCGGGTATTATCCGTACCCAGTCCGAGCATAGGCAAATACCAATGACCTTATCTCTTACAAGAGTACGCATTGCTACTACAAGTCACTGTGCAGATGTTTCTGTTCCTACTCAGAAAACGCTATTACAAGCGAGTAACTTTTACAATGAGATTCCATTGTAATCTCATATCCCATTAATAACATCATTTGAAATTTCCAATGTTACTTTCTCCCTCCTAGGTAGGTAATTATGAACAGCTCCATCCTTTGCTACAACTCCCTCTCGTGATGTCAATGCACATAATTAAACAGTAAGGATTCAGAGAGAAAATTCTGAATATCAAATCTCCGCTCACAAAAATGTATGACTTGAGAAGAGATTTTACTAAAAGTGAAGCAGCTTGAATTTCATCCTTTAAAATTCATTACATGCTAAAATACTACTTAAGCTAGCACCAGTGTCAGTGCCCCTTTTAACAACCCCTGTTGAATACTGTAAGAATTCCTATTGTGACCTTCTACATTTGGGTTGGAAATGCGTAAATGTTCCACATTTCCGATTTGCCAAAGTATGTATTTTGTCCTATTTTGGCGAGCAAACTATATACAAAGCTACATACAAAGCTTTTAGATCAAAATAAAAAATGTCAAATTAAATTAATTTGATTCGCTATTTTTTTGATTCGGTTCACAGCCAGCTGAACTAAACCGAATGATTCAGTTCACATTATTCAACTGACCTGGGAATTCAAACAATTCAATAATTTTCTCTAGAGGTAAAGGGTAAATATTCATAATGTGAAGAAACCTAATATTTATTTGTATCTATGCTTTCCGGATTAACGCAATGTTAATTTTTATCCTTCCCAATACAATGTGCTACACAAAAGTCAAGTTTTGCTACTTGTAAAGGTGTATTATTTACAAGGTGTGCTTTGTGTATAAGTTGAAAAAGGGAAATCTGACAATTTCGTATCTAATGACTTCCCCCTTGTCATTTGACGATTAAAACTGAGATTTCTTATACGCTATGGCTCAGGGATAATTGAAAAAGTTCCTATATATTTAGCTTCTTCAGCATACACTCAAGTGAACAAATTATATAATATACCTACAAAAGCTTACTTAACTATACCTTTTACACCTGCTATGCAGTCAGTCCTGAAGCGGTGTGATTAGGTGATGTTAGCTATGCAAAACAAAAATAAATCAAGCGTCTCATTCCTGTTTGATGATTGAACCACAAGTCAACGTTTTAATACTCGTGCTTCAAGAAGGCTTTGATGGAGATATCACTGCCAAGTTTTTGCCACATTTTCTCCTTTAGAGCGAAACCATGATGGGATCGCTATACAATTTGGTATTGTTGCTTACAATTAGTGCGTCGGTCTAGTAACTGTACTTGACAATTGTAATTGCAAGCAAACGCCCAGCCTCGACAGATGCAAGACATGTGTATCTGTAAATACATATATCTGATATTGATATTCCAATCTATGACATACAATGAAATTACCAAATAAGAGTCAGAGCCCCCAAAATAAGCATAACAAAGTATTTGACAAGGGAAAAATCCCTTTTTAGACATGCTCAGCTTTATTATTTCCCATTACATTTCCGAAATTATACAGGAGATACATATGTATGTACATTATCTAACCAGCGCACCAAACATGGTTTCATGGTACACAAATGTCACGCTTATGAAGGCAGGAGGAGGGGACAATGGAGGAATGATTGTCAACAATGACTGTATAGGCACTGTTGAAAGTGCAGGTGATATTTACCTCACGTCCTATGTATAACCACATAAGGAAATGGAATTTGCTCCATTAAAAGTCATATTATGCAAGTGCTCAGCCTCAAAGGAACCTATTTATCTTTGGAGCAGTTGTTGAGCGGTAGTCAAGAGGAAGTCAGGATTTAAATGTGGGCTCATATAGTATTAAAATAGAAATCTTTGTTGTTTTTTTTATTATTTGTTATTGTTGTTTTTTACTATCTGCAGAAGGGAGTTTTTAATTGCACATTTTTTTATTCCTGGAAACTGGGAAAAATAAATCACTGGATATAAAAGTAGTCTTTAAAACGGGGGCACATTAAAATAACACAATGAAATTCTCATTTGGATTTGATTCAAAGATTTTAATCTTTACTGTTGTTTGGTACAAGTTTTGTCAAAGTGACAGCAATTTTTACCCGAAAGGTGATGACGAACACAGATTCCCAGTATACCCATTCCAGCAGTATATTCAAGTTCGGAAGACAGTCAGGTACTGTTTCAACAATACCTTCAAATTTTGTAGTCAGAAAATATATCAAGAGAAATGTAATCGTGCTAACTTAATTTCTATATGTGTTCTGGATGGAAGAATGTCCTAAAATGTATATTTACACATACTTTTTCCAACTCTAATTTTTATTGTGATTGGTCTGATTTAAGTATTGAGCATGTTCCAAGATATGAATCATCATCAGATGATCACCAGTCCAGCTCATCAACTCAGTCCGACAAGCCGATTGGGAGTGCGACGGGGACCTCGGGCGCATCAACACAACAGCACCAAAATTATTACCAGCCTCCCTTGAGGGAAGAAATTATTCTGAATAAAAAACAAGAAGTTTATGAAGAACGGGGTTATCATGATGGCCATTACGACCATTCAGGCTACGGTGTGAATTATAAAGATGACAGTCATGCCCCTCAGCAAAACTACCAAGAGGCTGCCTCAACTCATAGACGTAGACGGAAACCAGTTGGGGCAGAAGAGGCGTCATCCTCCAAACTTCTGGAGCACATTGCAACCAACTTATATGACAAGGATGGGCACGCAGTTGGGTTTTATCAAGCCAGAAGTCACATTTACTGCCCCGAAGTGATAGATTTTGATTTGAGTTCTAAGTCTCAGAAAATGGGGGAAGGTGCTCGTCCCAAAGGAAAGGGTTCCCAAAGGTTGGGGAAACTAGGGTCGAAAATAGATTGCCTGAGGAAAAAATATTTTGGGGATGAAATGCTTCCTTCAAGTGTATTCATGCAGCCCTCAGAATCTCGGAGGAGCACTATTAAGTTTGGAAGCATGAATCAGTTTTTGGCAGAGATGAAAAGAAATTTGTATTAATTTCCAATTTTTTGTTATTATATGTAATTACTCCTGCGAACAGATTTAGTCAGCAGATTCAGTTGTCTGTTTTGGGTTGTGTTTGATTATTATAATAGTTACACATACATATTGGTCTGGTTAGGAGCAGTAGATAATATGGAAATATTGTTTTTGTTTACACAATTTTTACGTTTCGTCTCGAGACCTTCAGTGCCAGAACTCACGTTTTCGTAACAAAATTATGAGCAAAATTTCATTGTTGTACATTACACTATCATTACTGGACAATAATAAATTCCCACATTTATAACGTGCAAGGTTTTACTAATATGTAATGCCATCTGTAAATAAGAATCCATTCTAGCGAGAATACTCAATGGTACTAAAACTTTATGACTAATTATGTGAAATTCTAAATAATCCGTTCAAAGAAATTTTGGGATTTGTCTAATGACAAGACATTAGTATATAAGAGTTAGCTTTTATTGTAGAAAAATATGTGTCCATAAATTATGTTCTTAACTATGCTGTGGTCTACACATTGTCTGAGCTCGGTTGACTGCATATGCATAACAATACATTCAGAATAAATTAGCAGATTTCAAAACTTGCAATGGGCATTACAATAGTTTCAGTTCTTTGAAGCAGCGGTGTCTGTTGATATAACTTAATACTGAGATTAGTGGCCATCTTTGTCTCGATGTCGGTTGACCAAGCAGAGAATAACAATGGCGCTGATGGTGGCTATGGCCACTACGGATGCTATTCCGAGCAAGGACCGTTCCACCCAAAATCTCCCTGTAGTGACACCTGAGGTCAGCCTTGCAGGGATCCTTGGTTTAGCTGGACAACCCTGTTTTTATATAATGAATTGAAATTTATTAGATCACGCTAAAACCGTGTCACACACTATACGCACAATAAACGGTCAAATCTGGGGGTTTCAAAAAGAACCGAAGATATTTGTTCTACATATAAACCATGGAGATAAACCAGGTTTCCCTTATGGCGATAATTCCCTTTGGAACGTTTCTCTCATACCAGATTTGACTGTTTAGGTCCGCGGCCAGAAATCTTACCTTTTGAACTGTATCAAATGAATACTTGAGCAATACAACTTGTAAATCTTCCTCCTCTAACAAGTGCATAGCTTTGTCCTGACTAATCATGTTCTCGTTCTCAAGTAGTTGGAAGCAAATTCTGGAAGAAATTGAAATCATTAGAATCCATGTGAAATGTCAATAAAAATCAAAACGCATTAATCAAGCACATACTTAGTTTTTCCTTCTGGTGCTGCATTCTGGTCAAAAGTCAAAATTTTGAAGAGTCCCTTGGTGATTTTGGGTTCCTTGGATGGTAAATTTAGAACTCTGTCGGCATCCTCAACCCATTTGGACAGTCGTGCAAAATCAGCTGTATCCGCATTCAAGAGTTGATCATTTGGAGCTACGAATACTTTCACATTTTTTCGCAGAGCAACTGTTCCATTCATGTCGGACATCTCCACCCGAAAATGTCCATTCTGGTATCTGTCTAAATTCTCCCACACCAAAATATCTCCGGTGCGATGGTCAATCTTGAGAACTCCAGTGGTGTTGAAAGGAGCTTGTGAGATCGCATTTGGGTGATACATGAGGGCTGAGCTTTGGAATTTCTTTACTGGCATTAGCGCATTCCCCACCAAGTTTCCAACAGGAGCTCCACTAGCAACACCTAGAATCAGCTCCGGCATTTTCCCCCGCCTTGCCAAGTAGTTGATGTTGTCCAGGTCTCTCACAACGGATATCTGGATTCTCGAGACACAGTCCGGAACAGAAACTCTCTTTTCTTTTGGATGACACTTTATTACAAGAGTAATGTCACTGTGGTCAATTAGGGTGAGGTCCCCGTTGAGCACCAAGCTCACATTCTTGTCTCCGAGAGGCTTCAGTTTGAAGAGGTCACTTCCACCGCCGGAAATTTCGAAGTGGATTCGGTTGTTCGGGAACACATCGTAGTCCTCGCCGGTAAAATTGTAAATGGCAGTTCCTTTTGGAGTTGTTTCATTAACCTTGAGATCGAGGTTACGAATGTCTTTGGGTAAGAATGGCATATTGTCATCCATGTCTTGAATAAGGATTTCAAACCATTGTGAGTCCATTTGAGGAGGGGTGCCCAAGTCTTCGACGGAGATTAAAAGTGAAAAACATTCGTACTGCTCCCTATCGATCTTTTCCTTCAAAGAGAGCAATCCTGACTGCTCGTCCAGTCTGAAAAAGTCCACGTCTTCTACTCGAGTCATCACTAACCCTGACAAAGGGGCCTGTTTGGTGTGCACTGATTCTCTATTGGTCATGCTTTGACATGGATAAATTTGTTTCAGGATTTTGTAGGACAGTCGACCCTCACCATTGTCCAGTGAGTCAGTGTCTTCAGCCTGGATTAAAATGACCGGACTGGATCGATGGGCTCCTTCAGAAATTACGGCTGTGAAGTTTTCGTTTGTGAACCGTGGTCTCCCGTCATTAGGTATCACATTGGTCACTATTACCGGCACTGCCAGAATGATGGCACGATCTTTCCCGTCCTCAACCATTATATTAATCACGTAGGGACTTGACCTTCCGCGACCCCGAAGGGCTTTGGCAGTGAATAATTTCCCCGTTTCCGAATCAATTGAAAACAGATTCAGGTTTAGCTCGTCTTTGAGTACAAATTTAAGGGTAGTATTTAGATCCTGGTCAGTGCAGTTAATTTCACCGAAGGCAGTTCCCAACGGTGTATTTTCAGCTAAAAGGATCTCTGGAACGTTACAGACAGGGTCGAGGTCGTTTTCATCCTCCAGTTGAATCTTGACCGATGCAGACGCCGTTTTCTGGAAAGGGCCCCCTGCTGGAGTATCAATGGCAAGGACAGTTAGAAGATGTTCGGACATTTTCTCACGGTCGAGCATAGCACCTGGGGCTACTTGAATTACTCCTGCGAGCTCATCTATTTGGAAGAGATCACTTGTAGGACCAACTAGAGAATAGCGGACTGCACCGTAGTTGTCGGGATCATCTCTATCCGTTGCTTCCACGGTTAGGATCGGTGTTGGGTACTCCGAGTTTTCTAAGACCCTCCCTCGGTATTCCTGAATTGCAATTCAAAAGAAATTTTTATTTAATTTCCGACAAATTCTGACATAAACTTCGTGAGATCTAATTCCGAGGTCAAGTATGTAAAATACCTGTTTTGAAAATACTGGGGTATTATCATTAGCGTCTTGTAACTCAATCCGAACATTAGCAATGGACTCGCCCCCACGAGCGTCTTCAGCCTTAACAGAGAGGTAGAATTCTTTCTTGTACTCGTAATCGAGAATGCCGACAGTCGTCAGTTCGTTTCCTTCCAGGTCAAAATTGTCCGAGTCGGAATCGACCAGTAAAAATTTGCTAATGTGTTCTCCTACACAAAAATCAATTTCAAACATTTTCAAACGATGATGTTACGAAGATGCGTTCATATTTTTACTCAGCTCTCCTACGTGACTTTTGACCTTACAACTACAGTAAATTCTCTAAATTTCATACCTGCAATGTAGTCGAAGGCATTAAATGTTACGATAGTACTTCCATTCTCGATATTTTCAGGGACGGTTACGTTAATCCAAGGATTTCCAGCCGACCAAGGTGGTCCAAAGATTGGCTTGTTTCGCTCTGCTACCAGAACGTGGATTGTGACTGTGGCTGCAATTATAAGGAGAGAACATCGTTTCCAGATTAATAAGTAATTTTAATTATCACTTAATTACTTCGTTATTAAAGTAAAATCATGTAGCTTTGATAGAGCAAATATCTGAAGACTAAGGAATCCCACTGAACCTACCATTATCAGTCTGTGGTTTGATTCCTTTGATGTCTTTCACAGTTGCTTGAAACTCAATTGTCGAGGACTTCTTGTAAGCCATGGAAGTGATTAAAACAATTTCTCCAGTTACTGGATCTACACGGAAGTTGTTGAAAGCATTCTCAGCATCTTCGTCGCCAAGCTGGGAACCAGAGCCATCCCAGACGCGACAAGGGCAAGAAATGTCATATTCCAGATCAGATTCTTCATCTGGATCCCAGGCAGTAAGTTTCAATACGCTAAATTCCGGCATTTCGGATTCGCTCATTTCCGTGACCAAGTTTTTTTTGGTAAATTTCGGGTCCTCATCGTTCTCATCTGTCACGTGAATCTCAACGGTTGCTGAGGCCGTCTCTGGTGGCTTACCTTCGTCTTGAGCCCGAATCACAATGGGATAAACACGACTCTTTTGCTCATAGTCTAATTGTCCGTTTAAGCGAATAATTCCGGAGTGTTCCTCCACGAGAAATAAATCCTGTTCGGGTTGACTGGCTATTTGGTAACGTATCGCTGCATCTTGACCGTCCGGGTCATGGGCAATGGCTTTAAAAATCTGGGAATTCAATTCTGTCGTTTCGGGGATCTCAACTTTATGAACTTTGTAAGGAAAACTTGGTTTCAAATTTGAAACAGCTTGGACTATTAGAACGACAACCTGCTCTGTCGTTTTTCCTGAAGAGTCCGTTGCATTCACGACTAGTTTGTGTTCACCGGACTCGGACCATTTCAGAGGTTTGGAAAGTTTCAATTCTCCTGTTTCTGGGTCGATGTAAATCCCGGAATTGTTCATGGAGTAGTCTTGCACAGAATAGCTAATACGATCCCCCAAATCTGCATCGGTGGCTCGAATGATGAAAGGTGGGTCAAATTTTTCGGTGCCATCAGGAATGCTTCTACGGATCTGGTTCGTTGTGGATCCTGTTGTTTGCTCGAAGATCGGGAAATTGTCATTCGTTTCTAGAACGTCGATATTTAGGACAGCAAAAACAGTATCTTCTACAGCATCTCCCGCTTTAGCTTTGACAAGGAACAAATGATGTTTTTCTTTTTCGAAGTCAACGCACTTCCGACCACATTTGATTACTCCTGTAGCTTCTTCCACTTCAAAACGGTCAGCCCCGATCCCAATCAGAGTGTATTTCATACCTGGGAAAGGTTTTACAGTTGAAATCTGAGTAATTGTATCGCCCTCTAAAATGTCTTCGGAGACCCGAATTCTAAATACGGTGTTATTAAACTTGGGAACTGATTTAGGTCCTCGAGCGACTTCAATCGGAACATTAATTTTGGAGACCAAATGCTCGTTTTGGTAAGCTCCGATTTCCAAATCAAAGCTCGTCCCGGGTTGCAACAGAGAAATATTCAAAACCTCCATGGTAATAATCCCCTTGCTTTGAATTACTGGGTTTTGATTGTACGGAGTGACAAATGCGAAGATATCGGTGGGGTCGATGTGACCCTCCGGAATGGGCTCTGTCCAGGCAAATCTGAGCTGAAATTTTGAATGGGTAGGATCCACATCCATATCTTCGACTCCAGCAATAAAATTTGGGAAAATAAAGGCTTCATTGGGATTGTATGGAACCTTGAAAACTTCAGCAAACACGGCGGGAGTGAATGTCGGGAGAAAGTCATCGTCATCTTCAATCACAACAGCGACCGCCGTTCGAGTTACTAATGTGGGTTCGGTGTCATCAGGTCCCAGTGGGTACTCTCGAGCTTCCAAGATCAATTCATAAACGCCCACATTTTCTCTAATGAATTCATCTTCCGCATCAATATTGTTCTCCGCCGTTTCCACAATAGCGGAAAAAATCCCAGTGAATGTATCTTTACGAACGTTACTCAAGCGAAAGTAGTTATTTCCAGCCTCATCGATCAGTTTTAATTGGAGATCTCGAGGATTTCCAGTGTCACCGTCTTGAACTGAAATATTTCCAACAGGCGTTCCCATCGGAGAATTTTCCCGTATATTGAAAATGTAAGGCCCGCCGATAAAATTCGGGCGTGCATCTTGAATGTCCAGAACGGTGATTGTGACCGGCGCTGTTACTACATTATCGCCATCTGTGGCGCGTAAGAGGAGCGAGTATGCGGAAGTTTTTTCAAAATCTAATGGAACCGCTAGGGTGATGATACCAACATATTTCCCTTCATCCACCTGTTCCGCTGAAACACTGAATGTTCTGCAAGCGAGGGGGGTCTCATCTTCTGCGCATGTCAAGGATATCTCCGCGTTTTGAGCCCAATCATCATCCGTAATGAGAATATCTGAAAAGACTGTGGAGCCAGCCTTAGTTCTTTCGGACACTTCGAAGGAATACGGGCGCTTGTTGAAATGTGGTGGGTTGTCATTTCTATCTTCAATCACGATCTGTTTAATAACAAGTTAAATGCACAGTTAAAGAAGATTACAAAAATATTGCAACTTAAAGCTCCTTGCTATTAAATTGTTAGTTTGCTTAAATTCCAATAATGCGTCAGGTTTACGCCAGCCAGATCTTCCCGAGATTAGATCATAGCAGGATTTCCTCAATAAAATCCTTACAAGTGCCCATAATTCACGGCAAAATGTTTTTACGACTGCTACTTCTTTAACCACTTGAAGTAGTCACTGAACCATAACATATTACGCCTATGATTGCTGCCAGAATGCCAATTGTTAAAAGTACTTATTGTTAGAAGGGTGAATATTTAAAATATGATAAGCACACAGTCGGATGTTTCAAAGAAATTTTGTGTCAGTAGAATTTTTCAGAAAGTGGGTTTCGTTCGAAAGTGTGTAAAACGTTTGAGTACCAGACACTGTACGTTATGCACCCATCTGTATTAATAAATTATTGTAATTTTTGTAAGTATTCGAGTAAAAACAGTTTGACAATTGCAGTAAAACGGAATACCCCAGGGAAAAAGTATAACATTGAAAAATACAGATTATAATGTGCTTGAGAGTTAGTATTTCCGTGGTTGAGAATAGAATGCTCTCACTCATTTTACTTAGTTGTGTTATATGTAGGATGCAATTGGAAGCTGCTCATTTTTAGAAATTTTGGGGCTTGTACACCACTACTATAAAGAGTGAATTCATGAGTTATTTTCTATGTTGACAATTGTAGGTTAACTCTAGGGGTTTTATCTGGAATCAGGACAGAGTATTTTACCTCAGTAGAGTCATGACCAAATGTGGAGATCTGGCATGCCTCGACCTTTAAAGTAGGATTTAAATTAAATTACTCACTTCTCTCCGAAGAGAAACCGTTGAAGGCTCTGATCCATGGCCGTCATCTGCATTCACAAAAAATCAAACCTTCATCTCTTTTCTATAAATGACGGCATTCAATCAAGCCCATCAAGTACCCGAGCTTCGGTACCTCAAATATACATATGTGTTTACCTGTCAAACTTATGATAACATCAATAGATGGCTCAACTTCCCGATCCAAGGCTTTGATAAGAGTCAAGTCTCCGGTCTTACGGTTCACTCGGAAATATTCTCCGGATATACTATATGTCAACTCTCCGTTTTCCGGATCAGTTCCTTTTAATCTATAAGCACATTAAAACAGTTCGATTTAAAATGAGATTTTTTTAAATTTACATATTGTGTTCGCTCGGAATGGAAAAGCCAAGTAGTTGCATTCATTCCAGTTATGCAATACAAACTGGTACGGACCATGACCTTTATCGGTTTAAAATGTCGACACATCTGCTATTTTGTCCCATTTGGATAGCAATACTCAGGTAATGGGTAATAACCGGGCTTGGAGTTGTTATTTATGTTTTTGTAAACTTTGAGTTGATTTATCGTTCATTTTTGAGAACGTGCCGTGACACCGTCCGGATTCCAAAAAAAATTTGCAGTGTATTTGATGTAACGTAGATTTTAATTTTAGTCATAATTAGGCTTTAAATGTTTGAAGAGACCCTAATTAGTTGGTGTGATACATGAGAAAAAATTTCTTATTCAATTTTCAAACAACCCGAGGAACAAATAATTGTGGGAGTGTGGAGGATGTCCAAACAATATTTTCATTGGACAAATAGATTTCTTTACCCTTACGTGCCTGATCCTTAAAGTGGATAATAGAAATCCAATTTTATTCGAAAATTGTAATCTTGAAATGTCAACAACAATAATCATTTGATTTCAATAGAAATGTTCGTAGGTGACTCGCGTTGTTAAAAGGGTAAAATCGAAAGGAAACCGTGAGAAATTCACAAATAAAGAAATAGAAACGAGCGGAGATAATAATAAGGTACTCCAAATGGGAACATATACAGATAGGTGCAAGTATGCCAGGTTACTTATAATAATCATCTTTAGTATAAATTGAAAAGTCATATGACGGCTGCATATTAATCGTTTAAAAAGTCCCCTGTAAATAGAGAAAATAGTGAGAAAAATCCCCAGTTTTCACATGAAATGTCATTATCTTATGCGAATTGTCCCAGATTAAAAACTATGTGCGTCCGGTGGGCTCGTACCATGACTTACTTTCATACCGCCACTTGAGGTTTCTTTCTCAGCAAAAACACACGCGTCAATTAAAAAGTAATTATGCCTTGTGACTCTCTTTCACTTGCTACCATTAACGTTTCCCATTGACAGCAAAATCGGTCTCGCTTTTAAAGACTGAAAATAAGTGCAGCTTTTCTTATGAAAATATTTTTGCCAATAATTACAGTCCACTCTCCCAATAATGACACGCGATGGACTTGGAATTTTTAATCGGTTATTGTATGAAACCACCATAGAAGGACTATCCTTCTTTTTTCAGTTACAATCATATTAGCATTGCAATAAAAATGTAAATGCTGAGTACTCAAGCAACTTACCGAAGAAATGTTTGAAATCAAAATGTTGACCTTTCATGGGGTTAGCTACTAATTCTCTTGTAAAATATTATTTTTTATCTCAATGACGTTATATAGTAAAAATATCGGTATTCAGGAGAGCAAAATTATAAATGGGCGAGTAAACACTCTTGGGAGGATCTAAGAATAAGTGTGTCGTTACAGGGGAAGTGTCGCTACAGGGAGAGTTGTTGATTGTGTGGTAAAATGTTTTTGAACAAAGATCTCATCTCTAATGAGTCCAAGACAACTGAAGGTTACCTGTAAATGACGGATCCGACTTGTGAGTCCTCAGGGATAGAAAAGCGAGCTAAGTCTCCTCCATTTGAGAAGATTGGAGGTTGATTAGGCCGGTGCTGAGCAGTCGCATTTGGAAATAAACTTAACTGTATTAGTAGAACGGGCACTAATGCTAGGAACGGGTTGCCCCTTAATTTAAATAAATCCTTCCCTATGACACTCATCCTCTTGGGCCATTCACGTAATGATCCGGTACTCATTCTCATCCTATTTACAGTTCTCATCTGCCGCATATATGTATGTATGTATTTCACAGTCAAAGATCTCGCACAAGAAACGTCTTCCTATAATCTTAACTTTAAATCCTTTCCATTCCCTGTACTTCCTTCTTGTACTCACTTTTTGGCCTTAAATATTTAAAATCTTGTATTTTAAACTCAAACTCAAATTTTCCCAACTGATCCTCATTTTGCTACCATTGCGCTCCCCATTTTATTCCATGGGTTATGTTGGTAGAGAGGTATTTCTTATCAGGTGTAGAGTAGTTCCGTGTATTTGGGCAAAGCACTAAATTGAACTATTCCATGGATTTGGTTATATATTTACGTAGGAGTTGAGGAATTTGAAAAGACTTTGTACACGAAAGAACACCGTAAATCCTATTCCAATTCTTTCCGGTCCGGAGTGTAAAAATATTAGAAATATATTTGAATGTTTTTACTGTTGACAGCTTTGAAAATATTTGTAAAGTAGTGACGGAGTCACTGTCGAGAGCACGAACTTGTTAAAGGAGCACATCCACATTCACCTGAACTGGTCACTGAGCGTGAGGAAGACGGTCAACTGACTCAAGCCAAACATTGTATGAACTTAAGTTCATTACACAGTGAAAAATTATGTGGAAAAAATTCCTCTGAAAGCATCCACTCTTAGTCTTATTGCTCAACTCAACAGGTAGGCCAGGTACATACAGGAGAGAGAGAGAGAGGGTAAGGCTGAGTAACGGTGTTAAGAAGGCTGAGAGAGAAGGAGAGGTACGTATAAGCTGTGCCCATACCCGAGTATTATATAGTACTGTATGCCCATACAACAGCAATATTACTCCCTCAATCTTTTCACAAAAGAATTTTTCACACATAATGCATATACAACTTCATGAAAAGCAAGACATATCATGCCTGGGGCAAGTCGTAGCCAGCTCTTTAACTACAAACACTGATGGGCATTCATTTAGTTTTAACAGTTGGTGTATATTGAGGTTCCTAAAATATTTGGTGGATTTTGCAATTTTTTGAAAATCGAATTGGATCGTTTCCCTTTCAATATAATTTGTTTTACCTCTTCGCCAAAGACCTACTATAATAATTGCTTAAATTTAATTGTAAGAGAATACTGTACTCTTCAAATTGCTAATAGATTTTGAGAACTATGGATGCGTACTGAAATAAAGCCATTTTTAATATTTTATAGGAAAAACGAAAACTACTTAATTCAAACCGATAGAGATTTACAAGGTGCGAGAAAATAGTTTGGATTGTACTGTACCTAAAAATTTAGATGTATCATTTAAATGTAAGAAATCCCGGCAATACAAATGTGATTTTAGATTAAAATGGCAGTCCAGTTTGCAATAAAAACTATTTGAATATTCCATTCGCTTTACAATATCAATGCAAACGTAGTAATTGGTTTTTGCCCATTGAGAACATATTATAAAATAATTAAATGCACGTGGGAAATAATCCCAACTTGTTAAAGGTTAACTTTTGTTAAAGTCTCACAATGTTTTGGATATACATTTTATGAGAAATTGATGGACGAGTCTGTAATGTATGAGGTCGGGTCACTGACTTTGAGTAAATTAAAAGCTCACTTATTATTTAAACCGATGCAATCATTGAAGAAATGTTAAACTAAAATTTTTTATGCATTTTCCTTGGTTAATGTAGCTGATTTATTAATCACCGGGTAAACCTTATGTCGCCGTTATTCCTCAGATACAAAATATTCAACTTTATTCGCATGTTCATTTTTCAAAATTTATTCTTTTTTGCTCAACTTTTTCCTTTAGTGGATATACATGTATATAATATGTTCAAGGATCTGGGATAATTGCAAAAATCTGACAGAATTGAATATTTATTACCCCCAATCATATTCTGGGCTATGGAGAGCAGTGCTGCGATCGGGTCAAGTAATTTGAAAACTTGACCATGAACTTGACTTGACCACGAAACTTCAAGTAATTTTCAAGACACAACCTGAACTTGATAACTCGCGTTCGTGTAATTACTTGACTTGTCAAGTTCAAGTAATCAAGTAACTTTTGTGAGACCCGAACTTGATCAAGTAGTTAAATTTCCAAACTTGACTTGAACTTGACTTGACCATGACTTGAACGCGACTTGAACTTGATAATTCAAGTTAAGTATCACAAAAAATTAAACATGACCACAATACCTTGTCGAACTTGCTGTAGCAAATTATTTCCTTCAGACTGAAAACCAAAACGCATTCAGAAAACAGTTTTACTGCTACTTTTTATTTTAAACCATTCGAGGACAAATTTGAGCGTATACTGAATACAGTAAAAGTTTGATATAAGGGAGTATATAATTTATAAAGGAATTTACCTTATACAAAACGTCTAAAGCATTGTGTAAATGAAATGGGGTCAAACAAATGCATCCCTGATATTCATACATTCCTTATAAGCTGCGCACTTATAACGGACTTTTACTGTATACCTGACGAGCTTTTCAGGGTGTCAAGTTTTATTTAATGTTTATATATGTATATATACATATACCTATTTGAGCATTACCAGTACTCTTAATTTAAAATTTAATAAACTAGTATTTACTTATTTATTAAACGCTTTTTGTAAAGAGTCATCCAAGCTCAATTTATATTGGAATTTATTTACACAATTTGAAAATAATAATTCTAAGCAACAATATGAATTATCAAGATAATTCTTTCATTTCATGGAGAGGCCGCTGCAACAACTAACAATGAGCAACGTCTGGTAAACAAGACCTTTATAAAATGGACTGGCATACGCAATCTAAAATTACTTGAACTTGACCATGAAATCTCAAGTTCATGGTCAAGTTTTTTCTTTCCATTACTTGACCCTGAACTTGACTTGAGATTCAAGTAAATTTCTCTTACTTGTACTTGAACCTGACTTGTCTTAGAATGTCATGGTCAAGACGAGTACGTTCTTGAACTTGACCCGAAAGATTCAAGTAAAAATATTGTCCTACTTGAACTTGACCCGAACTTGAACTTGACTTGAAAACTCAAGTATTACTTGAACTTGTCCGCAGCACTGCTCAACGGTACCCCGAAACCTTGTATATACATAGCTCTCCAATGGAGAGCTATGTATATACAAGGTTTCGGGGTACCGTTGAGATAGGTTTAATTTACAAGGCCTACCGTGTAATGTATACAAACACCTATAGTAAGAGTCTTGCTTAAGGCACTGCACACGCTCATATTTTTGGTCTGGTCTTGTGTGTGAGAGCCCGAGTGCTTCAAAAATTCCTCATAAGAGCGCCCACAAGTGAATTCCAAGCAAACTCACAGTTGTCTATAAATACACTGAACTGACTCGTTTGGGATTGTTGTATTCATTTGTTGCATGGGGAATGAGTTTTAAGTACTCCAAATAATGCACTTGTCCTTTAATTGGTGTAGAGTACATAATAATACTGTAAAGTGTATGTCGGTGGATTTATGTAACAGTATTAGGCAGATATGGATTTATTATTGTACCTTATGTTATTTTTACAGGTCACAGTGGATTCTTGCTATAGTGACACTCATTCAGAGGAATGCGTGCGAGCATGTGAGGGAGGTGTCACTAAGTCACTACGTGGGAATAATTTTCCATGTTATTACAAAATGGGAGGATCTTCTACCTAGAGTGTCATAGCTAGGGAATTGTCGCTTGAGGGGGCCGTTGTAGAGAGAGTGAACTGTATAGTTCATTACCATGATGGGATCTGTGTTATCTTTCTTTTTCGGCTCATCTTCAAGCTCCATTTTGATCTTTGACAAGGATGAATCCTTGCGCAACCGAGCTGCATGAGTAGGAAAGCATTTCATCCCATGGGAAATGGTCTCTCTTGTAATTTAAGGTACAAACGCTTTTATTTAAAAAATGCAGCAGCTTTTGTGAACAAAAATGCAGGTTCTTTTGTATTTTAAAATGCAATTGCTTTTGCATGATTGTAAGTAAAAGGGTGTTTAGTCCTGGGGATGTCCGTGGAAATGTTTATGTTTATGATGTCATATTTCATTTGAAACTTATGGCTCAGCTATGACTTGCTCACATTCCGAGACTCTGGTCTACAGTAGTGTTGTCCAGTCTTGAGTGAGAGTTTGAGACTGAGTGGCAAAACGAAAAGACTGACTCTTAAAAGACTGATTGTGAGACTGACTTTAAAATAAGGCGTTTTTTGAGACTGAGACTGAGTGAAACTGTTACATTTTGTAAAAAGACTGACTGAGACTGATAAAAAGACTCAAATTACAACGCGCGTATACAATATTAAGCAATTTTAAATTTTCGCGCCATTATTAAAGCCCAAGGATGGAAATTAGCGCCATTTTGTATCCTTGGGGACTGAGTGGGAGTTTGAACCAAGACTTTCCTTGGGACTGAGACTGAGTTGGACTGATATGCTTAGCATAAAGACTGACTGTAAGCAATACTGACTGTAAGTAAAAGACTTTAAAAAACTGAGACTGATAAACTTCAAGACTGGACAGCACTAGTCTACAGTATGGTCATTATAGTGGTCATGCAAAAGTGGTCCAGAGGGATGTACATACGTAGTTCTGCATATATGGCAGAGAGAGTGAATGAGTCCTTCAATCAAAAGCGATGTTTCTGCCTGTGCGTTTTTATATGTGTTCATGCAAACGGACACGTAGGAAAAGTGTATATTTAAATACAAAAGTTTGAAGTGAAACAAAATATTTCGTTGTTGTTGTACGAACTTTAAGCAATATCAAGTAACACTTGACAAGTTTCAGGGAGGTAAAGGAAAAAAATCAGGGTTAGGTTTATGCAAATCTGGAAATACATGTATGCTACAGTAGGTATCAAATTAATTTCTGAATGAAGTTTGAACCTTGAATTATCTGTAAATGCTCACCAACTAAAATGTATTAAAAAAATGACACTTGAAAAATGAACTACATGTCAAGTCCAAGGTCAGATCTATTTCTTACTTGTCCAAAAAGCAGCTCTGATAATTTTGTTGCTATATGCTAATGCTAATATATATTGACTATGTCCTACGTTCTATTTTATTCGCTACAATAAAAATAATGTTTTGTTAAAAATTTTATCAACATTTTTAAAACATTACCTGTTAGGTTTATAGCTACCAGAATACGCAGGCCCAATAATGTGGAAGGAAATTAGATGGAAAGACTTGAGGTAATTACCGTGTAGTTAAAACCTGTGGCAATTTCTAGAGGTAAACAGAAATAAATTAAAATGAAATATCTGTTAACGAAGACGTTAGTTCCTTATATATCTAGTTATAGTTCATGCATATAGTGTCCAGTAGTCATGCCTCCCATGAATGGTGCAGGGTGCAGATAACCATAATTTGCGTAAGTCATGTAGAGCGCAACTGCTTATAAAGTATGGCATTTGCAACGCTGATGACAGCCATTAATTTTAAAATGCGCTAAAATGGACTGTACATTAAACCCTACATTTTATAACGTATCATTTATTAAATTGTTCAAGCAGTTGGCAATTGAGGTCTGGTCTGGAAAGGTAGAAGGTGAGGGTGGGAATTGAAGATGAAATATGCTTTAAGGATGAATTGTAGGAGGTTCTTGTGCAGGATTGACTGAAACTTTTGCTCCCTGTCTAATCTCGATGAGAAAATGACACATGACACCTTCAAATCACCCATTATGTATAGCCGATTGTCTTAAAGATTTACGAAACCTAGTTTCATTAATCGTGGTCCACATTTGCGCTCAAGTAGTAAAAAAAAACATTAGTAAATGCACGATTATTTTACCCTCAAAATCACCAAATATTTTCATACAAATCTTATCTTCGCACGTATTCTTACTTGATCAGTCCTACAGCTAAAATTTGGTTTCAATCTATTTCTAAATATCCACATAAAGGGGGAATCGAACGTTTTGTAATTTTGTATTGAGTTTGTTAATATTGTCTTCAACTTCTTTGATTTTACTGTGTACGTTTCGTTGACACGTTCTCATAATAACTTTAGCTCATATTCTGATTTACAATTATTAATGGATCTTTAGTTCGAAGGAAATTCGGAATAACTTGTTCGCGTCTGTAAATTTTAAGTAATACTTTTTTCACGTATAAATTTTGAAGGCCTTGAAGCAAATAGAATGCGTAACAGATGTTTTAATTGCACTGCTGCATATGCCTTCATTAGCAACTGCCTTCCCTCAGCCATATCGCCTCAGCACTGATGTTTATCAACATGTCTGTGCTCCAATTATTTTATACACACAGATGGCCAAATGATTTCGTATAATTCATGTATGTAATTACATATACAAACTATATAATAGATTGTATGCTTCATATTCGAAAAAATCACCGGGGACTGGTACTAACTATAAAGTGCTAATTCAATAATTGGAAGGGGCGAAGTATATCGTGCTGTACACGGAAAGACTGTAACTAATCTACGTATTGTATGTATAATTTACTGATTGGGGGATATACCCGGGGAACTCCCAACGAAGGTAGGAATATTTAGGTTTGATATTATGATAGAGCTAACATTTACAGGAAAAGTTTACGCTAAAGCACTAGTGCTTTGTTTCAATTTCAATGGACAACTAAAAAATAATAATTATGGTTCTCATTTTATAAGCTATACTATTCCACAAAACAGCATTGAGTGTGTTTGGAACTTCGTTAAACGAATTTTGAAATCCTTAGAAATTGACCATAAAAAATTAATTCGACCATTTAAAAAGATTTTAGAAAATTCGCATTTGAATTCTCTACAAATTCGTTGGGGGTTGATTACGTCATAAAATATCCCTATGTGTACCATGTGTACCCCATGTGTAGGGAAGCAATAATGGGCATACAAAGTATATATTTGTGTCAAAATGTCAAACGTGCCTAATTTTGCTGGCCAAAATGCTAGGCATTTCTGTTGTAGCTGTAAGTGTCATCAATCACTAATTGTTGCTCTGCATATCTTCTGCAGGGCATTTTGATATTTCGGGGATACGATTTTCAAGTAAATGCTTGGGTTGACCGCATAATAGCATAATCTAAAGCGTCCCTGTATTTTATGGCTGTATACAACAAAATAGTTAAAAAACGCTTGACATGTAGCAATTATTACAATTCCAGTTTTACAACCCCTAAAAAATAATAATTTTGGTTGTAACCGGAGCTAATAAAAATTAAAGTATGATTTAGGGCTGAGCTTCCATGTTGTTGAACAGGAGTTAAAGCAACCACACCTTTAAATTATAGCGCTGTATAATAATAATTATATGACGACTTCTTGACCAAAAGTAATTAAAATGGTTCTTCTCATATTAAATGCCTAGATTTAATAGCATGTGGAATCTAATACGAGGCTGTGTAAGATTTGTCTCACAGTTGTACGTAAATTAGAAATGTCTGCATGAGTAATTACATGGATAAACAATAAGCGAAATTTGTTTATGAAATCCAGGAAGCCGTTCATTCATATCGTTACAATAAATCTTTCTCTTTAAGAGCAAAAATGTTTGCAAATATTCCCATGCCCATAGCCGCAAGGTTAATTTTTCTTGTTATGAGAGAATGCAACTGTCAGAATAAAATTTGCTACTTTAAGATATATACTGTTGTGTACATTAGTATGTAGAAAATGAGCTGCTATGGCTCGTTCTTGACAAGTACGGAATTTATCATTTAGTACATGACCATAGGGTTTACACTAAATTTTAGAATTCCCTGACAAGCAGAGGTGTGGAAAATACATGAAATTTATTTTTTAAATACAAAATACAACTACATTTCCAGAAACATTAAAATAAAAATATAAAATACAGATACTAGGAGTAACTTAAGTTACTCCTAGTATCTGTATTTTAGTATTCTGTAATTAGCTAAGATACAAAATACAATACAAATATCCCTAGGAATTTTGGCAAGGTACAAAATAAAATACTTTGCTTCCAACAAAAACGAAAATACGAAATGAAAATACCGTATTTGAAATATAAAATACATATTGAAAATACTCTCAAATTCATCTCGAAGTAAATGTCTGAGATGTAACTGTATCTCAAGTTTATTCTCTCAAACACATTATCTTGGACAATTTAACCAAATAATTGGATATCCGAAAATTCTTCAGGAAACGTAAGGTTAAAGGCACTTGATTAGAGTTTAGAGCTGTGCATCTTTGTAGATCAAAGTACATACAGATAAATAACATTACCCTAGATACAGAATATTTTTCCTTAAAACGAATAACCTTCTAACTCCTGGGTAATTTAACACCGATTTTATGTTGGTGTTACTAATTTTTTTTATAGCCCCCACATACATTAAATTATTGTATTTATCCAATAAGTAAGTACTGCAAACAAACCAAAAGAGTGAAAGAATTGGTTTCAAAATGTTTCAAGTTAGTGATTTTAACTTTAAAATATATATGCACATATTTGAACACGTCTACTGACAACTTTGGCTGTTGTCAGAGCTATGTATGTATTTTGAAATTGTATTTTATATTTGAAATACAGGATGGACAACGTTACAAGATAAGTAAAAACAGAATACCATAACGTTCGTTGATCTTGAAAATACGAAATACGAAATACAGTGGAAATTTTGGTGCTGACAAAATACGAAATACAAAATACCTTGAAACATTTATGGCGAGAAAAATATCAAATACAAAATACGGGATGTATTTCAAATATGTACTATTTTAAATACATTATTTCAAAATATTCCACACCTCTGCTGACAGTAATGGAAGTTAAATATCTGTAATCACTGATTAACTGTTCATTACAATAGTAATTAGTAGTTATACTAGAAACTGGGCGGATTGTTGTACAAAATACAAGACACCATATTACCGAAAGTTTCCTTAAATTTTGCTGTGGCTATTCACGTTAGTAAAGTCCAACATTTGAATATTGCATAAAATTATTTCTACCCCGAAACCAGCATGTTAATACGCACAGATAGAGCCGGATAAAGGCCTGGCACGCCTTTATCCGCAAATTCCAAACCCAACCCGAGTCTTTCCCACAATTACGTAACCCGAACCCGCAACACGACAAAGCATTAAACCCGAACCCGCTCATAACCCGCACGGGCGGGTCGGGTCTCGGCCCGACCAGAATTTTTACCCGCCGGACACACCTTTTGGAGATTATAATATCGTCAAAAGATAAAGCTTCTAAAATACTGGGTCGGATAAAATTTCTATTAAAAAAATTATACTAATTCAATCAAATTCAAAATTCAAATTAGTGTTAGTGCTATGAATGATCCTTTATCTTTGAAAATTTTTGGTCAGGCCTGATCCACCCATCGAATCAGAACACACGGGACCAGACTATTTGGTTTGTACCAAACATTAGGACGACAGATTATTTGGAACAAATCTTCCATCAGTCAAAATTCGTAGTAATTCTGGTATTATGGTGTTCTACTATGGTATTCTACTGTGGTATTAAAATAGCTGAAATAAATTCCGTTGGTTGACGCTCTTGTAATTATTTTTTGGTACCCTTTCAAAACAATTGTAGCGCCAAAACCCAATTTTACGATTTGGTCCGACCAAATAGTCCAGTCTGATTGATTGTCGTAGTGATCTTGTTCGCAATTTTAGAGCTTATCTACTAGTACGGCATTTTGGTTTACAGTAATTTTGGAATAATATACATAATTACATACGTCCTTTTCCTACTGTCCTTAGCCAATATGAAGAACAAAACGACACAAAATAGTAATTATATGATTCCCCCATTTTCAAAAAAATTCGTTTCCAGATTTTTCAAACGTGTTTCAACGCCCAAGTTCCACAAGCCCCGAGAATGCGAAGCAAAGTCCAGGTTTTTTGTGGATAGTCGGCAGTACGATTGTTTGTTCCCAAGCAAAATTTGTTCAGGAATTTCTGTAGACATTCATTTGTTGGAAATTGTATGGACTTTCCGGGAAACTATCCAACAGGTCTCAACGTTGAGAATTACGGACATGAACAAGAACAGAAAGTAAGTTTTGGGAAAGTCATCTTCAGAAACAAAGATGTAAAAAAGAAAAGTATCTGATTCTGCCAATTTTTCTTGGACGGTCTGTCGTTTTTAAAAATATTTCAAAACGCTGCACTTGTAGCAAATTTCATTCGAATTCATTTCGGTCTAAAATCAGCTTCTTAGGTTAAAAATTGAGGTCCAGGACCTAACAATGTGAGACAAGGTTGAAACATAGAAAAACGTTTAAATTTATTGCAACTTTAAAAAAAAATTCATTATAACTGTCTATTCTTGGGAAGAACTGATACAAATAATTTTCTTACAAAATATGAGATAGCATTCTACTGCGTCAAAATACGGCGAAACGTCCAGGGCACTGGGGATTAAACTACAATGGCCAATTACTATAGCTAAAAATATAGGTACATCAAGAGGTGAGGTGCAAACTGGGATAAGTTCATTTGTTCGAAATTCGTTTTATTTCATAATAATTTACTCTAATGCAAGGACCATTCATGGATATAATCTTAAATGTTATCAGATATGTGTAAAGTAATTACACCAAGAAAATGACAATAATAAAAGAGTATAAAATATGAATATACTTTTAGTTTTCTTGTAAAATTTTGCAAAGTCAAAAGTGGATTTTTGTAATATATGTAAATTACATTGAAAAAGTCTTCAATGAGGTAGTTGTTTCAATAAATTCAAATATCATATAGCATCGGACTGTATGTATAATATTAATTATACCATTGTTATAATTAGTTAAATTTTTACAATTTTTGTTTCCAAATAATCCATTGCTGCTTTAAATCTGGATCCATTGGACCCCAATCCGGGCTTGGATGCATAGAGGCCTTAATTTTCTGAATCATAATCAATACATAAAAGGGTCTTTAGTAACGGAATGTAACTATGTATTTACATATAATTTATAGGCTATACTGTCATTTCTAATGGTTATCATAACTGTAAATGAATGGTATATCTCATTTAGTTACACATGTGTAATTCAATAAAGTGTCAAATACAAGTAACCATTACTAACCTGGAGTAATCCAGGAGCAGAATTTTTGTAAATGGCATGAATTGCACCCAATGGGACGGTAGCAAGAGCTACAGAAGATAATACTACACCACAACCTGTTTACATACATAAGTTCATGACAAATATGACGATTATGGTGGACTGAACATTCCCAGAATTATTTTTACAGTGAGTGAATCCTCGCTGCATATACGATTTTTGCTCTTTCGGAACAAAATTTGGACAAATTTCAAAATGCTAATTTTCCATGCTAATAAATTCATACAATTACAAACAAAGAAAGCGTTAACTTAAATGAGGAATAAATTATTATGAGGACCAACCCAAAGCAACGCCTGGAAATCGAACTCCGTTATGAGTAAGTTCCTCTGCGGTGGCCAGATTAAAAACGAAAATGGACAGCAATGTTATTGGGGCAATAACAGCCCAGCAGATTTTCCAGTACCAGTTCACGCGTATTCCCAGCATAAATTCAATATCACGGGACAGATTAGTCAATCCATAGATGAAAATAACTCCCATGACTTCCAGCATCGCCATCACAACAATGCAAAAACTAGATCCGTACTGGTCCACGAGAGTTATCATAAACTGACCTCCCTGTGCAGAACCAAATAATAAGTAACTGATTATGAGTGTCAACTATATACATAAAAATGACTAATTGCTTACAATTTACAATCTACGAATAATACCCTTACAATTGACTTACGGGGACATAAATATCTCGTTTACCAAGGACGCTTCATTCCCTTACAAGCATGTACTTAAGTATTGAACAAATGGCAAGTAAGACCAAGCAAACGTGTCGACTATAACCAGAACAAAAACTTCCCACAGAGGATAAAATAACTCACTGGTGTGACATAGATGAGGCCGAGTAGAAACCCCCCAATGCAAACACCAACTGTGACGTGGAAACGTTGAAGGGCTGGAAATCCATCGCATATATTTGTGATTATTCCATTTGTGACAACTGTAGCTGTTCCAACACCCAAAGTGAGCATCATTAGGAAGAATAATACAGAAAATAACTGAAACAATCAAAAATATCATTTATGACACAGCATACAAGACCCTTCATAAAAGATGCCCAAAACCAATGTATACTCTCACTGGAAGAGACCCCTTAGCCCCTATTGAGATCATTTTCTCAGCATGGTAAAAAAATACATACTTGTACGACAGATGCATTCCCAATTACCGTTATTTTCGTCTTTCTCTTTACAAGAGCATGCCAGGTTTCGAATCAAATAGGGATCCTTTAACAGACAAACGTAACTGCAGTTATGCTTACCTGCGGAAAAAACGTAAACTGAGATACGGCCATTGGATAAGAAATGAAGGCCAAACCTATAAATTACAAAAGGGTCAGCACAGTTTAAAAAACAACAGTCGCCGACGAGCTTAAAAGACACCTCTTGGTGAATTCTCGACGAACTAACTTTGGCATTTTTATCACTAACGCCGTATTGGGTAGCAAATGTTTTAATAATTTTCCTGAGATCCCAAAGTGGTTCTTGTACAAATGAATAACTGGCAGAATACAACAAGGTGGCGTTACCTGGTCCAGTCTTGGCTACATGAGAGACATCTACATCCAGCTGAAACGCCAGGTTTCCCAGGATTGAAAATATAGTAAACCCAGCCAGAAGGCTGGTGAAAGTGTCCATGAGACTGATAATCATTGCATCTCTATAAATGATAAAGGCCAGTAGCATTAATGAGATGAAGTTCCAAAGAAAAATAATTAAGCTATAGTGTTAAAGCTATAGTAGTGTCTGTATAATATTTCCTTCAGATTGCAGAATTCCCTTAACTGACCTGTAAACATTATGACGAAATGAGTTGAACGAAGCATTCATAATTATAGGTCCGAAACCCATCCCTAAAGAAAAGAAACATTGAACCACTGCTGCATACCTAGTGGTCGGACCAATTCAATTCAGAATTGGAAATTTTCGATTCGATTCAATTCGATTCAATTCGATTCAGTAGTATTTCGATTCGATTTGCAGCAAAACCAAATCGAATGATTCGATTTTGGTATTGAACTGAATCGAATCATATCATGTGAATTGCAATTCAAACAATTCACCAATACCGCTTCGGCTGGGCACGTGTACCTTTTTTCCACATATTCAAAATCCAAATACTACGTATACCACAACGTTTGTTATTTTAGCGTAGCTTTTACTATACCCTTTATAATATGTATATACTACATTGTATAGTAATACATATGACACTGCTTTCCTGCTTGAATCGTTTGATTTGTGATTCAATTCGATTCACTGAGTGAATCGAATCGAATTGAATTGATTTGGGGCAAATTGAATCGAAAATCGGTTTTTCGATTCAATTCAAGCTTCAAATCGAATCAAATTGAAAAATTCGAATCAAATTGAATCGATCCGACCACTATGCATACCAGACCTTTAAAGTATAGGAACATTTTCAAATTATTACAAACATATAATTACATATCTTCTTGTCCTATGTATTGAATTTTTTAAGTGTTGATTTTGTGTAATTTGTTATTTCACAATATATGTATATTATAAGACTGAGCCCTCCCCCTGAGAAATGCTTCTCAGGCGTGGTTTACACCATAAATAATTGAACCGGAAACAAACCTGCAGATCCAGCAGTCTGTCCCATTGTGGGGTAATAAAATATTTTATCCCGACCCATGCACCTTCCAAAGTCACTCCTCGCACTAAAAGGGTCAGGAGAACTACGTACGGAAGTATGGCAAAAAAGTACGAGAACTTCCCAGAAGTCTTGATCCCTCTGATGAGTGTAATGAATACGAGGATCCAGGCAGTGAGTAAACAGAGTGTCAAGTGTATCTCTGGGGAGCCAATCCCATCGTCAATGTTTTCCTTTTGGTTAATGACTTCTCTCCTTTGGAAACATTGTACAAGGCGTTGTTAGATTAATGCTAATTGATCTAACACTGATGTAGCTACCAATTATTGTAGTTACAAAGCTGTCTTACTATAAAGACAGGGGCGGGTTCTAATAAAATTATTTGGACAAGTTCTATTTACCACAATGTTAATTTTTCTCCGTTTACGAGCATGCATTTGCACAAGTAAGAAACTACTCTAGGCGTATCCTTACAGAGACAGAAGTTTTTGTATGAAATGCATATGTATGTAAGTAGTAGTAGTAGTATTGACTTACTCAAAATAAAGTTCAGGGAAGCTTTTATCACCGGAAGTTCCATTAACTCCCTTACCACATTCCCCAATCCATTCGGGATTACACTCAGACCAAGGTAAGACTGACTGGAAGGAACTTATGAGGTAAAAAATGGTTACAGCCATGATGGCACAGTAGTAAGAGGCACCCGCCATGGAAGCAAACATTTCCCCATAGCCAACCCCTTTATACAAAAAATTATAAAAATTTACACCAAAATGAATGACTTTCATTTCAACAAGAGTGATTTTATAACCACAGAAATTAGTAAGCGTTTCAGACGAAACAGTATTGCTTTGCCTTTGAGAATCGGAGCCATCTTCCAAATTTTGATGGGCCCGTATGAGGAGAATTGTCCCAAATGTAACTCCAAGAAATATAATGGTTTCCCCACCAGGAACAGTACAACTAGATAAGGGATGAGGAATGCCCCGCCACCATTCTTATAGGCTGTGAATGGGAAACGCCAGATATTACCCAAACCGACGGAGAGAGAAATACACGAAAATAGAAACTCCAGGGGATGATCCCATTCCTCTCTCTTCCTCCCTTCCGGTTTTGGAGGTTTTCTTTCGGATCCATCCTAGGTCAAAAAAATATAAATTTATTGAAATAGTTCCTGTATAAAGCGTATTTTATAGGACTCGTTTTTATGTAGCTCCTTAAAATAAATGAACCTTAGAATTAAGAGAGTACTTCTCAAGAAGGGGCTTCAAAAAGGCCTAAAAAGGCCCGTTTGAAAAATAAGTTAAGCGAATAAATTGTAGAAAACTTTTACTTGATTTAGTCGCACAATTTCACAGTCCGGGACATCAATTGCGGGAGGAGCGTCGTTTTTTTCCATGAGTGAACTCTTAAAATTCCAATTCAATTCAAGTGTTATCAACAACTGAGTGGATTTTGATGTGACTTGAAATAAATGATCTGGAGCTATCAAGCTGTCACGATGAGGGCATTATCAGCCATGCGAAATATAAAAATTGGGGATCATTTGTTCATAGACACGTACGTATTTGGTAATGTGTTAAAAACAGAGGCGATGCGAAACGTCAGTGTGAACTGTATGTACAAGTAAAGTTTCTGTGAACAAACCAGATGAGCATCAAATAGATTGCGAATATTTGATTAGCTGCAACTTGCTCAATTATATGTAGGTTGAATGAATTGGGATGAGCCTTGAGATTCGTACAGTAGTAAAAAAATGAATTACAGGGCGGGTGCACCACACACAAAAGTTATATTATCTGAGCAAGGAGTTGAAACTAAATGAGATCATTAGCTATATACAAACAGTGCATGCGAAATACCCCATATTAAGTAATTATACGAACAACATACTTACATAGCGTTTTCTATAATCATCATACGAATTCCCATCTTCAGATAATAAAGCCGTAGATGTAATTTTAGCTATCATTCGCAACTTACTCCGGAAGTAACAAGAACAAAATGGGCTGACAATCAAATGTTCCACTATTGTTATGCTTTGTCGCAATATATATATGTACATACTACTGGGACTCGCATTTGCACATCATCATTGTATTAAAGGTAGTATCAGTGTTAGTATAGTGAGCTCCCTGCAAGTATTCGAGAATCGTTGTCACGCATGAAATGTCATAAGCTGAATATGTACATGTGAATGCTCCAACGCAGAAACTGGAAACGTTACATGCTGAATTTCTCATATAGTGGTTTCCTCTTTTTGTAGCATTCAAATAACGAGCGTGGTTAGATTTAAATCTTCCCCCAGGATTTCGTCATGCCTAACAAACAAAATGGCACAATGCACCTTGTGCAAGTAATATTAATTAGTAAGCTTTGATTAAGTGCAGTACTAAGGGTAGGTAGCTGAAAATGTCAAATTATTATTATCCATATTTGGAACTACCAATTACAGGATTCTCCGTAACGGATTGCGTCCCTAGTTTCTCCAGGATTATAGCTCCTTATTGAGTGATTACCTTGCGGAACCGTACTCGAACTCGTACTCGAAATCGAAGCATCGAGTATGGACTCCAATCCAAGGTACTCGTACTCGCCACATATACGAGTACTCAGGAAAATACTTGAAATAAGCGACCGAGTTCCAGTTCAGAACCCGAACTTGTTTCATACTCGCGAGTACGGAACTGTAAATACCGAAATCCCGTACTCGTACTCGTGCCGTGACTCGAGTCTTCATACTCGAGTATTTAATAATTACAAGACCACAATTGAATAGTGATTTTTTTTAGATTTAGAGTCGTGACTGGTGGATACAACGATTTTTTGCGATAATTTCATATTAGCGCCTTCGTCTCTTTACTGGAAATTCAAAAGTTTGCAACACTTGTGTGCACGTGTACGCGTACTCGTATATTGAGCATGTGGTACTCGAACTCGAACTCGATAACCCTTATGAGTATTTTTATTGGACTCGTACTCGTTTGATACTCGTACTCGTAAGTATGTGAAAAATCGTTACCCGTACTCGAAACCCATTTCAAGTATCGAGTATTCACAAAAATTTGACCGTACTCAACTCGAACTCGTACTCTTACTCGATACTCCCCGGTATACTCGAACTCGATAAGGAGCTATATCCAGGATCTAATAATGCTACACTCTTGTGAAAGATACATTTTGTAGAGAATAATTTTAATTCTGGATAAGACAAACATAAAACACAGTCGGGTAACAATAATTATGAATGTAATGACCACGAAACAAAAAGCAATTTAGGAAGATGTTAATAAGTCTCCTTCAGCTCTCCAAACTTTTGAATTGTCTTCGCGGAAATGTTCTCAGGAGCTTCTCAATCCCATCTGTGTCATATTTCATATCTGGTAGCACCTGAATTATCGTTTCGTACAAGCCATTTTTACTTCGTTGTTGGAATGAATTAGAAGATTATCCAAGTTGCATTTCGAACTGGCTTTGAAGAGCTCCCTAGGATTTGAATCAAGTAAGGTTGCAGACCATTTTGAATTCCTAAAAAAGTCAATTATACTGTCCAGCAGAAGGTTTTGAGTCGAGTTTGCTTTCATGCAAGGGGCACGGTCATGGAGAAAGGTGATCGAGTTCCTTCAGGAATGGAATGCCCTGTTGCCCCAAAAATATGTTCCGAATTCATCAGAAAATGGGCACAAATACTTTTTCCGTCCGTAAACACAATAAATTCAGCAACCACATCATATCCTTAAGTTTCAGTCGATTTAGTAGGGTCCCTAGTGTGATGGGAGATGTGTTACTTCTCTTATTGTTAGATTTACCTTAGTTATTAGATTCTAAAATTACTCATAACTTCTGTATTTACTAACCGATTGCATCTAAAATGTGTGAAAAAGGAATTTGGCAGAAAGTTCATGTTTCGATAAGTCATGGTTTTTAAAATATTATAGTGTGATAGTGCAAGCCCAACAGTTAACATAGCGTTGAATAGAAATAATTATAGAACAAGGTAATGTTTTTTTTTGTCAACGTGGATAATATTCTTGTAGCGGAGTCCGTTGTAACGATTGTTCTGTAACGTGGTTTAATTAAAGGATTTTGAAAGAGAGACCAAACTTAAGTGATGCATTTATTCAATGGAAAGTACAGATTTTTTCCCTTTTTTCATTCTTATTCGACGTTTTCCTTTTCCTTACCTCTTCCTATATATCATTTCTAAAACAAACTCTGAAACCTAGTCTTGCTTTTCTTTCCATATTTATTCTACTATGTATATATTCTCATTTTCATTTCCATAAACATATCCAGAATACAGGGAATGTTGTCGTTTTGAATAGTAAAGATATCTACTCTGCACAAGTAAGTACTGAAATTTCCTCCTTTGACCCTTACGAGTAAATGTGACCTTCTAAGTATCGTAGCTCCGAAACAAGAAGCGGCTGACAAAAAATGATTTAATATTATTATATTCTGTAACTCAACTAGTACACTCGCAGCAATATCATTATTACATCAAAATCGAGGAAGAGCTGATGAAGGAAATCTGTTCATATGTATTTAATCATTTTGGGATAATTTATAGCAGCCGGTATTGCCACTTGTACATACGGAAAGTAAGATTTATTAATCGTTTATCTTATTTATCTTGCTATTCCCCAGTTGAAGTTAGTTGAACTATCCATGATCTTTGATTTAGAGGAATGTATTATGAATAATAAGAATTTAAATAAATGGGCATACGAGGTCGTTTGATTGTTACTCCAATGTCATTGTGGTAATAATGGCTAGGGCAAATCGAAAATCTTGGAATCTTGGATGCTATTCATTTTGTGCATGGAGTTAATTCCCTCACAACAACAGGAGAACTGGGGTAAGTCGAGCGTCGATCTAATACATAGTTGACAAATCGGTCAAGTCCTCTCGTGAATGTCATCGGGGTGGAAATTCTCCGGAAATTGAAGTTCCTCGAGCTCACCAAAGTTTGGTATGTCTCACAAGCGCGAAAGTCATATCAAAATGTATTTCCATTGCGATACAATTTTCAAGCATAAGGGGGAGTCAATTTTTGACTGAATCATGCGTAGGCACTCTCATGAGTGATGAGGACCGTAATAGACCATTCCCTTGCTCTCATCTCTCTTGCTATGAGGGACGAGACCGAGTGCGTTAAAAATGTTTATTTCCTCGAGAACATGAGAGAGAGTTAAACAGGTTGAAAAGCGTGGGAATGAGGAGGAGGCAGAGAGACTGACAGCTGACAGCCCTTCACACTCTCATGTATGCAACCGCGACACTTACAATTAGTACTACAAAGCGCTACTGTATGCGCTCCTGCATCTTATGTATATTCCAACTCCAATCATGCTAAAATCAGGAAATTAAACAAGATGCCGAAAACTTATATCTTAAAGAGTGACCTCCTTTGCCAATGCTAACAATGCGTACGAGCCCACTTATGCCAGAAATAAACGATGCAGGCATACTGTTAGCCAGTTCACCAGTAAGAACTATGGGCACAGATTGCTCGTCGTTAGTCATTTTTTTTCTCCTTAAATGATACATCTCGTTCTTGACCTTATGAAAGGATTGGAATCGAAAAAACTCATATTTACAAAACACTGCACTTTTTGCATCCAGTCAAAATGACTTATGAAACCATCAATAAGATTTCAGTATCTGTTTGTGCCAATGAAACAAAAATGGTGACAGTTTAGCAGATAAAAGAGAAGATCCTGTAGTAATTTTCAACAACCTAGAGGACTGTATTGCTGCCGAAGACAATTTCGACACAACTGTACGGAATCAAACTGCTTCTGGGACCCCAAGAGATGTTGTAGCCCTAGAAAAGCTGACGTCATTTAATGTGCTAAGGTGGCTTCAGAAGTATTTTATATACGACGAATTTAAAGGATATTCTAAAACCAAGAAACGTACAGCTTATTTGTCATGCATAATATGCTCGAATGATCCAGATTTCAAGAAAAAAAGTGGAACTGTGCAAGTGCAACCGTTCTTTAACTTCAAGAGACACGTAAATGTAATTAGCGAACTCATTTAGTTACAATGCAATGAACTTTACTCAAGTTCACATACAGTTCAAACACGATGTGTAAGGGAAGGGATATAAATTGCCTGCATCTCTATTGATAGCCTTCCGTTGGATTTGATCGAAAGACCGATGAACATTTGTAATACACATATAGAACCTTTCGGCTGACAATGAGTTGTACTTCCAGGTCAGAAATCAGATACCATGACATATTCCACCCAACTGTTATATGCCGATTTATGCCAACTTAAAGGGGGGTCAATACATAGAATGTCCCTCCCTGGAAAAATTTTGGGGAACAGTGTCCTACCCAGAGGTCCGCTTGTTTTGCCCCCGTTTGTGAGGTATATAGGGATTGGTATGTACATATATAGATTGGTGTATGTATAGAATGGCTGACTGGGTGGTATATGCTTATGTGGTATGCTAGGCGGTATTTAGGTACATATTCATTGTAATCCTTTATTATTATTGAGCACTTCTGTTGATTTAAACCTTCGCGCGTTTGTAGTACAATTCAAACCTTCGCGGCTTATTTCACGAATTCAAACCCTCCCGGCTGATTTACTATACAGCCAAGCAAGTCGGTGGTATATACAACAAGCCGAGAAGCATAGCGGGCTGAAAGCTAAAACTCTGTCGCAGTGGAGAGGTTTTTCAGCTCGCTCAGCTCGCTGTTCTTCTCGGCATATACCAACTGCTTGGAGCATACTGGAAGCTCGCAATATTACGCCATTTTAGATTATCACTTAACAGCGCTAACCATAATTATTATAAACATTAGACATAAATCATCAAATTTGGATTAAATTAAGACTGGTAGTGATAAAAACTACGTTCGGTTACAGTACTGAATAATTTGATAAGAGGGGAATTTTAATGACTGAACTTTGTTCACATCAGTGTGGGATTCTTATTAGGAAGAATAATTACAAGCCTTAGCATCCAGAGTTTTGATCTTTATATCCATAAAAATATCATTAGGATGTAAAATGGATTTGTAGGAACCATGGACTTTAGTAACTATAGCAAGTTAAATGTGTTGCGCTAATATGAAATCCTTTCATTTTAAATAATCGGTGCGTCCAGTGTCTGAGGCTTAGTTGTCTGAGTTACAATATTGCGGTACAAAGGATCTATATACAAATTATAATAACATAAAAAATCATATTTGATCAGCACGGTGTGCTGATCCACTAACAATAAGGGGTGAAGCACCATACAGTGATGCAACAGCAAGATTTAATAACGACGTTGGTATTAAACTGATCAAGCGATTAGTTAAATTCCACGTGTATAGTCAATATTGAGTTTGGGAAAAAACTTTAGTGGGCCGGAAGCTGTTCCATAATATTTTGATGATGAATTGCCAACTACCTATATGAAACGAATTGTTAGTCTTGCAGTTAATACTTCACGTCTTATATGAGATTACTTTGCCTGGCGAAGCGGGATATCAATATTAATCCTTCTCGACAGACCTTGATACGAGATTTATTGCCATTTACATTTTTATTATTTACACTATTTATTTACACAAGTAATTGCTCCTGTGCGAAGCACGGGGCTTTTACTAGTCCTTTATTATTATTGAGCACTTCTGTTGATTTAAACCTTCGCGCGTTTGTAGTACAATTCAAACCTTCCCGGCTTATTTCACGAATTCAAACCTTCCCGGCTTATTTCACTATATAGCAAGCCAAGCCGGTATGTACTATATTATTTCACTATATAGCCAAGCAAGTCGGTGGTATATACAACAAGCCGAGAAGTAGAGCGGGCTGAAAGCTGAAACTCTGTCGCAGTGGAGAGGTTTTTCAGCTCGCTCAGCTCGCTGATCTTCTCGGCATATACAGTAAAACCTGTATATAGTGACCACCTATACAGTGGTCTCCTGTTCACAGTGGCCAGTATCATGTGTCCCCGTCATGCGCCCTATGTTTTAACATTACGTTAACCCTGTATACAGTGGTTTTCTCTATAGTGGTCCCCTGTCAATAATGGACCCGGGCTGATGTCCATTCACTACGAAATGCATGCTTCGAACTCTGAATACAGTGGTCAGCATTAAAAACCATGTGCACACGAAATCGTCGCTCATAATTTCTATAGATTTCTAAGATTATTCTAGATTACGGTTTCTTAAATAAAGCATATTCCCAGTACCATACCTCCATACCCCGCACAGTTCAAAAACACTTTGATTTCCTTTTCGAAAAAATAGAAATATTAGAATTTTTGGAAAATCTCAAAGTGAAAGTGGTAGGCAGGATAGCCAGCAAGCAATGGTTGGATTGAACCTTGGAAGAAGAAACATTATATTTGTTTAAATTATACTATATTTACGGAGAATCTGCCGGGGTCAATAATAAAGTAATTTTACGATAGTTGGTAGCTATTTCACGTAGTATTCAAAAACAATATTTATAATTACCGTATAGAATTATCGTTATACAGAATATCTTGCTACCACACGTTAAAAAATTTTAAACGGTCAAAAATTAGTGATTATGTAAAAAAAATGCGACCGTTTCAATCATGTCTTCTTAAACGCGTTAAAATATTCACTTAATATATGCACCCTATATAGTGGTCCATGACCACTATACTGAGTATAGTGGTCACTGTACATAGTGGTCAAATATTAGGTTCCCTAGAGAAACCACTATATACAGGTTTTACTGTACCAACTGCTTGCAGCATACTGATAGCTCGCAATATTACGCCATTTTAGATTATCACTTAAAAACGCTAATCATAATTATTATAAACATTAGACATAAATCAGCAGATTTGGATTAAATTAAGACGTAGTGAGAAAAACTACGTTCGGTTACAGCACTGAATAATTTGATAAGAGGAGAATTTTAATGGCTGAACTTAGTTCACATTCGTGTGGGATTCTTATTAAATAGGAAGAATAATTACAAGCCTTAGCATCCAGAGTTTTGATCTTTATATCCCTAAAAATATCATTAGGAAGTAAGGATTGATTTGTAGGCATTGTAGGAACCATGGACTTCAGTAACTATAGCAAGTTAAATGTGCTGCGCTAATATGAAATCCTTTCATTTTTTCTATTTTAAATAATCAGTGCGTCCAGTGTCTGAGGCTTCAGTTACAATATTGCGGTACAACGGATCTATATACAAATTATAATAACATAAAAATCATATTTGATCAGCACGTTGTGCTGATCCACTAAGGGGTGAAGCACCATACAGTGATGCAACAACAAGGTTTAATAACGACGTTGGTATTAAATTGATCAAGCGATTAGTTAAATTCCACGTGTATAGCCAAATATTGAGTTTGAGAGAAATCTTTACTGGGCCGGAAGCAGTTGCCCCATAATATTTTGAATGAATAAATAAAATAATTATATTATATATATAATATATATTATTAATATTATAAATAATATGAATTGCCAACTACCTATATAAAAACGAATTGTTAGTCTTACAGTTAATAGTTCACGTCTTATATGAGATTACTTTGCCTGGCGAAGCGGGATATTAATATTAAGCCTTCTCGACAGGCCTTGATACGAGATCTATTGCCATTTACACTTTTATTATTTACACTATTTATTTACACAAGCAATTGCTCCTGTGCGAAGCACGGGGCTTTTACTAGTGTGTCTTTATAGGTGGTAATTATATGAGGCGGTATATGAATTCTGACCGGGTAAAAATAACTCATCCCTGAACTGCAATAATTAATTTATTGAGAATTACCTGTGACCAATACCTTTGACGTCTCGTAGGTTGGCGATTATTTACCAAGTTTCCTTCAATTCAGCAACGGGTCTTTAACCGGCTCCTCAAATATTTACACTCACTATTTAAAATATTTAGTTACTATATACCAATGTTTAAAAAATCGTTAATAGCTGCTTTAAACAATTCATACTCAAATTTCAGGGACTAGAAATATTATCTAAAAGTAATAGTAAATAAATCTAAAGTACGAGTAATTACTCGAACAATAACTCTAGCGAGACTTTGAGGCTGATGGGTGATAATGAGAAGTGTAGAAACAAATTTTTTTGCTTAAAATATGCGTAGTAATTTCAAATTCCATTTATTTATATACATATATACCTATACATAATAACTACTATAATTACTAACTAACCATATACTGTACAACGTCAACTACAGAACGAAATGCAGCAATGACATGACGAGATATTGGATACAGGTATAATAAACAACTCAATTTCGCATACAATTGCTGGAATTATTTGCTCCTAAAGCTATAATAAACCGTAACAGCTTTGAAATAAACTGTACTTTATATCAGTATTACATGTCCAGCCTTGGAAGGCTAGCCTTCAAAGAAGACGGTTCACCGATTTTTCAGCCCAGAGAAGAAATGTGGAAGGTGAGGTGAATTTTTTCCCGAAGGTTGGGGGAAGGCTTCATAAAATTTAACAAAATTGGTAGGAGAAGGAAGGGGAGGTTAGAAGTAGCCTTCGGATGTGTTATTAAAGGCTTCATGCAGATGATGCATAAAATACAAGCGAGAAATTTAATAGAGAGACAAACGTATCGTAACATACACTCTATACCTGTACAGTACACAGTATGTTTAGAATTAGACCAAAACATTAATGCAAACTCGCAGGGAAACTTTTCGTACGAAGCATAAAGCCAAGGTCTTTCCTTTACTTTAAAAGCTCTGTTGTTCTACTTACAGGCAAGGTTTCCACACTTTATCAGATCCGTATCAAGAATAAACTGCTCAAGGTGGATTTTGGACAGCTCTTCAGCCCGAAGTTACATTCCTATTATAATGAGAATTTCAAACCTGCTGCCTTGAAGTTATTTTTCTGAATCTTTGTTCAAAAAGTATCTACAGATATATATATAGGTAGGTGTTCTGTATACGGAGATTCCAAGTAAAGCTCTTTTAAGATTGCCCTTAATACTCAAGGAGCCTCTGTAAAATAAATACGCTTACAATGGAGGTCCATAATAACAACGGATATTATAAATCCTCTTACAATCGCGTCTATTATAACGTCAACCACTGTGTATTAATGTGTTGACAATGAAGCTACCATAAGTTTAAATGTAACTATAGCAGTCGTATGTCTACAGTATATGATTTTTGCAAGTAATTTCGGGACATACATTTTCTTAACCTGCAGTTTTGATCAAGGACACCTGCAGTTGATGTCTCGTTGGTTCGAACTATTCCAAATAATTTGATCACGATGTTTAAAGGGGAAAACCGGAGCATTTTGAATTTGCATTTCGTGGTTGAAGAGGCAAAGCGGTCTACGTACTGTACAAAAACATAGAATGTAAAATATTTTGCTTCTTCAACGATGATATACAAAGCAAAATTAATGATCATTTTGGGATCGAGTGGAAAAAGTTATTTGGAAAATAATGAACCAATATGTTTTTACGGGATAAAAACTACTATTTTAAAAACTACTTTCGTAAGCCTAATCATGTGGAGTACTGTCTTATATGGGTCGCTTATATAATTACACACTTCAAATTCAGATAAGAGTGTCACGTGTCACATCAATCTTAGTACTAGTTCGCAAATGTACATTCCCCTTTTACATTCAAGTTTTTCCTAATGTAGGGTCATTGTCAGTAATATCAAAGTGAACACATATGGGTTCTATCAACACTGGCATATACATACATTATACATACATATAGATATTACATAGACAAAAATTCACTTCACACCAACACAGAAATTATCATCGGTGAATGAATCAACAATTTTTCGTAAGCACGTGCACATATGTAACGCGTAGTGGCTACTATATAATTAGGTATCTATTAGATTTTTCTAAACCTCGGCATTTGCTCTCACAATGCAATAATAATAAAATTGTAATCACGACTTGGAACCGGCTTTGAAGAGGAAATGATGTAAACGGAAAGTCCTGGAAGAAATAAGGGAAATCCAAGTAGGAAAATTAAACCCAATTTGCATACAGTAAAAACCAGCGTGGTTTTTTATAGTATTGGATAAATAAAAACAGTTGCTTCTTTCCCTGTGACAAATAATTACATGCATACTAATTTTTGCCACTTGTAAAATATTTTTATTTCATTTCTATCTCTACTTAAATTATTTACATCATGGATAAAAATGGTTTATTCTTAGCTTTAAAAATTATAACATCATTACTATTCGCGAGCTCAAGCCCCACTCCAAAAATCCAGCTTTTCGATAACACGAAAAACACTGTGCTTTACGAAGGTGTCGGTGACCAGGATTACATCTTCCGAACGGATACATTCTCATCTTCCAGACATTCTGCTCTACACCTGATCTGCAATGGATCTTATCCAATTCAGTGGGGTTACTCCGGACAAGGGGTGAGAAGTTACTGCTGCTACTGTACTGTCTACTTAACAAAATTTGTAGAAATCATCATATGATTATTTGAAGAGCATCCGCATTCCTATGTTAAATGAACAATACATAAATGCGTATCAAAGCACGTCAGACATACATAACATGTGCCGTATCACTTGCACCAGATCACCCAATCAACACGCAGGAATCGCTCTCTGTAGAGACTGCTAGCATGCACATAAATGTAATTAATTTTACAAGGGTACCACAACCCATTTGCACCCACTATAGTTCAAATGACGGCCAGTAGTAAAAACTAGAGTTTTCTTTAAATTAAAGCAAATTTTATTCCAGATTCTTTTTTTAAATTAGCTTTTTGAAATTAGTGGTCACAGGAGTCAAAAACAATAAAAAATCCCAACTTTGCTTCACAGACCCTACGACAGAAAATGTTTGGGCTCGTCAATTATACAAATTTTAGAGAATTTGAAAAGAAATTTGGTAGAAAAAAAGGGTTTGGAATATTTTTGACCATTGCACTGTAATAATACATTATAATAATAATGCAACCTTACTAAATTTAAGGGATTCTTTACAATAAGTAGGGTTAGAGGGGAAAGGTTTTTTTTGACACCGCTTGAGTGTCATCGTATCATGTAACCGATGATAACCCGGAACAGTAGATATTTTAAAGGTGTAATCGTAATAATAGATAATTATAACTTGATTGAATTTTCCATATTCCCACATTACTCACGTATTTTGATGGATAGATATTGACATTTTGATAAAATGTGAAGAGTGCTAAGGCGATTTGGGAGAATTCTCGTAGACAGGATATACTTATTGTTACGTAAAATTAGTATCTACCAGTGCATGATCACAACGTTTGATCATGTAACCTCAATTCTGTATGTCATCTGTCCAGGTAAGATTGGAGTGGTCGCTGATCAAACCGTGGGAGCGTGATCAATACAAATATTGACGGAGCATATAGAGCCAGTAGATACGGGAGACAGTAATTATTATTAGTTGTATGAATTTTTTCCCTCTGATAAGTGGTCTATGCACACGATGCTGAGCTAGTATTTTGACTGTGCAAATATATCGGTCAATGTAATCCTGCATAAGATCTTTACGTGAGGCGACACTTCTCACGCCCTTGAGTGTGTCCAGCATATGTCCAATTATGATCTCAAATTATTACTGTTCAAAATCCAATTTTATCTTATCACAATACATGAAAGTTTTGAGGGTAAAGTCTGAGAAGTCCCATGGAAATGGATAGGCGTGACTTTCATTGAACAATCATTTATGAGTAAATTTATGGACAAAGCCTTTGTCCGACTTAAGTTCAGTTGCATTTGGGAGGTTGCTTGAACTGCTTTCAACCTTTACTTCTTTAAACATTGAAGCAACCCTACCCATTTCAATTACAAAACAAATTTTTTAAATCGTACGGACAATAATTAATTAACAATAATTAATAATTGGGCCTCATTTAAATTGCTCTTTTTTTAAAAAAAAATGGCATCTAAAGCCTCAATCCTATTGTTAGTTCTTGTGTCCCTTCAAGCTTTGTCGGGATCAAACGGGGCCAACATTTTATTTTTCTTTGCTGGTGGATCCTTCAGTCATAAAATCAGTATTTGGCCTTTTGCTTGTGCACTTGCTGATCGTGGTCATAACGTTACGTTCTTAAGCTCGTACGAGAAGAAACCATGGGAGCATGAACGAGTGGTTCATTTGGCTCCAAAAACGGTCGTGGACCTCATGGCCTCAACTTTCAGTGTAGATCGTCTTGCTGATCGCAGATCCAAGAAAGAAGGCTTGCATTGGGCACACTTATTCGATGTTACTTACAAAACCTGTGTCAAGGTCCTCAACAGCCCTGATGACGCTCCTTTGAATCAGCTAATTTACAATGGGACCTTCGACCTCGTCATCAACAACTGTGGCATGAGTGACTGTGGACTCCTAGTAGCCCATCACTTTGGGGCGAAGTACATCATTTTCGACTCGTCCCTCATCATGCCATGGTACTATGATCTCTATGGGGCACCCACGGAAACCACGTGGATACCGGAGCAGCAGGAAGTATTTCAATACCCCATGAACATTTATGAACGGGTCAAGAATTATTTCTGGCCATTGTATTGGTTTCACTTCAGACAGTCCAATTTGTATCCGAGGATGGAAGCTCTTATGAAGGAGGCCTTTCATTTGGATACCGCTCCCTCTATGTTAGAGATAGAGCGAAATGCTAGTCTCGTTTTTATAAACGTAAGTTTTTTTTTACCTTACTCCTTCATTACACGGGCTACTTCAATGTCTGCAATTTTCAGAAAATGAGTAGACATTAAGCCCTTTATAATTATGCTAAAAATATTGTCAGTTATCTTAAAGTCTTTTCGTACTTTAATTTGCTTCAAAATTTTTTAAAATCTAAAATTGGATTTGTAAATTCAAATAGGCTCATCACGCAACTGATTTTGCCCGAGCACTCCCTCCAATGTTCGTAAATATCGGCGGGATGCAGTGCTGGCAAAAGGACAAGCCATTACCCACGGAATTCAAGGAGTACTTGGATCAAGCAGAACATGGAGCCATCCTGATGTCCTTCGGATCAACCATTGACCTGAGTAAAATCCCTGAAATGTACAAAAAGATATTTTTCGACATGGTCCGAAAATACGACAAGATTCGTTTTATCTGGAGATGGGACGGACCACTTCCCAAAGACGCTCCAAAGAACCTCATGGCATCGAAATGGCTCCCCCAGTATCAAATCCTGGGTCATCCAAAACTCCGAGCTTTCATTACCCACGGTGGATTGAATAGCTTGACAGAAGCCACTTGTCATGGAGTGCCTGTGATAATCTTGCCATTATTTGCCGATCAAGACTTCAATGGATTTCGAGTGGAGGCTCAGGAGATAGGAATGAGAGTTGAAGTCCGAGATCTTACCACTAAATCCATGCAGAATGCTGTCTATCAGATCCTGACTGATGGTAAATTCTCCAAAAATATGAAGAAGAAATCTTTGGTTCTCCGGGACAGGCCAATGAGTCCCGTGGATACGGCAGTGTACTGGACGGAATTTGTTCTCCGACATGAAGACACTGCTAGTTTAAAGCCTATGGTACATGTGGATTGGTTTCAGCGCAGAATGTACGATGGCTTCCTTGTCATTATGCTGGGGGTTATCATGAGCATCGCTACCTTTATTTACATTGCGAACTCCTTATACGTAAGGATTTCTGGTCAAAGTGTGTCATCTGACATAAAGAAGACCAATTAGGGGATTAACTTTTACTATAGGGATATACACTTTCATTATTATTATGGGAGTAATTATGAGGTTAAAATATTCATCTTCACTAGTTATATATTATAGCCTTTGTACTTTAATATTTAATGGGACACTTTACAAGAGCTGACTTTCTGACAGAATTGTTATCACGTGCTTATTTCGTAATCCTCTCAAGACTGAAGCTTTTGTTACGATTACGAGTGTTGTTATAACGTTAAATTTTAATGTGTCCGACAAAGTCATTTATACTTAACCGTTGGTAATTTAGATGCTAAGTCTTATTCTTTCAAACAACGACCCCAGAAGTAAAAAAATAAATAATAATTAGCTTTTATAAAAGAATTCTCATGTAGGGAGAACAAAGAGGGTTGGATGGTAATGTATCTAATAGTGGATTGTATATAAATACTAAAAGGGGCTTGTGAGAGTAACAGTATGAGTATACACTTGTTAATTATTGTAACAAAACTGTAGTACAAAATCACATGCTAGTCCATGTGGAAAGCAATAAAAAAAAGATAGTAACTGGTTTATCGGGAAGTGCATAAAAATCATGATATGGAATCATTTTGCAAATTGCTCATTCGAAAGAACATGAGACAGCTAAGGCATTTGAAAGATTGCCCTGATGCCAACAAATACTGATAAATTGATAGATAAAGAAGGAATCACCAACTCGCAATTTGGGTAAATTCTCTAAACATATCCTGGAATGCAATTCCAGTGAGTCGTTTCCAGAGCGCAGAACCTGCAGCTGCAGCCCTCTTAAAATACTAGACACTGCGAAGAGAGAAACCCTTGTTCATGTCTTGGGGGTCGTGACACAGATATGAACTTTTGAGAAATATCAGACATGATGAGATCCGTCGATTTATTGCTAACAGTTTACACGAAGAAAAGTGGAAGGTATTTGAAGAGTTCATTGTATTGCTCAAGATGGTTCGTTCAAATAGAAGAATCGATGGAAACATGATGCTAAAAAGAGGAGTCGAATCAGGGATTTATCTAGATCCAACTGTTCGACTAGAAACCTCTCTTATATCTTATCATCCAAAATCAATGACATCATTTCATGTATTTATTCAAAACTCCTCAAAATGTATACAATAGCATCTTTAATCAAATAATATCAAGAAAACACCCATACATACATAGTAATCGTAACCCGTACGTAGTACATAGCCGTAAATTTTGCACGTTGTCCCACGGTTGGCCAAACATTTCCAATCGTGGGTCAACGTACCCCCAAAGGACAACGTGGTAATTTTGGCAAAATAGCTAAAAATTCACGTTGAGAAAAGACGGAGATTTTACGACGTTAATGAAACGCCTCTCCCAACTTCCCTTGCAGATTGGGAATAATTTCATAACATGCCTGTAGAAGTGACGTAGATTTCTTTAAAATTCCGATAGAAATAAGTAACGGACAGCTCGGATGCAAATTCAGGGGTGGATTTACAGGTTGGTCCACCCTGGCCCGGCCAGGTTAAAAACTATTTTGTAAACCATCCTGTACAAAGCTACAGATATGTATATTCTACCATGCGGCAAAAAGTCGTTTTGCTAGAGATTAAAAACCACTTGAGATTTTGACAGTATCTACTGCGTATAAAAGTAATTATTATAGAATCATATGCAATCTGAATTGACCAGTAATACATTCTAATTGTGAATTAATTACGTTTTTGATTAGCGGCCTTATGGAATCGTCTCTAACAGACGAAATGCTGAGAATAAAAATGCTCCTCCGGGTCTTGAATACTCGACAACGATCAAGTTTTTGGCCACAGAACAAAATACTGGGAACTTTACCTGTTGTTATACCCGTTATGTTGATGGATGCTCCAGCGTGTTCTTGTTCATCCCAGGTGTGTACGATACTTACGTATATCCATAGATTGGTTTGTGCTACCCGGGAGTCAAATGTTTAGTAACAATTTTTATCAAATGTTGCAAATGCCTCCTTTTCCCCCTATACTTTTTGCCCCTTTATACTAAATGTTTGAATGTGGATATACATCGCAAAAACACAATTTAGACGGGGTTAAGGGTCAAAAATGCCCAAAATTGCATGACGTTATTAAAGAACGGCCCCGTACAACACTTTCAAAGAGTATTACATACATAGATGATATACATTGACGCGGTTAGTTTACATTCGAAACAGAAATATTTACTGACATCTGGCAACTGGAAGTTGGACCTAAGACCTTCATATTGTTCCCTTTGCTGCTCATTTTTTCAAACCTTTTAACTTAATGCAGTTATAATAATATTCACTTAAATAAAAGTTACTAATATGTAAAATTTATGTTTAAAGGTAAGCACATATTTTTGATGAATATTCAACGAAGTCAATTGTTTGGGATTTACTACCCTACAATTATTCCCAATATTGAAAACATGCCATTATGGGACTCTGGCATGGAAACAATTGATGAGATTGACTACGATGATACTGTAACTTCTCAGTTCAGTAACTCAGTAGACATGGGATTTTATAAACCTGGAATTTTTCGCGTGGAAATCTCACCTGAATCCAGCCTCATTGAAATACCATGTGGGGTTTCAAATCCCTCGTCGGAAGTATTCATTTATGAAATGGTAAATACTATTTTGGAGTCTTTGGATGAAGCTACTTATGTAAATTCAAATTAGCCTATGTAATTGTCGCAAATAGTTTCTTTGGCTAATAGATGTGCAATATTGATTGGCAGACGGGGTACGTAAAATTGGATTTGGGCACACATTTTGATCCAAAAAATGGGTTCAAAATACCTCGAGAAAAATTATTACCAGGAAATTATTCTTGCACTTCCGGGGACTCTCACTTTAAGTTTGATTTGCGATTCCTGAAAGGTCATAAATTTTAACAATTTAGAAAATAATTGTGCTTTGATTTCGCTCATATTTTAAAGGAAATTTCATGCAGGGAAATTCTATACACTTCACTTCAAAGGATGCTCGCTAATTAATGGAATATATTTTGACTTTAGTAAAATGCTTTCATACGGGCAAAAACTATGTTATGAATAATGAAGTCATATAATAATATAATAACAAAATTTCCCTCTGTAGGGAAAATTCTTTTTATATCGAGTGCGCACTGTAATTTAGTAAATAAAAATAATGTTTCTCCAATAGGTACAAAATCCATCGCCATTGACCACTATCCAGAAGACAAGGTGTTTCGTTGTCACAACAATGGAGAAATTGATAATGTAGTGTCTTACTCTATTATTCCTTGCATTTCTCCAGCGGACTGTCACTTTGCTTTGGAAAGGGCTAGAAACTCAGTGAAAGTACCAATGAAAATATTAAGTCCAGGGGAACACGTTCAAATTTTTTACAGCCTTGAGAGGGTATGAAATTATAAAATAACTTCCAATTTTAAAAAACATGAAGTACTTAGAATTTAATTAATTATTTTGAGTACCGTGAATTAATTATCGTAAGATTAAAAAACGCAAAAAATTTCCCATACCTTTAGAAATGTGTCTTTAATGAAAGGCTTACAAGCTTAAGAAGACCTTTCACCACTTCCGGGTTATTTCTTTGTTCCTACTCTGACGGTCCCCAGGATTTCAAATACGAATATTTTTTGGTGAACAAAACAACTGGTCAATTAGGTATGAATTTCAGGCTATAATTTTTAATATATTTATACTGAACCTCGTATGTCACATATCCATGTATGCAGGCGCGTAGCCAGGAATTGGCCAAGGGGGGGGGCAACATTAATTAGAACGTACATAAAATGACACATTCTATGGGAAATCCAATTCACGAATGTAAAACGCATCAAATTTTGCAAACTGAATATCAGATTTTTTTATTCTTCACGTTTTACGATTCCATCAAATTTGTATGATTGTAAACCAGATTTTCAATTGGGCTTGATCCGATTTCGGAGTATTTCGAGACCTGGGTTCGCTTCTATCGTTTCAACTCGTGCACCTACTGTTTCTGTGACACACGTCTTTGTTCGAAAAGAAACTGCGGATATCAGGCGTGCTTGACCTTTTCATAATGAAGAATTAAATACAATTCACTAATTTAATAATTCTCTCCAGCTTAAACATTTCCTTGAAGCGATGCGTGTAAGTTATAGAAGCTAAAAGCTTTTAATATGCAAATATTTAAAGCCGCTGTTACGATACTTTTGTTGCCGTTGAAGGTTGAAGTCGAATCGACGAGGCATAGGGCAAAGTGAAATCGGGATTTCGCAATGCATTCAAATCAACCGCTAAGCAAGGATGGACACAATAAAAATATACTCTAGAATCACCCAAAACGTCTCTTTAGTGAATGGTTTATTACCCACGGCTTCTTCCCGTCAAAAGTTGACCTATCCATATCCATACGCGCGAAAATCGTGTCGAAATGCTTTTCCATTTCGATAGAAATTTATTGATCTAGAAGTCCTTTGCTCTCGCAATGGATAAACATTGCGATACGATTTTCGCGCGTATGGATGGGTCAATTAATGACGGGAGGAGCCGTGGGCCTTGGGTAATAAATCATTCACACGAAACATTCAAACTTCATGGGTGATTCTAGAGCAGTGATGCCCGCCAGCCCTTTGAAGTCAAGTCTAGTCTAGTCAACCACAACATGCATTAGGCATAGTCCAGTCAAGTCAAGTCAACCACAACATGCATTAGGCATAGTCCAGTCAAGTCAAGTCACCTGGATATTCCATCCAGCTAGCCAAGTCAAGTCATAGTCTCAAAATAGGACAGGAAAGTGTAGTCAAGTCCTAGTCAAGTCAAGTCTTCTAGTCTTACAGTCAAAGCAAATAATCCCACCAAGTAGCAGCTTGTGGTGATTGAAATATTTAATATTACCTTCTACGCAAGCATGAAAAGTGAATGCATAGTTTTATTACTCCATTTTTAATCCTGCTGGGAATTTTTACTAATTTCTCATTTTTGGATTCTGCTCGTTGTTTACAAATAATGTTCACTGATTTATTCGAAACAACGCTTCCTTCCATCAACGCATTGCTTAAATTTGTGCATGTATGATAAGTAACAATATTTTTTCGTTAAGATTTTTTAGGACCTTCTGGTTTTGTATAACAAAAAACTAGAATTTTGTTATAATATATGGTGACTAACCACAATAAACAAGTTCAAAATATTGGCTTGAAAATTACAACTAGAACAAGTGAAAATGATAAGCAGTTGTATTTTTGGAGTTGTTACAGCCTGAAACGTCGTAATTGTGTGCATGTGCCATAATAGTATTTATCCGATCGCAGTAGTAAATGAAACTAGATGAAGACCTGGAAACGTAATAATGTGCATGATTCTGGAATTTTATTGACCGCTCGAGGGTACTGGGGGTAGTCATGACTTGACTAGAAAATGTCAACGAAAAAGGCTAGTCGAGTCAAGTCAATCTTCAAGTTGTCGTCCCTGCAAGGAGTCTAGTCAAGTCAAGTCCCGTAATTAAATAAACAGGATGTAGTCTAGTCAAGTTTTACTGCAAGGGTATTTTTACCTGCTAGTCTAGTCAAGTCGCAAGTTTTCAAGTCAAGTCTGACTTGACTCGGGCAGCACTGTTCTAGAGTTATGCTGTTTATACACAGATATTTACATGGATTACTGCATATTTTGAGTTTCGCAGTGATTTTTGTTACAAATAACAAAAATAGTACTATCAAATCACTGAAAAGGTTTGCGTGTCTCGGTATGGACTGATTTATTTTTAACTTTTTGAGTGATTTGAGACATACCAGGGCGTTTCGTTTGCACTCGCACTCACCTCGCACTCAATTACAATGGTGGATCTTTAAACTCCCCTCGCGCTCGCACTCATGATTTGTGCCCCGCTGCACTCAAACTCCTGCCTCAAAGTATCTCCCAAAATTTTTGCACTCGCACTCAAAGCTTGAGGGCCCTCATAGCCCTCTCGCACCATAGAGTGGGTGTTATAATTAATGGCTGCATTGAATACGCGGATCTCCTTTACCAACAACGTTTTTTTCGAAAACAACGTCTCACAATTAGTTTTGTGGTTACTTGTGATAGACCTCACCCCTCTCAATGAACTTGGTGTTTCATCATGTTCCCCAGTTTTAGGTAATACAAGATAATACTAAATATGTATTTATACTTCATGTTGTGGAAATTTTTTAATATTTCACAAATGATTCCTTGACAAATTAGTCAAATCAGCTGTATTTGATGGGGCTCAATTTTTTCCTCAAATTACAATTTAGAAGTCGGGACGCTGATACCCCTGAAAAAATTAACTAATGGGATGTGGAATATTTTGAGATATTGTATTTGAAATAGTACTTGAAATGCATTCCGTATTTTGTGTTTAGTATTTTTCAAGTCGTAATTTTTTTAAAGGTATTTTGCATTTGGCATTTGGTCAGTACCATACTTTCTAGTGTATTTTCTATTTCGTATACCCTAGTTGTGAGTGCAAAAAACTAAATTCAGCCTCTGCCTCTTGAGTGCACATAATTTGAATGATCACTCTACCTCATTGCTGTGAGCGCAGAAATTTCAAATCGGAACTCGCACTCGCACTCAATTTGAGTGCGTTGAGTGCGAAGCTGAGTGCGAGGCATGCACTCAATGAGTGCGAGTGCGCCCAGGTATGATTTGAGAGTATTTTATTTCGAATGGGGGGGGGCAATTGCCCCCTTTGCCCCCCCCCTTGGCTACGCGCCTGCATGTATGTAATTACTTAATATTTTAAATGAAGCTAAAAATGATGAATTCATTTAACTCATCATTTATTTTGGGAGAAACAGAAATAATTGAATCTGGGGAATGGAACCCAAGCGCAGCTCGTCTTCATATAATCCCATCTCGTCCCCTTAAGAATGGAAGCAGGACATTTCTCTGTTACGGGAAACAATTTTTTATAACGGAATCCATAATTTGGGTCACAACGCATCCAGAAAAAGGAATCAAAACGCATATTGGATATGGTATTGATATGACAATAAATAATTATGTTTAATTTAATTCACCAAGAAACATAATTTATGTTAGAAACTAATGATCACTTATTTTTCATGAAAGAATGGGCAGACAGAATCTACGGGAATATCTATAACGAACTACTGCTTAACGAAGCTAGTTCCTACACTTCTGTGCAATGTCGGGCACCCGTTCAAAATTCTGAGGATTTTGCACAAGTTACCCTTACTAAGTCTGGGTTGGATATTAAATTGACTGAAAAGAAATTCCGGTCGAAAATCGTAGCCGTGACAGTGGGATTGGTTTTAATAATACTATCTCTCTATATGGGCATGAGCTACCTGGTTGTGAAAGAATGGAGCTCAAGGGGGATCATTTACTATGTTATATATATGCAACTTATTTGTTTCACAGGGTTACTCATTCATAAACTTATGCTATCTAGGATAATTGAATCTAATGTTAGTGAACCAGAGTGTGTGGATGAGTAGTGAAATTATATATTGAATTTAATAAACACAAAACAATTGTTAATACAGGCAGGACTGCCCGGAATAACAATACAACTGTACTAAATACAAAGTCACGAGCTTGATACGGTCAACAAGAGTTGATGTAAATTATTTAGATCTAAAAAATAATTATTACAGACTATCTACTCATACAAGTGGCCATGGGAATGTTTACAGCAGCTTAGTACTGACTTTTGAAAAAGATAAGAATTCCCTTTTTTCATCGCAATATAAAATTATAATATTTGTATTAGCAGAAAATACAGGGTTTAAAATTGATGTTTCACCTGGTAATTAAGTACTAATTTCTTTACTATTCATATTCACTTACTTTACAAAACAGCTTAGTTTTCCCTGCGTAAAACAGTACTGAGAGAGTCCAAAAACACCCTTAAAGTAGGAGGCAAAAATTGTATCCAAAAAGCCTAACTTTTTATTATTTTCTGTTTCAATAAGAATTGTTATACAAAATTAATCTTTATCCCTTACTTTCTTGATCCGTTTTCTCATTCTTAAGGTTTTTTAAAGCATTTGGATTTAATAAATAAGGATACTCCTGCCAGAAAGCCTCTCCGATGATATCACAATTCAATTCTAATACACCACTCTCAAGTCTATCTTTCAAACTCTGTCCCTCCAGTTGGATCCTTTCTGCTTTGATATTTTTCTTATTTCTCTCCTTCGGTGATAAGAACCTGGCTGAAGTAGCAGGTAGAACTAGAACAGTGCCCTTGCGGTACAACTCTGGCTCACTGTTGTAGTTAATGCCGAATCTGGAGAACAGGATTTCATTCTTATCCCCCGAAAGTGTCCCTGATAGTTCCTTTTGAGCCTACAAAATGTAAAAACCCTCATATAAAATATTATTTCAAAAATAATAATCTTCACCACATCATAAATATTTACAAATGATTTTGATTCTGCTCTAACATCATTATTGGACAATCCTCCTTTCAGCACCAGGGTCCAAAAGGTAGTGTTGTACAAATTGTTGATGTGACAATCCGCTTGTCTCCAACATAAATAATCCCTCAGGTTCTGATCCGTCGGGTACAGAACCATTCGGCAGTCGAAGGAAGGCGGGTAGCGGAGCTCCGTCTCAGGGAAGAACTCCCGCCAGTAATATGCAAAAGCGGAAGAGAATTGCGACACCACAGTTGTGACAATCTTCGCAGATCTTCTTTCAAACACCTGGAAATGGCAGTTTAAATTACATTTATTTTACAAATTATTTCTCCCATTTTAGAATCCATTAAAAATAATACATCGATCCCACAATTGTATTTAGCACTTCCGCTATAAGAACTCGCAAGAAGTAGCAAGACTTGAGTCTTACAGTGACATGTTCTTAAAAAAATAAATATTAACATAACAATAAAATTGTTATAAAACAATAAATTTTAAAATTTAGTATCTACAATCTTTCTGTACTATTATTCCTAAAAAAAGTAAAATCCGGTTAAAAAAAATGATCTTCTCTTATCAGGTGAAAAAATAACGTTCGAGGAACCGACAATGTACTTATATAGTTACCCCCTCAGCAAAAATGTTCTTACAAGGACTGAAGGACCGTTATAGTGAGACTATACTGTATTTGTATCCCTTTAGGTACGAGGTATGTTAATACAAGATAAATTGATCCTTTTGCAAAAATGCTATTTTAGGGGGACTCTTATAAAAATTGATGGATGTAATTAAACCTCATGTTCACCTCCGTTTCCCGTCTAAACACAAACGAGTACTCATCGCTCTGACCATAGGCCATGATTATGTCCCTAAATTCCAGCATCACACTTTTGGCCGCCCGGGTCATTAATTTCAATCCACGCTCGTCATTAGGTCTCTTCCACTCGTGGAGTCGGGCCAGCTTGTGAAATCCTTTAAAAAATAATCCAAAAAAATTTGCAATGTAATAATTTGTTGAATATGTGAACATGTATGTATATATCTCAATTAAATCTCTATCTTTTTCAAACCTCTCCCATCAATCCGGGCAACAGCCCAACAATTCGGTAATAAAATTTCCTCCGCTTCAAACGATTTCACATACTCCCACTTGGACTTGGCCATTGCAGTTACACCGAAAGCTCGAAATAAAAATTTGGGAGAACAACTGTTACTATTAGAAAGTAACTTTGGAATTAATCCCAATAATTTTTGACATTTGAGTAAATAACGTCCAGACTCAGCAGAAACGGCCCACATGGTCCTTCGAAGTTGGAGCCCGAAATTGGCACATGGCTATATCCCATTGTCTTGATTCCATATTTTAGCCAAAGGTGAGCTCTTACTGAAGCACCAAATGTATGATTCATGTTTTTAAGATTTAATCACCCGATTTTTTTGAGCGAAGTGATATAATGGGATGATCTTTATTGTCTATGTTCTTCAGTCCTCTCCAGAAGTCCAATCAGAAGAGAAAAAATTTGCTTGATTTAATTTCTCAGTCCTATAAGAAAAATATTAACAGTGGGTTAAATGTGAAAGTTTCCAAATAATTTTTGTTGTATATAGAGACGAGTTTCTTTAAAGGTTGTCTCTATCAGTGACTGTTTACAGTAGGGAATAATGCTACTATGAGCATTAAAATTAAATACAATGGGTAAATCGGACTATGTTAAAACAGGTATCATTTCTATAGAGACAAGTCTTTGAAAAGGGGACATTTTATAGTGGAAGATAGCAAAAGAACTCTTTTATATGACAACAAATTAAATTGTGGTAAAAGGTTATAAATGTCATTTTTGCATCCGGGAAGAAAATGCTATAATACTGAAGACTAACAGGTAGGGTTTACTGTATGTTGCAGTAGGAAATTCTTCCGCGAAGACTGTAGCGACATCTGCCACTCTCACAATCCTTTAGAATCATCTCGTGCCGTCATCTTGACAGGTATATTAAATGCTCAGACTAGATTTCCAGAAGAGTTCCATAAATTTATAAGATAAAAAAGATTAACGGTTTCATTTTCAATATTGTAACGAAATTCCCTACTCCTGACATACATTGCGAGAAACTAAGACAGTTTCTGCGAAATCATGAGACCTAAAAGTTCTTTACGAATGAACGCCCGTACTTCCTAACAAATAAACTTTTAAATTAGATTAAAAAATTAGATAAATTAAATTATTTGCAAACTTTTAATTTACAAAACAGGTTTCCAGAATAGATAGATATATTTAAAAAGTTACAGTAATTAAATATTTTTTTGCATATTAGGCTTTCGTTGAACGTGATAAGTATTTTTCCTTGACATGGCTTGGGTCTTCAAAGGACTTGACGTCAACACCAGCAACCAACTCCTTGTACGTCTTCCTCCGAATATAACCTTCAGGGAAATCGGGATTGATAAGTTGCTTCTTTTGACTTTTAATAGATTCGATTTTTTCCAGCAGAACTTTATTCAGCCCCTGGCCAACTTTAGCTGCAAGCTGTAATCATAATAAACATTGAGTCCGAAAATCTTCTAATATTAAATTATGCAGCAAATAATAAACGAATAAAAATAAATGGAATTTCGTGCCGACATGTCATTACAAATATAAGTAAGAAATTACTACCCATAAGTACCTTGATTGATGCAGCCAACGACCGAAGCTGATAACAACAACGTCCAATTTTGTCAATAGAGGTGATATCTCCTTTAGAAGTAACTCCAATAGCTAGCTTCCCCTTTGAACAAGACTCTTCCTCAATGGTAGCGTCAATTACAAAGTAGCGACCGACCCGAGGCAGGGTTACCACAACCGGAGCTTCTCGTACGTCCAAATATGTGAACTCATATTCATCGGTGGTGAAGACCGGTGTCGGTTCACCAAGATCAAAACGCAGCCCCGTAACAACCGGAATTTCACAAATGCCTAAACATGCTTTGCAACCCATGGCGATCACATCCAGGAGATTCCCACCACACTGAAGAACCTGCAAGAGGTGCGCATCCTGATTATAAACATTCTAAATACGCATCTATAGATACTATTTTCGTAAAATTACTCAATTCGATCAATTCAAGTAATTATTTAAATTATAACGAATTAATATTTAACAGTTTACACTGTTTATTATGACTACATGAAACTTATGTACAGTCAAATCTCCGTATAAAGATCGGCTTTTTGCGTTATGGGAGACACATACACATATGTATACTGGTTGCGCTACCTATATCCACATACCGAAGGAAATCTACTTATACGGGGCAGAGACTAAACTTAAATAAATGTACAATTTGAATCCCATTAAGCAAGATTTTGCTGTACTAAATATTCAAACTTACTAAAATATCCACATTGATAACGTAACAAAATTTTTCAGGGACAATACACAAGCTTTTCATGTCTATAGCTCCAGATGTAGAATAGGAAGATGTAAGAATCCCGCAAATGGTCTCCGAAAGTTGATCTCCTCCTCGGCCTTCAAACTCAGGGGAAGCTAACGGTGAGCTAGAAAACAGTCATTATCCTCATAATAATTTTTGTCAAAAAATTCCATCAAATATTATAGTAGTAACTACTAAATTATTATTTTTATAATGTTACTGTTATCTTTAACTATTTGTATTCTGTTACCAATCGACTAAAAATTCTAATTTGCCCAACTCCGGCTTATCCTCATCAGGGGAGCCCAGTTCCACTTTTGTCGCAATAATCACATCTGTCTCCGCTAATTTGATCCGAATTGAACCATGAGCATTAGTTATTACATTTGCTTCGATCTCCTTCGACCGATAGTCCAGTCTGGCTCGTCCATCTGCACGAATGTCTTGCTGATGGTATAAATAATAATTTAAAAAAACACATTAATTAAAACAAACAACACAAGAATTTCGATGTGCACAATTATTAATTAACAACAGTACTTACCGCAACTCCAACAATAATGAAATATTTTTCTTCGTCACTCAAATTAATTTCAGCCATTGAGTATTCCTACAAAAACCTTGTGATTTAATTGCTATTTTTGGAATCTGATAGTTGTCTTACAATCCACATTTAATACTTCGATTCCAAAATGTATCAATATAATTATTTGATTTCGGAATTCCGGGTATTAGTTGTGACCGTGAAGTGAAATGAATAAACCGACGGCAAAGAATCCGAGAACGTGCTTTATCAACTGTGGTGTGTGAGTTGTGTGTTGTTATAAGTGCTTTGATGCTTGTTCCAAGGAAACTATCGCACACGTCCATGTCCATATGCGTACATTGAATTAACAGCATTCCCTCCCTTAATATCACATGCTCCCTTCCGACTTCAGATGTCCTTGGTCACTTCTGGGGAAGCAAAGTTGGCAATGTTATCGCCTACCCTCCTACTGTCAACTCTCTTTAAAAGGGAAGGGAAAATTTTGAGGGACTTCGATCCTGACACGAGACGTTGAGAATAACTAGGGTGTTACAATGTTTCCATAAAAGTTAAAATATTACAAACAAATTTGAAATAAAAAATATAATTTCTAATAATTTATTGTTTAGATTTAGCCCTAGCCCTTTACATCGACGGATAAATATTTCTTGAATTGAATGTTAGCGAAGCGAAACAAAAAATATAACGTTTTTAAGGGTGAAGTCTCTGGTCACGGTCATTAATCTGCTAAAGATTCAGATATTTTGCGCAAATTCAAAAATTTGATTCAAATTCATATTTTTTTACTGCAAATTCAAAAATTTGGTTCAAATTCATATTTTTTTACTGCAAATTCAAAAATTTGGTTCAAATTCATATTTTTTTTACTGCAAATTCAAAATTTTGGTTCAAATTCATATTTTTTTACTGCAAATTCAAAAATTTGGTTCAAATTCATATTTTTTTACTGCAAATTCAAAAATTTGGTTCAAATTCATATTGTTTTTACTGCAAATTCAAATATTTGATTCAAATTCATATTTTTTTTACTGCAAATTCAAAAATTTGGTTCAAATTCATATTTTTTTACTGCAAATTCAAAAATTTGGTTCAAATTCATATTTTTTTTACTGCAAATTCAAAAATTTGGTTCAAATTCATATTTTTTTTACTGCAAATTCAAAAATTTGGTTCAAATTCATATTGTTTTACTGCAAATTCAGATATTTTACTACGAATTCATATACTTTACTGTCAATTCATATATTTTACTGCCAATTCATATACTTTACTGTCAATTCATATATTTTACTGCCAATTCATATACTTTACTGTCAATTCATATATTTTACTGCCAATTCATATATTTTACTGCCAATTCATATATTTTACTGCCAATTCATATATTTTACTGCCAATTCATATATTTTACTGTCAATTCATATTTTTTTACTGCAAATTCAGATATTTTACTGCCAATTCAGATATTTTACTGCCAATTCAGATATTTTACTGCCAATTCAGATATTTTACTACCAATTCATATATTTTACTGTCAATTCATATATTTTACTGTCAATTCATATATTTTACTGCTAATTCATATATTTTACTGTGACAATTCAGATATTTTACTGTGGCAATTCAGATATTTTGCTGTATATTCAAATATTTTGCTGCAATTTCAGTTCTTTTGCTGCAGTTCAGATATTTTTCTGCAAATTCAAATATTTTGCTATAAATTCAGGTATTTTGTAGCAGTTTCTAGTTATTTACTGCGAATTGTCATTATTTGCTGCATATTTCAGTATTCGGGTGCAAACTCAGATAGTTTTATTTGATGCTTAATTTCATCTTTGCTGTAAAATCAGATGTTATGCTGCAATATACAATATTGAATATGGCCAATTTGAAGGATGAAAATTGAAAAAATGAAATTGTTTTTCGGCATCACTGATATTTTTCCTTTGCATTTTAATTTACTTTTCGTAATTATTATTTTGAAACTGAGCTAGACAAAGTCGATTTTATAAATTTTGGACAGGCATCTCCAAAATTTTCCCCCAAAAAACAAAGACTACTTTTTTGATTCTTGAACTACGAAAGAAATATTTGACAGAGCTCCTACAGTATGTACTTACGAAACAATTGTCATTTTTTTCGGATTCTAAATCCGATTTAAATACTTTTTAACCCCGATTATAAGAAACTAAATATCGGAATTCAAAAACTCTTTTCTATTCCGATTTTACTATCATGTATCTAGTTTCCAAGAAAGTTTCCAAAATGACAGGATAGCTTGCTCAAGCATTCAAAAATATGAGAACGTTTCGAGCATGTAAAGTTGCTTCCGAAAACATTTGAGAATTTCCAGAAGTTCAGGAGATGGAGGTATTACAAACCTTGCCACGAATAATTAATATTTATCTTTTTATTCTGTTTCGATCACATAACAAACCTTTAAGAAATGTATACCAAATAGTTAATTTTGTTTAAAAAATCGTAACAAAAAAGTATTAAAATTCATAAATAAAGACCTAAACACTAAACGTCAAATCATTTTAATTTTTGTGATATCTTTCATGAAGTAAGATTTTCCAGAAATATATTCCTTCTCACTAGCATTATTCAATTGCATTTGTATGGTGCATGTTGCATTTATTTACGACAGATCCAAGTCTGGTTTTGTCCTGACGTACTGATGTTTTGCCAATACAGTTTATATATACTCTTTCTCCAAGAATCATTTATTCAGTCGTAGAGAATTTTTTTCTCCGGTGGCAAATTGTAACTGTAAGACTACATATGCCTCTTTTTCTTAAAATGCCTCTTTTTCTTAGAAGAGCCAAATTTGGACTGTTTTTAAGGATGCTCTCAGCTCTCAAATACAGAGATTGCATTTTCTACACATGCATGTATGTAATTATATGCAGGTGCTGCATAAGCTAGCCCATATCAAACTACGATAAATAACAAATGAACCATGTTATCGTTCAATACAACAGCAAAAATACAAAAGAAAGGGAAAACAAAAATAAACCAGCACTGAAGTTTACGTAACTAATCCTCAAAAGTCTTTATTTCGCTCAAATTGTTGTGCAAACATAAACTTGAACATAGATAAGGTCATACAAATCTATGTGCAGTACAATGTTTTGACTAGTACACAAAATTTAGGAGGTTACTCTCAAGAACATTGGAGTTAAATTAAGTTAAAATAAATTCATTTTTTAAAATGAATTAAAATCCTATCGCGGATGGTTTTATAATATCATGAAAAACTCTCATATAGCTATTTATCCATAAAACTAGTATTAGCATAATATTTGTAACATTTGCTACTGTGTACTTAATCATCACAGTATTAATCATCCGCTGTGGGGAACTTGCATATCTTGAAACGATTTTTTTTACTTTACAGATTAAATATATTAAAGTTGTATTAAATTAGGAACTCTTAAGAGGAAAACCTTGTCAAGGTTAAAAGTGAGTTATGTATATTGTAAGGAAACATGCAGCGTAAGGTCATAGCCTTAATTATTTTTAACGACAAAGGGTCCAAGCACAATGCTAGAAAAGTCCATTGCTCTGCAGCGAAGTCCGTCGTTCAGGTGACGTTGTTTGTTTGTAGTCATCGGCAATTTTGCCAAGTTGTAATCCAACGTTCCTGGCGTCATCGTAGCTGAATTTAACAGGAAGATTCACAGAATTTGATCGGGATCTCTGGGGAATTTTTCCTTGGAAGGGTCCTGGAACCAGATAATTACAGGGTTAAAGCATTCCATGAAACATTGCTTATAACTACTCACACAGATGTGTCTGATAATTAAATGTAACTACATATACACGTCTACTCTCGATAATAGATAGTAAAGATACCCCACACCCACAGGTCCCAAGATGCATTTGAGAAATAAAATAAATGCAAATTGCATTATGCGAAATTTATCTTTAAAGCAAAACGGAACTTATCCGACAATCAAAGCCGAATACTTGCATCGTATATTTTAGTATGAACTTTAGTACATACATACAATTATAACTGACTTGATTAGGGATAAATCAATCTGGTCCAGTTTACATTTTTAAGCAGATTATCATAAAGACCATTTTGCCATGTACCGAAAGTGCATTCGGTGCATTCAATATTTACACTTCAAGAGAAAATAAACATAAAATAATAGACATGAACCATAGTCCCTTTGATATCAAAACAAATTGCAAAGGATCCAATTTTCTTGAAAATTAGCAAGCTTATTTGCATTTAATGAAACTACAAGCCTATCGTTTTGCTTCTAATCAAAACTGTCTAAGCAAAAATCTACTTCATTCCGTCTCCACACCATCTATGTACATGTAATTATGGAGCTAAATTGCCTACATAAGTGGATAAACCGACATAGAAAAATTCATGACATTTCACTAACCTAAGTCAGCGACGTCCATCCTCTTTTTCTCTTTGTCTAAATCCGCGAGCATTTTCAAAGCCTTGGAGTTCAATACATGAGGATAGTTGCCCCAAAATGTATCATCCTCAACACAGCAGTTCAGTTCAATGAATTTGTCCAAGAGGGAATCCCTCCTTGGGATTTTTTCTTTCGGGGACAAAAATCCGTTGGTAGTTGCCGGCAAGATTATTACAGTTCCTTGTTTGTATAGTTCTGGCTTATTTTTGTACTCCATGTTGAATCTTGAGAGTAATATTTCATTTAGAACTCGTACCGAAGCTCCAGATAACTCCTTCTCCACCTGAAAGTTTGAAACAGTATGACCTGCTCAACTTCTAGCGCATTTTTATTTTTGTTTAAATACTTTAAATAAACCATCTGTGATTGTGAGTTTCAGAATAATATTTTGAATTATTTCATTCCTTTCATTACCCAATGAATATAGAGGGAAATGAAAGAAATGAAATAGGAAAAAATCCCTGTACATATATAATTCCTTGTTTACATAAATGAAGCAGGACTTAAAATAGTAATTTAAACAGATTTGAAGTATTTACATCCGTTTTGGAAACTCCATCCTGAAGCAGATTCGAATAAGCAGTGTTGTACAAGTTTTCAAAGTGACATTCGGCCTGTCGCCAGGAAAAGTAATCCCTCACATTCTGATGAGTCTGCAAAGCCCAAATACAACAGTCGAATGATGGAGGGAATTGGAGCTCTGTGTCTGGAAAGAACTCATTCCAGAAGACAGCAAAGGCAGCTGAGAACTGGGACACAATTGCTGCGACAATCTTCACAGCTCTTCGTTCAAAGATCTGGAAATCATTCAACATAATACTTAAATAATTTAAATGCTTAACTAAAAGGTAAATTATTGTAATAAAAAAACAATATCGTCGTTGAAGAGGCAAAATGATCTACATGCTGTACAAAAAGCATAGCATGTAGATCATTTTGCCTCTTCAACGACGATATCATATTAACTGATTGAGCTAGTAAAACAGTCACCTGAGTCTCCCGTTTAAATACAAACGAGTATTCGTCATTATGTCCATAGGCCATTGTAATGTCTTTTAAGTCCAACATGACACTTTTGGCTGCCCGGGTCATTAATTTCAGAGCACGCTCGTCCGTGGGTCTCTTCCATTTATGAAGACTTGCAAGCTTGTGGAAACCTTAGGGAAGAGATAATAGGATTCATAATCAGATTTAAAAGTTAATCTCAGTATGCATGAATTTACTATAATTAGCTGTATTTTGAGATGCAAAAAATAAAATCGAACCTATCCCATGAATCCGGGCCACAGACCAACATTCCGGCAAATAAGTGTCCTCCGGCTGAAGTGATTTTATGTATTCCCACCCGAATTTCTCCATTTTTGGCAATAAGAAATTCTTCGACGAGAGAAAAAATATTTATTTTAGCAAATCACACTAATTAATACTTATAAAACTCCTTTAGCCAATCTCGCTGTTTTGTGAAAGAAAGTAACTATTTATACGAGTGGCAACGAGTGAAATATTGCTGAGAGTCTTGGGGCTAGTTGAGAAGTAAATATTTCTTTGCGAACGCATACGAACGTCGTGGACACCAAAACTGTACTAACAACTGATAAACTCACCGTTGCTTGCTTACTAAATCTTAAATTAATTTAAAAGGCCGTAAGAAATTAATAATGTCAAAACGTGGAAGTCTCCAGGGTGAATAAACTAAGCTTACTTACTATACGTGTACTACAAGTTTGGAATCCTCACCTGATGTTTCCATTACTTCATTATCGCTGTCTATTTTGGTTCTGGAAATCTGCGAGATAGGCTTACTCAAGGGAAAATGTGCGTACATGATGACGGTCACCAGGCAATGTTGGGCACGTAGTTTTTCGGAAATGTTTAAACCACAATTCATTTCAAATTGAATTGATTAAAGAAAGGTCGAGTTGTGACACTGACATCCAAACCTTGTGTGGTTTCATGCATTAAACGCATATGCATATTGACAGTGAAAGTACATTATTTAATATAAAGTTTTAAGTCACATACTGTCATAAAAAATATAATATCATGGAAATATTTTTGTTTTTGTAAATTACCAATACCAGTTGAACCGTATTTTATACCCTTTAAAGTGGTTTAAAAAAATGTGATTAAAACTGCTAGGCAAGAAATTCTCGTGTCAGTGTTTTCACTGTTGGATTTTGGACCAATCATGTCATCGCAACGATTTGAAACAAATAGGCGAATCGGGTACTGTGTTAAAATATGGCAAAGCATGATTGCTGATCAACCATACCTTAAACTCCCACTATTTTGATTTATAGTGAAAATAACCTGTACAATTTTTGTTCAATAATATTTTATATTCCATAATATTTTCACTCTGTTCATCACTCCAGAATTTCAGAAGTTTCTGAGTAAGAAATTCCCATGCACATGTGTGGCTATGACCCTAAAAGACAAATTCCTTTTTATGCTAATTTAAGACAGACCATGTCAAGCACTACCATGCATGTCTATGTTTTCATATTAAGTTTGAGAAATCTCTATGGAGATTTTTAGTAATATATGGGTTGTTACTGGATACATGACCCACTCAATAAATTGACTGCTCTTATGGTAGCACCATGGTATACATATCTATATGTATGTCAAGTACACAATGCAAAATTCCAGTACATATATGGAAATCTAATGGAATGAGCAAGTAACTAGCGTGGGTATGTTTTGCGTATGCAATGCTTACACACACAAGTAAGTATACGTAAGTAAAATAAATTAATTTTTATTTCAAACAAAGTAAGTACCTCACTCATCATGATTATCTGTATAAGCACGAACGTTCATAACAGTCAAGCAGGGTCAAAAGTTTATGTGACCAAAGTGTATTCAAAGTTTAGATTCCAAACTTAAAGACAACGTTCTCAAAATGTTTGTATTATGTTTACGATCTAAAGCGCATTAAAATAATCCCGTGAGTATTCCACAAACGTCCAATTATTACTACGTTTTAAAATAGATCAATGACCATTGCATTAGTGTCATTCAGAGCAATGACCACTAGTGACATTTTGTTAGTAGGACCTACATTCACCTATAGGAATATACCATGTAGTATGTATGTGTATACGTACGCATTATAGGCCATTGTCTAAAACAAATTTTTCTCCTAGACCTTTTCAACCATTCTTTTTACAAGTGTATACAATTAAACATGCTGCTTTTGTAATCACTTTGACCTGTAACTATTTAAATGGTAATTAGTATACTGACACCTGTACAATTTCATTTCAATATATCAGCCTTTTTTGGATTGCCTTTAAACATTTATCAGTTATACTCGTTTTTCCCTTTAAGAACGTACAAAGTAATTTTAACTACTTAATGTTATCAAAAAAGCCCTAAATCTAATCCATTGAACTCTAAAATACATGATTAACTGCAATATTTTCTTTTTTGTCTTCTGTGCGGTTGATTTCAAATGTCAACAAATCATTTCACACTGGTCTTGATTTAAGTGTGCACATTTGCATATAAAATGCATTTCCAGAATTCCATCACCTACATAAATAAGTAGGTTAATTGTTAATGGCTTTAGCCACACACGAGCAAGGCTTCGCGTTTGCATCAATTATGACCTGACCAAAAATGCAAAAGCTTCAGCCAATAATCTAACAAGATCATGAATCAGGACCGTGTATTTACCTCATTTGCCCAGTTATGTTGTAATTGTGAAACAATATGATTCTTCTAAAAACATTTAATATGTAATTGCATGGGTACAGTCTGTCCAAAATATAAGAAAGAATAGGTATTTATGCATGTGTAATAGGTACATACGTAAACTAGGCCCAAGGTGGAGGTCATTCTGCTAAATTTAGCAATGGCATACACGTAAGTAACTGCATTCTAATCAAATATCGGAGATATGACATACCTGAGTAGATTCTCATTACTGGAATAATAATTCAGTATTCAAATTATCTTGTAACTTTTTAAATGTAAGACATTCTTGCGATGTTAGATTTCGCTGAAACATGGGTCTTATGTAAAAATAACAGTTTACAGAGTATACATATTCTATGCACTGCTATATAACCGACACACTCTTTTAAGCGATTTGTCTCTATAGGGGCAAACAAAGAAACGGTTGCACATCACGACAAAAACACAAAGATAGATAGAGAATAGAATCACATTTATTATTAAGGGTGCTGTCAAAGACAGAGTACACTCATGTAAATAACTATAAGGCTACAACTGGGGCTTTCAGATTCCTCCAATCTCTTGAATCTCTCGAATGAAGATTCTATAAAATCTTAAGGAGCACATTAAAATTACATCAGAATGTATCATTTGTTAAACATTGAAAATACATTTAGTATATTTTTCATCTCCAACGACGATTTCCAGTTGCATACAGTTATATAATGATTACTTGTTTGTAATATAATTTATGATTGCTGTAGTAATCCCTGGATGTAAAATGCTCCAGAAAAATGTTATGTCCCTGTAATGATAGAAATGTCTTCACACAATTAAATTAACCCCAATATCTGCAATCCCTCACTCCTTACAAGACATAACAGTCAAATTTTGTCACTTAAGCTGGAGGTGCTCCTATACAACCAGTTTACTGTAAATAGAGATCGACAAGTTAAAAAATAGCACAGAGGTGATTTACAAATAGAAGAAAACATTACGCGAGCAAGCTATTTTTAGAGGTCAGGTAGAAGGTTGAGAAATAGCCTAGAAATATTTTGGCCTCGTCGGGGGATTCCAATGGTAAGGTATAAAATGCTCGGATCTAAATAAAAGTGAGGAAATGTGATTTATGATAATAAATATGACGTACGTTTATTTGTATGGATCGTAAGATGGGATTTAAACCTCTTTTCAGTTTGTTGAGCCCTAGAAGTTTACCAGATGTTAGAAGTTTGAGTGTAATAAATGCACCAACAGCATTGCTGCACGTAAAAATACTGATTATTGAGCATTTCCCAGAAAAAACTCCGGAATAAAACAAGCTTTTGTTACTGACATGTATTTGTACTCGCAAACTAATATAATTTATATAATTACATAATGGTTGTGCAACCTGCATGACGGCATGCACAATGTGTGTGACAACAAATAAGAAGCCACGTTAGTACATATATCTACAGATATAGGGAAAAAGTGCTTACAATTAGCTATTTTAAAGTCTAAATTGCTCGTTGAACAGTGCACTCTTGCTATAAGTAACCCACCTACAAGAGTATTCTCTCAATATGAAACATTTTAGGATGCACGTATTCCCGTCTATCATATTAACATTTCATTCACTAGAGCGAATTATTATTCGAGTAATTTTTACTTCTTCCAGTAGTACTCTCATAATTAGCTTAGCTTGGTGAGCGTAAGCTGCACATCCGTGTGAAACTTTGTCAGACTGAGTGAGTTTGCATGAACACTCAGGACTCATTGAAAAGTTGATGTCCTGTCCTGGTTTTTGAAACTCTTAAAAATTCGCACACTTGTCAGTAATGAAGATGTACACATAATTTTCACGTGCAAAATATGTCAATGAAAGGATTACTTGTCCGACGGAAAACAAATGCACGCGTATCTCTCATGATTCCTGCAAAGTGGTACACATGAACAAGAGATGATCCGGCACAATAATCTTGCTTGCCAATAAAACATTTATTACTAGGAAACAAATCATGATGTGAGCTTGTGCACTATAATGTGCAACTTTTAAAACAAGAGATTATTTATTTTTTAAGCTGTGTAACACGTTACACATAAGTCCATCTACAAACTACATAAGTGCATGTTCCCATGCAATTCTCATATCTATACGTAAGTTTTTTAGAGACAAATTTTGATTTACATCGTCAACGATGACTCTGAAATATATCCGGCTCAATTCGTAAACCGATACATACACATATACATATGTAAAAACAACTGCACTACTATCAGATTTTTTACGATGGTAAAATCGAATAATTATTAACATTAAAACTGAGTTTCATACATATCACATCAATAGATTAGATACTCACTGGTGCCAGCCTATGTTTTTAATATAACAAAAACAACTATAATGACAAATAATAGCATTAAACAAAACAATTTAGTAATAATAATTACTAAATATTGATAATGTGATTAGATCACGTTTGAGCATGAAGCAGCTAAACAATGTAGCTTTATACTCCGTTATGGTTCGATGACTGAACTTTAATTGTAAGTGGAAATTAGGAGCAACCCAAATTTAAATAATTAAAAGCCAATACTTTTGTCTATTAGATTCTGCCAGTCAATTATTTCCAAAACCGTATAAAAATTCCCTATCTGCGTTTTCACAAGCGAGGAAAAACTTTAATGATGTAATTTATAGCTATTAGAAAATTATGGAACTAAACTATGTAACTAATGCTTCGCTACTGGAAACATCCGTACGAAAAGTGCCATATATTATTATTATGAATTACTAGCGCATATTGAAAATTTTGCTTAAAATTTGCGGACTAATTTTTCCAAGGCACCTTTTCTGCAATAATGCAATATATACATACATAGATATAGCACTTGTTAATTTTGGATTTTGTCTTTTCCCATTGACTTATCACATGGAGCTTCAGAGGTACATGGCACATAATACCATGTTCTAGATACATTACATCTTCTACTGCGTACGTGTAAATAATTATAGTCGACAATATTTACTATAATAATTATGGTAATTACAAGTAAAAGCAACGGTTTTTCAATTTAGTAAGCAATTAGTTAATTACAATTAAACTCTGTTCACACTTTACACTTTGATTTTCATTTTGTGACCCGCTTCCAAGTTAGTTAATTCGCTGAGTAAGCATAATGTCAAGCTACGTACTTATGTACGTGTATTTTTTACAACTACAACAATAATTTTTACCAACTGCTATAACCAATGCTAATAAGTTGGGTTAGAATTTTTACAACTCATTCATTGACGTCTTGGAGCGTTCATCGAAGTTCCATAAATTCCAAAACCGCAAAGCATCTGCTGGTTGAAGGTCAGGGTTCACATTATCTAGAACAGGACGTCCAACGTACAGTACATGGTAAATATATCAAGAATGATTACAGTTCAGTCATCATTCATTCCTACTAAAACCATTATTTAAAAGATACAAGGCGAACATTAGAAATTCCAACCAGTTCAAATTTCTATATTTATAGTGACACTACATCTATTCTATCATCAATAGCGTAACAGGAACAGTTTCTAACGCGACTACCACAAGAGTACAAAGTCCGTCTGATATAATTACGTATGTAGAAACTATTTAAAACTAATAAACTGTCTACTACTTTTAAGATAAAATCGTACTTGATACAAATACGACGTGTTGAATAAGGGCAAGACACGTGTGTGAGAGGCACGATCAACGATCATCATGTCATTAGTTTATGATCGATGAGAGTCAATGATCAGGCTACTGCTTTTCAAGGATAAACTTTAGTCCGGGATCCAACATTAATAATTGCAAAATTGCTATTGATTTAAAGAGCGTCATAATCCCTTTAAGCCATCACTATCGCTATGCAGTTTCGGGGTACAAAAAGCGATGAAGATTAAATCAATCAACTGTATCTCTAGAAATGTTTGCGAATTATATCTACTTGTAAGCACATATCCTGACAAATAGGTACGACACTTGACAGTTTTTACCGACTGAATGATTATAACATAGCAATAGCAAATACGTGATATTGAAAAACCGCACCATTCACAAAACTACCTTAACCAGCTTATAATTTGGGTAACAAGTGCATGCATTGATCCAGCCATTGAATGAAAGTAATTACCTATGTAGATACTCTAACTATATTTACCTTAGGGGACACCAGTGTCAACCAAAACACTTAAATAAGTTAATACAAAGTGATTCTATTACAATGCAGGGGGTAAGACTATGCAGTACATCCCTTACAATGTGAAGCCAGCGCTATTAACACTAATATAAAATTAACTGATAATGCATACCTAGCGCCTAGCATGTGCTATCCTGGCTACATGCACTAATTTAATGTTTCAGTAAATAAAAACACAGTTTGCAGCTATGCTGTAAACTATGTTTGATGAGATATTTACATGTTATTACACGCTTAATTATTACATGCTATTAAACGTAACTTTATGTTTACAGTTTTGTTGCGAGGAGTTGAATCGTTACAGTTGTTTCAAATTCTTCTTATAAAATACAATGGTATCATTGTCTTCCACAAACTTGCAATTAGTGTAAGACCTCCAGAGAGCTTTCCAAATAGGAGTGTCATCCTTCATGCGGTATTTGCCCAGGACTTTGCTAATTGCCTCCGTGGCCTCCTCTGCATGGTAGAAAGGCATAGTTGGAAACAAGTGATGGCACACATGGGTATCGGAAATGTGATGGAAGACCCCATCAAGCCAGCTTCCGAATGACCGGTCAACAGTACAAAGAGCACCCCTCAACCAGCTCCATTCCTCACCCCGGAAATGAGGCACGTAGGTATCAGTGTGTTGCAGGAAAGTGATCAACACCAAGTGGTAGTTGCAAACCATGTATGGTATCACATAATAGAACACCACGTTTGCAAAGCCGTAGTTCATGCCCAGCCAGATCAATCCACCGAGAACTGTGAAGAATCCAACATCACTAACCACAATGTCGTTGTATTGTTTCGGAAGAAACATGACAGCTGTGGGCGAGAAATGATTGACATTCTTTCCAATGTATTTTTCCGGCCCGGTGGCGTTGAATAAGAGATACGCCGGCATCCATCCAGCCGTAAGCATTATCATCATGCGACTGAAATTGTACATGGGAGACTCTATCATCATCTCCGTGATCAACGACTCTTCCACACGAGCTCGGCCTGGCGGGACAAACACTTCATCATTTTCACAACTTCCGGTGTTCAGGTGATGACGTCGGTGAGTGTTCTTCCAGCTGTGGTACGGGACGAGCAGGAGTGAATGCATTACGAGACCCACGGTGTCATTAACAATTTGATGATCTGAAAAGGCTTGGTGACCACATTCATGGGCTATGACCCAGATACCCGTCAAGTAAGCACCTTGGACGAACCAGTAGGCTGGCCACAGGAAAAGGCGGATGTAAATTGGAAAATAGTTAATCAATGTGGATGCGTAGAACAAAGCCAGGCAAATGACAATATTGAATCCCAAATGCATGAAGGATTTGAGCAAGGAACGTTCAAAACAGCGTGGAGGGATGGAGTCTCGGATCTCTTTCAGGGAGAACGGCGGTCGTTCCAATGGAATAGGTGCGGGAGTTCCTGGGACTTTCTTGTAGCCATAGTCTTCTGGTTTGTGTTGATTCACGCCTTCTGGCACACTATTGCTTCCAGCCATCTGAATTTTACATTTAAAAAAAACGTAGATTTATTTTTAAGAACCTTGTCTGCTTTAAAATAGGAGCCAAACCAACATTATGGTAGTTAAGTAGTATCATTAAGTAATTTAAAAAACAGATTTATGAATCAACCTACATACTATAATATGATACATCATACATCATTTCCGATTTACTTCGCTGTTTGAGAATTTGTCTGAATATTAAAATTATTATACGCGTTTAGAAAAGTAAAATCATTGTACTTTCTTGAAAGTCATTTTTATTATTTATAAGCAAAATAGCAATAATCATTAATAACTCCCTGCGCTCCGTGGTCAATTATTCTGCCATGTTCTAATCTATTGAAAAGGTAAGTACAAAACCAAGATATTTTAATACACGTAATTCCTTCAAAATAGTTGTGGGGATGACTATTTCGTATTTTATTAAATAATGTGCAATAGTGTTTTTTTATGTCAAAATGGAAAATAGTTCTCTCTTCGTTATTAGAATCATTGCATTTTCCGTAACTACTAACAATTCAATTCACAATTATAATGTAAATCATAATACAATACTACTTGCAGTTTAGTCGTCAAACGTCAGACTTTATTTGGTTTTGTGTGAAAATTCGAAAATGAGATTTCACTATATGAGAAAATAATTCCATTAAAATCTCTCCTATCAACGAGGTGCATTACTTATTACTAAATAATACGTAATGATATTTTTATAGATATCTATCTAGGTACACGAAATTTAGTGATTTTCACACATACAAGGAATATGTACAAATGCAAATCACAAGTCCGTATTCATTTTTCCCACAGTATGTAATTAACAGATAGAGACGGTAGCCCTGGGGCTGAGGCAGTTGAAGCAACCTGCAAAAACGGCGTGACAATCTTAAGAAATACGTCTACTATAGTTGCAAAGCCTAGTATTTCCCTCCCTACACATAGCTACGGAATGCATGTAGTCGGGGCAATGGGAAATCCTGGCCAAACAGTTTAATACTTATACAAAGCCAAGATAAGAAAGCTAAGGATACATATATTGCTCTCCTCATCTTCTTTTAACTACATCAACATATGCATGCATAACGATCTAACCAGACTTGGACCGTTCCCAAGGTCAATGAGCATGTTTTCCTATGTCACGCCATACCGGCACGTCTTCTAAATCCTGCACGCACCTCCACTTTTAAATAATAGTTGTGCAATCATACAGAAAAACGCAAAATATAAATTGGAAAATATCATCAGTTATATAGATATATGAATGTATACAGCCACAAACTAAACCCTCCCCAATTCTCCCAGTATTTCCAAATACATTCAACTCTAACCTATTGCTGGGTATTAGCTCACGTTTCAAGTACTTCTAAAATAACAATTTCAATATTATCTCTGTGCCATGCCATATATACTCACAGATGCTTATCTTCATCCCTAGAGTCTCACGAACAGCATACAACCAAGCAGTACCAAAGTAATACTAATAATCCCACAGCTTGTCAGAATTAATTCATAGATTTACTCTATAATCTACCATAAAGCTCGTTAAGGAGTGAAGTGTGACGGCACTTTACCCAGCTTTAGCAATTCACAAAGTGAAAATAAAATAAAAATCACGTCGAGCTACGTATCTCATAACAACTACTTCCAAGTACAGCAAGTATTCATATAGTAGTAGGAGTAAATACAGCAGAACATCACCCCCGTAACATGCGTACCATCACACATTCCCCGAACAATTAATTCCCTGCTCCTGTGGATGGTTCTTCAGAACTATTTACATTACAGCACAAAATAGAATCCTTAAATGCTTCTACGTGTACTAACAACAATATTTTGTTTATTAGTATCGACTCATGATCCTTACAACCACAAGGATATTTCAATATACATGCCCAGTACCATCCCTACTTTTAGTAATAACAATAAATTATCATTAATTAAAAATTACTAAACAACCCATTCAAACAAACTCTCAAACTTACATCTACTTCCGCTCAAATCTCATCAATATTATTACCCCTTCCATTAAAAATTACTCACAATGACAAGTTTATACTCCCACATACCTTCAAACCGTTGATCCTTTTTGTTCCTTTGGATTTAATTAGACTGGATTCAGATTCAGCTCTTAAGGCCACAAAATTGCAGTCAGCTCACTCCCAGAATTTAAATTACTGTTCCTGCAGCAACGGAGGAGCCGGTTCGTCTGCAATGACACACAATACACACACAATACAGAGTAAGACCAGAACTAGTCATAAACTATAGGTACATTGAAAATGCACCTCAACCATCCCTATTCTCCTCCGTCATCTTCAAAGTAAATACAACAATAAATAAAAGTTGTCTCAAAAAACGAAGAAGTAAAAAAAAACGTGGAAGTAACACTTGTCAAGTAAACCTGCACTTTTTAAACAAACCCCAAATTGAGAGAAAGACCACAAGTCAACAAACTTTCAGTGAACCTGAATCCATTAATTGCGGCAAATATTTGCAATTTACAAAAGGCTGGAAGGCTCATATAATCTTTTGAAGGAAAAATAATGACAAGTTAGGGGTGAGAGAAAAAGAGAGGAGAGAGAGAGAGAATTAACTGACAAAACAAGGACTGTAAGTTTTGAAGCATGCAAGGAATTGCTGTAAAAGTTAAGGTTCGTGTCACGGTAAAATAAATACAGTAAAGTGACAATGAAATAAATGTCGTGATCTGGGACAGGAAGATGAACTTACCTGATTGTAATGTGAAAGGTGAAGAGTGCAGGACTTAATGATAGTTGAGAAGTGTAATAACACAGTTATGATATACTTTCAAAAAATAATGATGATTTTTAAAGGTATATGTAATTATGTGTGTGACTTGACTTAATAGGTAAATGTGGGAGAACAGAAAGAAGAGGAAAAATCCCGAGACACCAACCCCGACGGATGCTCCTTGCTCACTGAATGAAATTGAGTGATGTACGAGAGCTGAGCAAACTGAACACGCTGGAAGATCGCACGTTGTCAGGCCATCAAACGCTATTAAAGGTATCACGAAGCAAGCGAATGAAGAAGATGTTCACGTGGAGGGGAAACATCCAACTCCTCCGTTCACTCACAGCAGACTAGAGTCCAACGGGGAATTTCAATTTAGTTTTGCAAACACGTGCACGCACTTTTGTCTAGCCTATGCGTCCTTATGTGTCGTACATACGTACTACATACGCAATTCGATACTGGATCTCTAATAAGGCTCAAAGCTGGACGGACGGTATACACTCTCTCGTAAAAGCGTAGTTTAGTCTCTATGGGGTAACAAATATTTAGGAGCATTCCTACTATTTACTAAACACAGTCGGACAGTCGGAGCGAAACGAAAGATTAAATTGTTCTGGGTATTGGAGGATGCCTTTATTACAGGACTGGCTGCAGGAGGGATTTTATACTGAGAGTAGACTGGTTGTCTTTGATTAATGCAAAAATAATTTTTAAATGAGAAATTTAGCAGGATTAGTTTTGGGTAAGAGATGGCCCTTGTAATTGACTCGCTTTAAAAATTAGAAACACTATGCTAAATAATACTAAGCCTATTTGGGATTTGTTGCACAGATTTGTTTAACCTAATGCTCGTACTTAAGATAGACGTTGACGTTTTGTTGGTTAGTTATAATTTACTAATCCCGTATTTGCAAATTGAAAATGTGCTGTCATGAGCACTTCAAAATGTTTAAAAAATTTACAGGATAAAGTGCCTACCCCAAAGCTCAAGATTTCCCCCGGAATTCAGGGATGGGATATTGAACATTCTGGTAGAAATGGAAATTTGAAGTCATTATTAGCGCCCACAAAGTATCTACATATCGTTGGGTAAATTCTAAAAAGTACCATTTTCATTTGCGAGCCCGTTTAAAAGCATGGGTTATAAAATAAAAATAGTGCTTTTTAGAATTTAGCCAACGATATGTGTATAGCTACGGTAGGTAATTAGTACACTTATATTGGCTGGGAACTGGGGAGTAAATCGAAGCAAATTTTATTGATGGGAGCATTATCATAGATGGGTACGTGGGAGCTTTATAGTTAGGAACTCGCAGTTAGTCATATTTGTGTGGAATTTGATTGAAAAGTATGCATGAATTTCATTTGTTAAATTCCAACAAGTTCAAATAATTCACACACAGGCTATCACAGTTCAAGAGTTATTTCTCCATCCTTCAGCATAGTAATCGTTGGTAGGGCAGAGACGCAAAGGGGTGAAATGATATATCGAAGTGTATCATATGGGACTCAGTATCAACTGTCAGGTACAACTTTAACATGCAGGTATTAAATGATAGTTCAAATTCTATTGTATTACTTAATTCCGGATGGCTTATTAACGCTGTTATTGGAAACTAAAGGTTTGCCCGGCAGATATTATAACAATGACCATAAAAGTTGTATCCACTGCAGCATGTGATGGCTCCGCCACTGGTCCGAGAAGCATGAATTAGAATGTATCTATATGTGACCCTTTTTTAATTGTTTAAGGTCAAACCCTTTACCCGAGCTTCTCCACAATCAATGGGCTTTTTACTGACTAGATGATGTGCCACTGTGAAAGGTTTGAATCGTCGTGAGGCTGGTTCGACAGTTGCGTTTACAATGCCCAAGCATACAACCAGACGACCGGATACCACGAAAATCCCACTCGGAAAATTCGTTTCACTTTGCCTCTAAAAAGTTAGCTGGTTCCAGGGTAGACGGACATGTTTGTCCGAGTATGTAAAATGAGAGTGCCCGCATACTCCCAACACCTACAAACAGAAGTTACTTCCATGTAAAATCCACTGCACAGTCACAAATATGTAGCCAACCACTAGCGTCATCCGCATGGTCTTTACATTTTTGCGAAAAGGCTTGTTTGCGTATAAGCTACCAATCTCCTCCAGCCCTCTTGGCCGACTTGGCCCTTCATGAAAAAGTCAATGCTACAATATTCTCATTCTTAATACTCACACTGTTTCTTGCCTTACTGTTTGTTCTATTACAGTCATAATACTTGCTATCCGTTTCCCTATTCCTCAACCCTTCGAAAAAAAATACGCAGCGGGGAGACACACTAATAGGAAGGCACGCATTCTCCTAGGAAATAAGCAACTATTTTTCTTTCACATCAATCTACGAAAGCTACGAATTATTTCCCAAAAAAGTTAGTTTTGGTAGTTACTGATTGAGAGAGAATACCATCTCCCTCTCACGCTGTAAAAATATGAGAATTAAAAATTTTTTAATACGTGCACATCTGTAGTGAGAAATTCTACAGGCTACATAAATAATAATAATTATTATAGGGAAGTTGACTAAAAAAAATTCAACTTGAACTACATAGTATTACATAAAAGAATTTTTGAAATCAATTAATATGCTAAGGTCATTTGGTGTTCATATTGGGCGGAGGCAATATAATTGAACCTGCTTAACACATAACGAGATGCACAGATATTAGCGTTTATCTCTCCTCATTAGTGAGTACACGGCAAGGTAAATTCCCATGACGAATTGTTGGGATAAATTTTTAGAAATTTCCAACTTAGACCTACTAGCAGGGATGTCAACGATTAATAATCACGATTAATGATTAACGATTAATGATTACTAATTATTAATCATCAATCGTTAATTTAGTAAGCTTGGATTGTTTGAAATAATCATCAATTGTAATCATCAATTAACCTTTTTGCAAAAATCAATCATCAATTGTAATCATCAATTAACCTTTTTCAAAAATCAATCATCAAATGTAATCATCAATTAACCTTTTTCAAAAATCAATCGTCAATTGTAATCATCAATTTACCGTTTTCAAAAATCAATTATCAATTGTAATCATCAATTAGCCGTTTTCAAAAATCAATTATCATTTGTAATCATCAATTAGCCGTTTTCAAAAATCAATTATCAATTGTAATCATCAATTAGCCGTTTTCAAAAATCAATTATCAATTGTAATCATCAATTATCGGGCTGGCGACGTCTCCAAAATTCTAAGCAGTCTAGGGTTCGAAGAAGTTTTTACTAAGCAGTGTCCGGTGTATCTGGCTGATAATATAAAGGATATAATACACTCTGTTTACGATCAGAGCAGTTTACACTACATGAACAGAATCCTGAACTCCTCGTCTCACCCTTTGTACAAGTTAGCTTATTAAAATGATAAATGCAAGCAGTATCTAAATACCCACATTACATTGTTAATTGCAATCCTCAATTAATTAATTTTCAAAATAATCGTTAATCGTTAATTGCAATCATCAATGAAAATTATTTTTAAAGTAATCGTTAATTGAAATCATCAATGAAAATTATTTTCGAAGTAATCGTTAATTGTAATCATCAGTGAAAATTATTTCTAAAGTAATCGTTAATTGTAATCAACACGGAAAATTATTTTTAAAGTAATCGTTAATTGTAATCATCAGTGAATAATATTTTCAAAGTAATCGTTAATTGTAATCATCAGTGAAAATTATTTCTAAAGTAATCGTTAATTGTAATCATCAGTGAAAATTATTTCTAAAGTAATCGTTAATTGTAATCATCAGTGAAAATTATTTCTAAAGTAATCGTTAATTGTAATCATCAGTGAATAATATTTTTAAAGTAATCGTTAATCGTTATTATTAATTATTAGTTATAAGCCCATTAATCATTAATTGTAATTATAAATTCATTTTGTTTTCGAAGTAATCGTTAATCGTTAATTGTAATCACAAAATTGGAAATTGACATCCCTGCCTACTAGCTTGATTTCGTCATCAAAAATGTCTACCTTACATGTCATATTATATTACTGGAGGGAGACCAGTGCTTTTGTATACACTGATCCAGAAAAAACAGGCTAATAAGATCCTGGATATAATTGAATTAAATTTACCCCACACACGCTACTTTAACTCAGGTGACGTGTACATTCAGAATTTGAGCAAAGAGAGGATAAGACTTCGGCAGTAATTTCCGTACTACTGCAGTACTTGCAATAACATATCATTTTATTTCTGCACACTTTATTTTCAAGCTTTCGTCTGCAATCTCTGCGTATATACTTGTAAATACTTACACGAGAATGCTCTCTAGTATAACATTGAACGTTGAAGGAAGCCGCAGGATGAGATAAAAATAGAGAAGGCCGGAAATGCAATGCCCCACAGTATTTTCATGACAGTTTAATACATGGATACATATACCCTCGACATTATATGTACGTATAGGTATATACTCATGTATTATAACAAATTTGACTCCAATAATCAGCGGCTGTAAAAGTTTACACTTAACGTCGTTACCCGCTTCGTTGTGCTCTGTGCTTTAAAACTCATTGAACAAGAACTGTCAACGTGCTGTGTGAGCTATCATTTTACTCTTCCGAGCTTCTCATTTAAACATATGTATGAACATTTCAAGTTTCCACCAATTGTAGCATTGGAACAGAGCTTTCACAATGTGACATGCGATGTATGTACATACATATAGATATAATTACACCTAATTACTATTACGTGTTGTAAGATATCATTTCCAGTATTTTAATCTCTAATTTTCTCATGTTTCATGTCATAGCTACACATATGCAAATCTGCCACATAACCTATATATATATTAATGGACAATGTCAATGTAAATACTGTAGATTCTAGCGATTGCAGACCCTCTCATTAGAGCATTTACTACATCCATTCAACCACATTTGGATAGAATGACATATGTCCATTCTGCAAGAGATGTAATAATTACATATTTTCGCAATCATTACAATGTTATTTTTTCCTCCTCAAAGATACTCCGACTATAGTTGTCTCTGGGCATGTCCTTAAAGGACGGGTGGACAGTCTCTCTGTTGTGGTCTCTAAATAGGATTTTCATTTCATAGTTAGTGAATTGTAAGCGGATTATTTGGTTCCTATCCCATCTTATACGATTACATAAACCGTCTTATTCAGAGATATAACTAACAATAAGGATAGCAATACTGTCCACTCATTCCACTGTTTTTCCTTCGAGGAGCATTCCCTTTTTAACCCCCATGGTACATTCTGTCCTTATAAGCATCAAGTTTTGAAGCTTTTAGACGGCTTTCGGGAAGGAAGCACTTACAATGCAGTATCCCTGCGTGCTTGTAAATTGAACACATGTATTTAGATACAAAGTTCCAGGAGTCCTCATCTTTGTAATTTCTTCTAATTGATTTCATTTAACATCGCAATTCCAGATCCAGTATTACATTTCCTTATGAATTATGATTGGACCATTAAGGACGGTGGAATTTCTCATAGGGCACTTTAAAAGCTATTATGTACTTTGAGGATTTGTATTATTGCCATAGATTACTAAGCATGGGAAATCAATGGGCAGAGTACAATATAGCGTTTGTGTATCTAGTAGTTTAGTAGTATATATACTGACAATCAAACAAAATGAATTCGCAGGGACTTTGATGGGGGACATAGATCTCCGCATGTGCACAGTACATGGTGTATACATACGTATCTTATAAGTAGGGGCTACGAAATCACCTAGTCGAAAATCCGGTGACGGAGCTGAGACAAAGTGAGAAAGGAAAGAGAGAACGCTACAGGACTTTGGAAGAAGGCAATAACCTTGATATTTGCAATGGTTGTTAAAATACTACTAAAACGCTCTACAATATTCTGTAAGTACACCATAGGAAGGAAACTATATGGGAGCTTTAGCGCAGTTCTGTACAAAAAGCCGACTACACATGGACACATTATGCAAAGTGGAGAAGGAAGCCTTTTCCCACATCCACTAATACTAAAATTTAGTAGTATGCTGTAGTTTTGTAAGGTAATAAAAACAAAACTTAAAATCTGTATCCCTCCAATACATACATACTTGCATAGGCGTAAAGCTCACTATGTACACAAACATGTATGCACTTTAGAGTTCAGGACAAAACCACGTATGTATATCTGTCTCGAAGCAAAAGTATATATGTACTGCAATACAATCACATGCAATTACTGGGTAATGCGGACTTCTCCTATCCATTACATGAGCTGTGCTCCGCTGTTACTTAAGTACTTATGTACGTATATGGACGCTTGGAAATTGAACATTGGACTTTTGCACACGGAAGGTTACCCCTAACTCCGTCAAACCAAAAATGTAAATACGAGACTAGTAGAAACTAATCGCTCACGCAGAGGCAAAACTTATAAAACTAAACCCAATTTCGCTATATTTCAATTCTACATTTCCAGAACCGACCCAAGTGTACGTGATATGGAATAAGAGGATAAAATAAATAAAGCTTCCGTGAAGAAGCAAAGTTGAGTGGGTATATTTTTTAATGAACATTTTCATCCTGTGGATGTAATTGTAGGAGGAAAGATGATCGCTTGGATTTTGTAAAAAAATACCTGAAGCCCGTTCAAAGATAAATCCAAAAGCTATGAAGCAAAATGTCTACATATGTAACGTGCAAGTTTATAGCTTATTGATTTTTAAAGCTTATTCTGTTGCTGCTTTCCAATTTTGCATCTTAGCCGACGGTTTCAGGAAAATATTACAAGTGTTGACGTTTGTTGCTTTAACGTGTTGTTTTTTCTTTTACTCAATATTTCTCAGATGTTTATTTTTATTTTTTTGTTCGAGATTGAAAGCTTTTTGAAGTATTTAGTTGTAATTTCATGTTAAATTTTTTCCTTCACATAATCATTCACCGTTTCGTTTTCAATATGACATTTTCCCCCTCGGGCACGAGGGTACAGAATGATTATTTTCTCACTATGTAAAGAGTCCGGAAGACGTTTTACTGTATAATTGCATACTGCTGTGCATTAATTCATTTACAGTTCTATTTCGCTCCAAGAAACTCTCTTAAATATAGCTGCGAGTTTTCTTAAAAGAGGAAACAGCTTGAGTCGTGTCACTAATAAAAATAGAAAACTTAGGAGCAGCGTTTTATAAAAAATAAAATGATTGTCCCTTTATAAAAAGGATGATTTCAAGTCCCTTTACTTTTACTATCGCTACTATTGCATTGAGGCTTCTTCATAGTGAGAGTTTACTGTAATGACATGATATATCTATTTTGGCATCTTTATTTCTTTATACTGCAATTTCCTCCTGATCTTTAAACCTTACACAGTATACATTAGCTCCAAGTAATTATGTAACTGTAAGATCGCACCTCTGAAAGGAGTAAAGTTGGATCTTGTATTGATAATTTCCTGGAGCCAAAATTAACATTAGGGTGAATGGGAGAGTGCCAAAATATGTATTGTTCCTGTGAATAAAGTGCTAACATGGAGATCTTCATTAGTGAGAGTACACTGTAAGGAACCAAAAATAAGAGAAAGGTAAGAAACTTGATGCAGGAAAGTATGTATCTGCATCATTAAATCCCCCTGGAACATGGAGCCCATGGACGCAGTGCACAAATATGTTACCAACTGGCAGCATTTATACGAAACAAAACATTGTGTACCTTTTTTGTCCACAGCCTAACTATAAATATATACAGAGAGGGAACTGTCATAAGCTATGGAGTGTATATGGTCTCTGGACTAAATACGTTAGCAGACCTGGATATTATTGATCGCCTGGAACAATAATAATTATTCATTAAAAGAAACACTCCCTTCTGAACCATGCGGGAACTGAGCCTACAACGAGTCGTTTAGATACTCTTGTATAGATTTTATACGACCATCCCATACATGTACATAAGGAGTTCTTGAAGGGTTGAATTGAAGTCAAGCGTCCTGTATTTACGTAATTCAAAATAAACATTGGACTATCATTTTGTGAGCAGATGGGAAGGCTTTGGTTCATCTGCCCATACAAATGTACACGTTGACTTACACACAACAGCTTAACTTTAATAATAACACCGGTGCAATTTTCGTGTGCATCGTTTATCATTTGGAGCATCAGACAATCCAATAAACACTGAAGAGTTCAGGGACGTATTAAAAAGCAAAGTGCAAAGTACAGGCACAAGGTGAAATAATTACGAGAGTATTGACAGCACATGTTTCACATCCTATGCATATGTAAATACGATTAAATCTCCCAGGAAGAGTACCCCAAAAATCCACCAAATTGGGTTCTTACAAATGTAAAGCTCTTTTAAGAAAAAAATAAGCCTGCGGTAAACTGGATTGCGTCCAGATAATTCCGCCAGTCCCAAGGAAGTGGGGATTTCTATACCGGAGTGGTCTGTACAAATTATTAAACATTTACTTCCTAGAAATGTGTGAACAAAAAATACTTTATTTAGCAATACGGTGCCCCAATGGAAATACCCATTAGTTTTCCCACACACTTCAGTTATTATTTGCGACGTGTGATAAAAATAATCACTTTTTTAAAATCAATACTGAAAGCGGGAAAACCTACACTAAATCTCAAATATATTTATATGATTTAGTTATATTCTAAAGCATCCGTATGGTTTCCAGGGTCAAACTCCAGATCTGTCCCTATACTAGTGTGATAAAGACTTTGTTGATATAACAAGAAATGCACGCATAAATAAATAACAACGATTACATTCGAGTATCTATTTATACAGCCCAGTCTCTCTCAACTATATGAGCCTAAATTGGAGTAAAATTTATACCATAATCCTATGCACTGACACGAAAAAATTGAGCGTGATAAATGATGTGCAAACATTTGTGCACGTACTGAGACAGTGTTATGCTAATATATTTACTGGGGAAGTCTTGCATCGAGTTTTTTTAATAAAGGGATAACGTATCAACTATTAGCACAGGACACAAAGTGACAAAAATGGCATGAATGAATCCCAACTGAAAGTCACAGCTGTCTACGGTGCTCACTGCGTTGTTGTAAGAGTTCATATATTAATATGTAACTGTCCAATATTTATTGCATAATAAAAAACAAATCCTGACCTAAATGAAAGCCTTGAACTGACAAATTAAGTGACGAGGTATACGTACATATGTATATACGTAACGGTGATTGAGTGAATCACAAAATTCAAAGTGCAAGCTTATTATGACCAGGGATGGGAATGGATTATTAATCCGGGATTAAATTAATCCCGGATTACAAAATTTATAAAAAATAATTAATCCCAATCCCAATCCAAGTGCTGCGGAAACTTGCATATAATCCTTAATCCTCAATCCCGGTTCAAGGCTTTCATTTTAATCTATTAGTTTAATCCAATTATTTACATGGTGACGAATTAATCCCCAATCCGAATCCAAAACTTGGTGAATTATTTGGTCAATCCTAATCCCAAAATCCACTGCTGTCAGTAGTGTGGATTGGATTATATCTCCTGCTGTCATTGCTACATTTTGTTCACGTTTTTCAACATCTAGCGGTTTCATAATGAACATGTAGCTTGTGTTTGTTGACATGTTCCAATTCCAAGGCTAACGATTTCAAACAGGAATTATGCCGTTACAGTTTGTAGAAATATAAATCTGAGAAAAGAACGTGGGAGCGTAGTAGGAGCTTTAAGCTTTTGTGTATTAATTATGGAGTAACAAATTTTCTTTAAGTTTGTCTCAAATATGTGCTTATTTGGATTACTAGTATTTCAGCTGTTTAATATAATAATTTAAATGTGTATCATAAATGTGTAGGTTGGAATTGCGATTTGGCCTATATCTTTCTATTTTAAGCAGACTATTCCTGGTTCCACTCCATCCACAATAATTTACTGCGTACTAATGTCTTTGAATAAATAGGACCAACCTTGTAATTTGAACCAACTATTAGGATATTTGCGTCATCGCATTATCCCAATATGAATTACCGAATATATGGTGGCCAATAGCGCAAACGATCCAAGTATGTATTAAGAAATGTTGGCCCGTAAACCTCATTTATATAAGATTTAAATTGGTCTATGTGCTAATACATTAGAGATTTTTCGATTGTGTTCATCAATCCTTAATATCTGCATCTTTATTGGAAATCCAATGAAAATTGTATTCATCAAACCTCTAATCGAATCCAAACGTTTGGGACTTTCACTCAATCCCTTAATCCAATCCAAGTGATCGGAATTTTTTCCCTCAATCCCTTAATCCAATCCAGGTGATGAGAGATTTTTGCTTTAATCCGTTAATCCAATCCAGGTGATCGGAAGTTTTTGCTTTAATCCGTTAATCCAATCCAAGTGATCGGAATTTTTTGCTTTAATCCGTTAATCCAATCCAAGGGATCGAAAGTTTTCAATTTAATCCGTTAATCCAATCCAAGGGATCGAAAGTTTTCAATTTAATCCGTTAATCCAATCCAAGGGATCGAAAGTTTTCAATTTAATCCGTTAATCCAATCCAAGGGATCGAAAGTTTTCAATTTAATCCGTTAATCCAATCCAAGGGATCGAAAGTTTTCAATTTAATCCGTTAATCCAATCCTACAGGTAGTCTGTGTAAGTTTCCCATCCCTGATTATGACAAAAATATTCTTTTGACTTACGAATGATAAATATTGGATGGGGAAAAGAACTTGCGATTCGTTTATATTGTTGGGAAACCTTATGCATTAAAAAATCAGTTTTGAGGGATCAATACACAATGCAATTTCAATGATCGCCACAGTCTCTCGGTCCTGCCTTTCATCTATGTGCACAGTGCTTAGGGAAAAATGTTAACAAGGTATGATTTTTGTAACGGTTAAGTCCCTTGCGAATACCTTGTAAAGATATTTTATTGTACGAGAAACAAACTTTGATGGTTTTAGGATTCTTTTATGAAAAAATGTACTTACATATAACTAGTACAAGTAGATTGAATTAAGTGTACAATCACTGCATAATCTAACGATCATTAACAAATTTAGGTATACATACAGTATCTGTAACTCCGGGTCAGTTATGAATTCTTACGATACTTCAGGTTCCGGGTCCGACGATCACAAGTCAACGAGTATTAAAATGACGATTATATTTAAAGTAATAAGTTATCAGAGATCCGGAGTGATTGATCCTTTTTCATTGCGGATGGGTTCATTCATTTTAATTTAAATGAGACCATATTGCATATGGAACAGGATGTGGAATTTGATCTGTTCCTCGTAGTAACGCACAAAGCACAAATCATTATATATTTTATAGGAGTATCCGCTTTTACATGTTTTTGGGGGTCACTAATAAAAGACCAAGAATGTCCATTTGTATTATTGTAATAGGCGGTTTATATCGAAATAAAATAGAAATTCTGCAGAAATTCCGCTTACTCCAAAAGGATTCGTACTCTTACATAAATGCCACTGTTCAATATTTAACCTAATTACCTTGTATTTCGTTCACCACAGGGTTGTTGATTTTTTAAATAAAAAAAGATTTATTTGATTTAGATCGGATTTATTTGTTTTAGATCGGATTTATTTGATTTAGATCGGATTTATTTGATTTAGATCGGATTTATTTGATTTAGATCGGATATACTTGTTTTAGATCAGATTTATTTGATTTAGATCGGATTTATTTGATTTAGAACGGATTTATTTGATTTAGAACGGGTTTATTTGATTTAGAACGGATTTATTTAATTTAGAACGGATTTATTTAATTCAGATCGGATGTATTTAATTTAACTCGGATTTAGTTAAATTAAATCGCATTTATTTGACTTAAATGAACATTATTTTCTTATTTAAATGTAAAATTTTATCGCATGATAGAATTGCCAAACAATTTTTTGGATTTCAATTTTTCATATAATATTGTGCATTGTTGGCATTAACGAAACTTGAACAATAAATAGTAAAAAACAATAACATTCATTTAGGAATAAACCTAGTCCACATTCATCAAAAGAAATGAAAGGATAATATTTCTATGTAACTCACACTCACTAACAACAAATAAGGTCAAATTAATTACTGGAACACTAATTCGTTTACATAAGTTGTAGCCTACTCTCGTGTTCTTTAACATTAAACATGATTCTAATTTTTTTAAGTGATTTTGCGTAGTAAACATTATCACGAGTTGCCGAGATCAATTAATTTGAAGTAATCCATAATCACTAGTTCTAACATTAGTTTTATTTATATGAAAGCTTAATGCACACTGAACTTAAATATTATGTACGTATATCTTTTTAAACCTTAAAATTAGGCCCTTCCAATTTGCAACGCTTTGTTTACTATAGATTAAAAGTTGATAATACTTTCAATGATTCGTTTGAAGACATGCTACTTGTTGCTGCTTAGATTTTGAAAGTTAAAACCAAGTGTGGTTTTACGGGGTGGCCCACCCAGGTCGAGCCAGCGTACAAAAAATATTAAGGAAGGCCTTCAGATTACATGCGTAAAGGCTCACACATATATTTGAGGATTGGAGCCAGGATAAAAATTATTTTATGAATCCACCTCTGGTTAAAACGTACCACTTGCGTAAGTATTTTTGGGATAGAACTTGCTCCCGCTATTCACAATGTTATTATAAATCGCGCTTGTAATAGTTGAAATTGAGCTGCAGCGCGAATTAGTACTGTTTCGCATTAAAGATTATCGTGGTGCGTCTTGAAGCTTGCCCGCGAATATTTCCTGTCAATCAAACGAAGTACCTATATTTTCGTATTCTTTAATTTGTACTAGTAAAAGCCCTGTGCTTCACAGGGACGATTACTTGAAGAGGTGGTAGTGTGAATGTAGAAATTAAAAGCCAAACAGTTTACGAATCAAGCCCTGGCGTAGAGACTTGTTGTATGACCAAATCGTACGCGCTTATATTAACAACTAGTAGAAAGCCCTGCTCAGCAGGGATAATTACTTATAGGTTCGAGATACCCTTACATATACTCTAGAATATGCATGAGTATAATGAGATTTAAGACTTGACACATTAGAATAATTCAAGCAATATATCATGGTTGAGCGCACTTGGGAACTTCCCACCAAGGCCCTGCCCATGCCCCATGTTTGACCCGTAGATCCACCCTTGGTTAAACCAATGGGTCACCTCTCCTTTCCACCCTTGGTTAAACCAATGGGTCACCTCTCCTTTCCACCCTTGGTTAAACCAATGGGTCACCTCTCCTTTCCACCCTTGGTTAAACCAATGGGTCACCTCTCCTTTCCACCCTTGGTTAAACCAATGGGTCACCTCTCCTTTCCACCCTTGGTTAAACCAATGGGTCACCTCTCCTTTCCACCCTTGGTTAAACCAATGGGTCACCTCTCCTTTCCACCCTTGGTTAAACCAATGGGTCACCTCTCGTTTCCACCCTTGGTTAAACCAATGGGTCACCTCTCCTTTCCACCCTTGGTTAAACCAATTGGGTCACCTCTCCTTTCCACCCTTGGTTAAACCAATGGGTCACCTCTCGTTTCCACCCTTGGTTAAACCAATGGGTCACCTCTCGTTTCCACCCTTGGTTAAACCAATGGGTCACCTCTCGTTTCCACCCTTGGTTAAACCAATTGGGTCACCTCTCCTTTCCACCCTTGGTTAAACCAATTGGGTCACCTCTCCTTTCCACCCTTGGTTAAACCAATTGGGTCACCTCTCCTTTCCACCCTTGGTTAAACCAATTGGGTCACCTCTCCTTTCCACCCTTGGTTAAACCAATTGGGTCACCTCTCCTTTCCACCCTTGGTTAAACCAATTGGGTCACCTCTCCTTTCCACCCTTGGTTAAACCAATTGGGTCACCTCTCCTTTCCACCCTTGGTTAAACCAATTGGGTCACCTCTCCTTTCCACCCTTGGTTAAACCAATGGGTCACTACTCCTTTCCACCCTTCTTTTCTACCAATGGGTAAAAACCACGTCTAAAAGATGTTTAAAATTGGGTAAATCCAAATAATAATAAAATAAAAGCCCAACAATATCCTAGGAAAAGTCCCCACAATGCCTAAACACACAAAAATCCAACTATATCCGGAGAAATGTCCAAACAATTCCCAAAGCAAGTGTAAAAATATCCGTAAATCCGAACATGAAAGTTCAACCATATCCAGGAAAGTCCACTTTATTGGAAATTCTCGTTGAAAATGAAGAGCGAAGCAGGAGAGTGGTTTCGAGTTTCGACTCGATAGAAGCTTCGGCTGGCTGGCTTCGGCTTCGGCTACTTAGCTATATAGTACTATATAAGCCGGTGGTGTATAGTGTATACTATACAGCAATAAGCCGAACCTATTTGAGTGCGATTATGTGATGCATGCTATGATGCAGGAAAGGAAAGTCGGTGAGTGGTAATTTAAAGCTTGCTCGCTTGCTGCGCTGATAGCGTGTCTATGTAGTATACAACTTCACTATATATCGAAGAATTAGGCCAGCAGTCGGTGGTATATACACACACAGCAAGCAAGCTATTTTAACCGAGAAGCACAGCGAGCTGAAAAATGTCTCCTCTGCAACAGAGTTTCAGCTCGCTCAGCTCGCTGTGCTTGTGCTTCTCGACTTGCTTGCTGTGTGTATACCACCGACTTGCTTGGCTATACAGTCAAGTTGTATACTACATACGTATTAGCTTGCTTTATAGTGAAATGAGCGCGCCAAGCTTTAAATTAACAGATCCCTCAGAAGTGGCCAGTAATATAGAGATAGCGCTTTAATAAACGGACAGGTAGTGCTCGTTAATAATAAGGAGTGCTTGGCATGCCACCTTTTGGGCGTTGCGAGAGGCCTTTGAACTATGAACGCGCGGAACTTTAAATAAACGGACAGAAAGTGCCCTTTAATCATAAGGATTGAAGGGAAAAAATTGAAGTAAATAATAAATAGATGTTTACACGCCATTTACGTACCATGTAATAGTACAGTCAACTCTCCCTATAACGTCTTTCCCTATAAAGTCACTAATGGTTTCTCCCAAGCTGTAGTACATAATAGGTGCTTCCTTTACCACTCATTATAAAGTCAGTTCCTTTATAAAGACACATTTTTTCCAAAGTAGAATTTACCAAATAAATTTTGACACTGGGTTGTAGGAAACTTCGATGTCCTTCATAAGAATTATTCCACAGGTCCCAAAGTAGGAAGTTGTAGACCTGTCAGCTAAAAACAGTAAACAAGGTTGACGAAATATACTCAGGAGCAAACATGGGGGAATTGAGAGTGTCTAAACTAACGTTTTTTTTCAAGAACGATCTGTAAAATTATTTTGTTGCAAATTTCGTGGGGATTCAATTGAGCCTAATATCATCTGTACAAATCAATAATAATAATTATTGCAGTCTCAGTCAGCTACTGAAAATATGAATGTTTATTTGCTTCCCAGGAAATGTTACCATTTCTGGCTTCAGGATTTTAGAATTTCTAGAAATAATGATTTGCTAAAAACGCCCAAAAAGGCTGAGACATAAGGATATTACTGATTATATGTATTTTCTGCTACTTAGATATATCGTTTGTTCTATTTTGATTAAAAAGTAATATGATGCTACATAAACGTAACAAATTTTGAATAATGAGCATTAAAAACTGTATTTATTGTGATGTACATATACATACGTACATATAACTTCGTTCTCTTGTAACGTCACTTTTTGAAGCATTCAATGGCGTTATAGAAGTGCTACCATTTGTAAATTCATGAATTCCGGGGCATTTGTTGAAGTTTAAAAATGGCAACCAAATGTTTTGTTGAAAAACTCATCATAAAAAAATATTAATTCTACTTCATTCGACTCGTCCCTCATAATTACTAATTGTATGCTTCTTTGCATGTACCAAATTACACAATATCCAAAGCTAAAAGTTGCGATAGCAACTAAAAACAAAGAGTATCTCATCTTCGCTCATAGATCTTAGGCCTGCTACTGTTCATTACTTTTTTGTGTGCCCGACAGACCAGACGTATTTTCACATTGCTCTTGTGATTTTCCCGATTGGTTTTCCTATTTCGGTTTTCACCTTACTTCCGTAGTCTGGTATCTTTCATATTCATAATTTTGGCCGTACAGGTTTTTTAATTGGATTCTTTCAATTTATTTTAACTAACCATGGTTGTTATTATCTTGTAAATTAGGAATGGAAAATCTAGAGAAATCTGAGTCTCCTCTAGGAAATTCTCGGAGCCGTAGCATTTCTCGACATGTCAGCCCGCGTTCCAACCATTCGAGTTCAGTTCAGTCATCCTATCACCGCGAGATTTACAGGAGGAAATCTAGATCTCGATCTAGGTCCCGTGGACGTTCCCGTTTCCGATCGAATTCCCGAGATGACATGCGAAAACTACGAAGTCAAGTGGACACATTGACGAGACTATTAGCCCGTCGAACTCATTCGCGGAGCTCTCGTTCGGTTTCATACCGATCTCGTTCATCCCGTCGCCATAGAGATCCGAGCTGTGAGTCAATACCTCCTGTGTCCACGCAGGGTAATAATACCCGCGATGGAAGGTCCACGAGGATCGATAAAGATGATAGTGATCTCGAAGTCCTTCGTCTTGTTGGAGTTGCCAAGGAAACGACGGAGATATTTTCGGACCCCATCAACCAAGATTTGGCGTCAAAGTGGAACCTAATCGCTACTTGCGGTATCTCTGATAGAAAGAAAGAGGAGCTGGAAAATCTCAACCATGTTCCATCTAATTGCAATTTCATTGGAGCCCCCAAGCTTAATCCCGAATTGCAGGCGGGTATAAATATTTCTGAATATGTGCTGACTCGAGATAAACAGTTCGTATCTTGGCAGACTTTAATAGCCGGCTCACTAACCCAGTTGGGCGGGGCCATATCTGCGGCCATGAGTGTGAAGAAGCGGAAAGAAATTTCCGAAATTGATTTGACGGGTTTGATGAGTCAGTGCGGCAAGGCGAGCCAGATGCTGCTTCACCTTCAACACTCTATATCTACTACTCGACGCTCATTAGTGGCTGGAAATCTCAAACCCGAAGTAAAGCGAGTCGCAGAAGACACAAAACTCGATTCTATGCTTTTTGGTTCTGATTTCCAAGCAAAGGTCAAATCTCAAGAGGAGATGTCAAAGGTGGGAAAAGGGTTCCTTCAACTAAAATCTATTTCCCAAAATAAGTTCTCTGGGAGAGGAAGCAATTTTAACAAGCCGACCAATAAACCTTCAGGTAGTACATATAAGAAACCTTTAAACTACCGGAGCCCGCTCAGGTCGCATCAACCTCGTCATCGCCAGAGCGGGGGTTACTACAACAGGCAGAAAGCCAGGACTTCATTCCGACCGAAAACATAGCTTCAAAGGTACGTCTTGTTGGTCGGTTACAGTATTTTTACCAGGCTTGGGAGAAAATTACTTCCGACAAAATAGTCTTGGCAGCAAATAAGGGGTTTAAAATACCTTTCCGCAAAATACCATCTCAACCTTTTCCTCCTCGAAGTATATCTCTGTACCAACCAGTGCTCGGCACGGGTATGGGTAATACTCGGGTAAACGGGTATGGGTACGGGTATGGGTACTACCCGGGTACGGATTTTGTGTACCCGAACAATTACGGGTACTACCCAGGTACACTTTGGTCGGCTCAAAATTTCGGGTACGGATACGGGTATGGGTACGGGTACAAGGATTTCAAAATGGGTATATACCCACCGGGTACGGGTATAATGGTGTCATTTACCCGTACCCGCGACCATTGTACCCGAGTATTTGGATATGTTGAGATTTGAGACATTTTGATGAATTTTATGAAAATAATGGATCTTCCGTTGGAAAATTCTGTCGGTATTTTTAGTAATTCTGAATACATATAGCTTATTGTTAATACCCTTTTAACCTTACAACATGCAGTAACTGTATTTCAGACTGTGTTGCTAAAATATATATTTATATCTATAATATATAATCTATAATATATATGTATATATAATATATATTTATATCTATAATATATAATCTATAATATATATGTATATATAATATATATTTATATCTATAATATATAATCTATAATATATATATATATATAATATAAATATCTATATATATCGTCGCTGAAGAGGCAAAATGGAATACATGCATTTTCGATTAAAATCAAAATGGTCTACATGCAGTTTTACTAAATGCAAAATGGAATAGATACATCAAGTTTTAAAAGCAAAATGGACTAAGTGCAATTTCGTCTAAAAGCAAAATGGTCTACATGCGTGTATACTTAATGGCAATTCTGCTTTAAAGCGAAATTGTAAGTAGACCATTTTGCTTTTAATGAAAACTGCATGTAGTTCATTTTGCTTTCAGGAAAGCTTGCAACTATTCCGTTTTGCCTTTAAGGAAAAAGGCATGTAGACCATTTTGCTTCTAGTTGAAATTGCACTTTGTCCATTTTGCCTCTTCAGCGACGATATATAATATCTATCTATAATATATTTATGGAAACAGGTTTTAGGAAGAATAATTAATAAACAGGCGAGGATTAATATCAAAATAGAAGTGGAGAATAGGATTCAACAAAAGTTTATACAAAACGTCTTCATAATGTAGTAATTTGTTACTAATTGCATAAATAGTCTGATTGACACGTATGCACATGATACTTCATTAGCCACAATGAATACAATTTAAAAATTATAGTTCCGATGAGTTGGATGGCAAGATATTTTTTTGTAATTAGTAGTTGATTAGGAAAAGGCGGATATTTGTAACAAGATATTAATGATTAACATGTACACAGAGCTACTGAGATGAGAAAATTAATGTAAAAGGCCGAATAAATCAAGAAGTGAAAAATCGAGTCGCCAAGTCCTAAGCCAAAAATGCATGTACATATGGACTGGGTGGTATAAAATACTTCGCCCATCAGCCCATAAACAATCAAATGGGGATAATTTTACTTCTAATCAAAAACGCTCTACTCTTCAATAAAATATATAATGTCAAATACCTCTCTAGCTAGTCAAAATTACCCACTCAGGTGTCATACATTATTACATATAACGTACTACGTATTACATTAAAAAAAATCTGGATAAAGTACCCGGGTACGAGTACGGGTACGACACTGAGATACCCGAGTATGGGTACAATTTTCGAGTATTTTCGGGTACGGGTACAATGCGGGTACAGGTACATGGATTGACATAACATTGCGGGTACGGGTACGAAAAATTTGTACCCGGATATTCGGGTATGGGTACGGGTATAGATACCAGTTATTGAAATACCCGCACTTCGGGTACGGATACGGGTACGGGTACCGATTTTTCGTACCCGTGCCGAGCACTGGTACCAACCCGATCAAATTCAAATGCAGTTAGCTGTACAGGATCTGTTGGTTAAAGGAGCAATCAGGACGTGCAAACACGTTCAAGGCGAATCTCCAATATATTTTTGGTCCCGAAATCATCAGGTGGATACAGATTTATTATCAACCTCACCCATTTAAATACTTTTATTTCATGCCCACACTTTAAGATGGAAGATTTTCGTTCTGCCCGAAGTTTGCTCACCCCAGGATGTTTTATGGGCTCTATTGACTTAAAGGATGCTTATTTTCTTATCCCCATTCATGAAAGTCACCAAAAGTATTTGAGATTTACTTGGCAAGGAATCTTGTACGAATTTAATTGCCTCTGTTTCGGACTGAACATTGCTCCCAGAATATTTACAAAGGTTTTAAAAGAACCAATTCGATATCTACGTTCTCAAGGCTTCGAAAATTGTATTTACCTTGATGACTCTCTCCTTTTGGGTAGATCCTATTCAACTTGCCTAGCCAATATCAAACACGCGATTTTTTCGAAAGATTGGGTCTCGTAGTAAATTATAAGAAATCAATTCTGCTACCTAAGCAGTCAATTGTGTATTTGGGATTTACCTTCAATTCGCGTACGATGACTATCTCACTCCCAGAAAAGAAACAGGCAGGAGTAACTTCTACTGTTTCTACTGGTTTAAAGGCCAACTCACTTACGATTAGACATTTGGCCAAAATAATTGGCACTTTGATTTCTTGTTGTCCCGCCGTTCCTTATGGAATGTTATATACGAAGCGTCTTGAACATTTTAAAACATTTTCCTTGACACTTGGAAACAACTTCGATTCCAGAATTCGCCTGAGCCAGGAATGTAGATCAGATCTAGCATGGTGGTATGGTTCAATCAATACTAACGTGGGATATCGTATTCTCCGAGATAATTTTGAGCTGGAGATCTTCACAGATGCTTCAAAATCGGGTTGGGGAGCGTTTTGCGACGGAAACAGAACAAGTGGTTTCTGGAGCGTTAAACAAACTCAAATGAGTATTAATTTCTTGGAGATTACCGCTGCTTTTTACGGTCTTCGTACGTTTGCTAAATCACTCTACAACTGTCGAGTACTTATGCGAATAGACAATACGACAGCTATTTCGTATATAAATAGGTTTGGGGGACCAAATATCCAGTCTTGAATGATTTGGCACGAGACATTTGGAAGTTTTGCGAAAAAAGAGATATTCACATATACGCGTCGTATATTCTATCGGCTCAAAACTTTGAAGCGGATGCAGAATCACGTTCGACTAATTTTGAGACTGAGTGGGAGCTATGCGATGCGGCATTTTATAAAATTCGAGATTTTGTTTTACCTTTCCACTTTGAAGTTGATTTGTTCGCTAGTTATTTAAACGCGAAACTTCCAAAGTACATTTCGTGGAAGCCCGACCCTTTCTGTTGGAGAGTGGATGCTTTTACAGTACAGTGGACGAACTTAAATTTCTATTGTTTCCCACCTTTCAATATGATTCCTCGTATTTTGCAAAAGATTATATCTGATAAAGCTGTAGGTGTCATGATTGTGCCTTTCTGGCCTGGTCAACATTGGTTTCCCCTGTTTACTCAACTTTTAGGGAGTGACCCTATTATTATTCAACCTCAACATGATTTACTCTTTTTCTGTGACAGGAAACATCCTCTGAACTCTCAACTCTCATTGATGGCAGGACTCTTATCCGGACAACGTTGGAACAAAACAATTTCTCACCTGAATCAATTCAAACTATTCTAGCATCTCTCACGATCTCAACATGGAAGCAATACGAAACTTATGTTCATCATTGGATAATTTTCTGCAATGACAACAACTTCAACCATCACCTACCAGGTGTCAACAGCTCCATTGAGTTCCTCCAATATTTATTTACAAGAGGTTTAGGATATAATAGCATTAATTGTGCAAGATCACTTCTCTCTCTTCTCTCCACCGGAACTGAAACCTCAGGTGTAGGTTCACATCCGTTAGTACGTCGCTTTATGAAAGGTATTGGGAAGACCCGACCACCCAAACCTCGGTATAATCAAACTTGGGACCCTTCAGTTGTTTTACGCTACTTGGAGAAATTAGAACCTTTGGATAGTTTAACTCTAGAACAACTTACATACAAAACCATTGGTTTGATAAGCCTGGTAACAGCACATCGGGTTCAGACATTTTCGAAAATTATGTTGGATGATCTACAACTCAATGCAGAGGGTATTGAAATTCGTATATCAGCAGCCATTAAAACCAGTAAACCTAATTCTCCTCAACCTCTCCTGTACCTTCCATTCTTCAGCGACCATCCTCATATATGTGCTGCTAGGACACTTTCAGCCTATGTATCCCGTACAAGTTCTTTTAGAGATGCTTCTAAGAACCTATTGTTCCTAGGCTTACCTTCTCCTCATGTTCCTGTCACATCTCAAACCATTAGTCGCTGGATTAAAGCAGTGCTAAAATCTAGTGGGATTGACACTAACATATTTTGTGCTCATAGCGTGCGTCACGCAGCCACTTCAGCGGCATCAAGAGGGGGTCTTTCTGTGGATCTGATACGTCAACGAGCGGGCTGGTCAGCAACTTCCTCAGTTTTTGCTCGTTTCTACAACAGACCTATACAAGCCTCAGAAGATTCCTTTGCCAAGACTGTCTTCCAACTATAACTACCATTTGCGTACATTTGGAAGTTGATTTGGTTTATTTCGTCTTAAAATCTCTTATCTCATTCTTTAAGAATACATTTATTGCCTTTCATTTATTTCGTACTATTAAATATGGTGTATAACTCCATTTATTACGGCGAATTTTGCACCAGGCTTTAAACATCATACAATTAGTAATTATGAGGGACGAGTCGAATGAAGTAGAATTAAACGATCAAACGAACTTACCTGAAGTTCGATCGTAATTCTACGAATGAAGACTCGTCCTGAATAATTACTCCCTCCCTTAACCCTCCCTAGTTGTGCAAAATTAATCTTTGAACTATAATGAACAGTAGCAGGCCTAAGATCTATGAGCGAAGATGAGATACTCTTTGTTTTTAGTTGCTATCGCAACTTTTAGCTTTGGATATTGTGTAATTTGGTGCATGCAAAGAAGCATACAATTAGTAATTATTCAGGACGAGTCTTCATTCGTAGAATTACGATCGAACTTCAGGTAAGTTCGTTTGATCGTTTAATTTAATTGACGGATAAATAATTGCCGAGAAACGGCATAGTATCACAATATTATCCTATTGTCAGTCTAAAAATAATAACCGCAATAATTGCCAGACGATTTGGTTTTAAGCAGAAGTATTTTATTTTCTACCTATTATTCCAGAACTCAGCTTAGCTTCAAAATTGAGATTATCATTGCATTCAGCTTTGATTAAACTACCATTGAATTACGTGCCCGTTCAAATCAATTTTAGAAGATTGAAAACTCTACACAAATGCATGGCTAACGGGAGTCGAAAGGGCAAATCTACACTAGGAATTTCCCGCTGTGACACTTTATCTTCTACCGCATTATGTTTGTAATTAACTCGCAGATAACAAAAATCTTGATAGATTTGATCGTTTCGCACAAATTGTTAAATTTCGAGAAATTTACTTTAAATTTAGTCGTGGTTAGTGATAAAAGTGTCATTCTAGGGGGAAGGTTTCTCTCCGAAAAATGGAAATTAATCTTAAGATACTCAATTTATTCAATACTGTGTTTCCCAGACACAAATCTGCATCAACAATTAAAAATAATTTTTGCTGCTTAAGGGGTAAAGCAATCCTTGTTCCATCCTATTGAAGAATTAACTTAGTAATTCTTACATATTAAACCTGACATTACTTGGATGGAAGACAGACTTGCCACTCGGGTATTTGAACGAACATTTACGGTACTGCAAAAACAGACAAAATATTTAAAAGCCTGTTCAGGAATTTTATTGCATTTCCCGAACAGTTTGTGTCAAGGAAGGCTCTCTTCCTTCCTCCGGGACAAATGTAACAATTCCGGGGCAGTTTGGGACAATCCTGGACATCAGGCAGCTTTTGCGTTGTGTATAGGGTGAATGGACTATAGTTATCTGCCGACTCCACTACAAAGGTGTAACAATACTAACAACCTGTAGTGTGTTGACGGCTCCCCATCCAACCATATTATTTGGAAACCTCACATCTAAGACTTCCGTCCGATCGGATGATCCGCGGATATCCGAAGATTGGATATCCGAAATTTCGGATCGGATACACTACTTATCCGATCCGAACACAATCCGATCGGATCGGATACGTACCCCTTATCCGGTCATCGGATTCGGATCGGTTTGGATTTGCAAACGAATTTATCCGATCGGTTCGGATCACGAATAATAAATATCGGATAATCCGACAATCCGAAAATCAAATTTTTATCGCGTTCGAGCGACCAATAAGAACGAAGTGCGCAACAACAATTTGCCCAAGAAGTAACTGTGCCGCTTTTTACGTGTTTTCTTATTAATTCTGTGCTTTTTTACAGCGGTGCTTGTAAAGTTTCTCTTCAGTGTGTACCAGTGGTCGTCATGGGTACAAAAAGTTTGTTCCCGTTCCCGTTCCTGTTCCCACAGAATGGGTACTCCCCTTAAGTGTTCCCGTACCCGGACCCGTTCCCGTGATGGTGGGAACAGTATTTTAGGTACCCGTTCCCATGAATTTAATAAAAATTCGTTCCCGGATCTGTTCCTGTTCCCGTACCCAGAAATTTAAAATGTTCTGGACCCGTACCCGTTCCCACAGCTAGTGTTCCCGGTCCCGTTCCCGGGTCCAGGTCGTGTTGTACTTAGTTGTGGTAAAAATTATCATTAATTTTTTTAATTACCAAACCCTTCGTTTTGAAGTTATAATCAGACAATGTGCAGGGCGGCTAAACGCATCCCTATAGCAAACATAACTAATTGTTTAAATCTTCAGAGATTATATACCGAGTATAACAAATTTCAACACTTTAAAATGCCATACTGGGAAAAGATGCAACAACGAATGGATCAGTGATGTTGCTTCTCCAACAATAAAAAATTGAATGCTGATGAGGATTTCAAAACGGTACTTAATATTTAAGATCATTGTTGGCCCATAGATAATTTTCTGCATACACACACTGAAAAATATATGCCAGCACGGATTAGTTTTCCTTTGTTAGTCTTATTTGAAAAGCATTAATTCGAGCAATCAATTTTTCAAGAGTAAAACTTGCAAAAAAAAGAATGAACTAATAATAATTATTTCAATATTTATTATAATAAATTTGTAGAATTATTCTAGAAAATACCTCATTTGTACTGAAAAAGGAGTTCTAACATTTTTATCTTTAAGGCAAGGATATGTGTGTAGAAATTGCAGGAACAAAAGAATACAATGGAATATGCAAATTGAATTGTTTACATAAATACTATTAATAAGTCTTCCAAGATCATATTTGAGTGTGTTCCTAGAAGACAGTAAAAGTACCCACTCGATCCCGGGAACAACAGGTATGGGAACGGGATCATGCGTAGACCGTACCCGTTCCCGATGGGAACGGGAACAAATTGAAAATCTCTGTTCCTGTTCCCACTCCTGTTCCTGTTCCCGGTGATCGGGTCCACCTGAGTGTGTTCCCGTTCCCGTACCCAAATTGGCTGGGAACAAAATATTTGTTCCCGTACCCGTTCCTGTACTCGTTCCCGTTCCCATGTACCCGGGTTTTACCCGTTCCCGTGACGACCACTGGTGTGTACGTAATGTATGCAAAAATGATTAATATTGTGGTGTAGTAAAAAGCTTTTTTTTCCATCATATTATCTTTATTTAAAGTTGTTGCAGAAATATTGTTTTAGTGACTTGATCGTTTCATTACAAAATTTGACGCCTTTGGGATTTTGGCGTCTATGATTTTCTCTGTTTAAGGTTGGACATTCGCATTATCTTATGAATCTGTAAGTTTACCCATCCACACTCGTAAGCTTCACGGCTAATGGATTACAGGAGTGGCCGAATTCTCCCAGCTAGACGAGCAGTCTGGTTATCACTTCTGTCGTAATAAAGTGCATTTTTATTGACTTTGGGAGGGATACTCATGTGAAGTATTTTGCATTTGCACTTTGGATGCGATGTAATTTATAGAATGCGCTCAGAACGTATTTTGTCATTAGAGCCGTATATCTATGCTCACATCCGTTAGTTTAAATAAGAATTCAGCATCCAACCAATAAACATGGAATTTCAAAGAGCCTAGTTTTAAGCCCATAGCAAGTACATGTCTTTGGAAATCTCCGTAGAGTAACTCATAAATTTTCTGCTTATATTTGAGTAGTGGAGTTTTCGTTATATTTAGACCATTAATATAGAGGTATAACTCTTGGAAAATTAATTGGTGTGCTGCATATATAAAGTGATTAAAACAGCTCCATTTCTCTGGTCCATGTATCCTATGCTTCATTTTCATCGGGAATTTCTTCTGTACTATGCTTTTGATAAATATCCAGATGTCCTCAAAGTAGTTGCAGTAGAGAAAATGAGTTACTTGCGGATTCTTCTTCAAGCAGAATGGACAATCCGATGTTTCAATCATACCCATGTGGAAGGCCAAGTTAGGAGTTAGAGCTGCTCCGTGCCATATTCTCCATGTGACTAGTTTTTCTTGAGATGATAGACAGGGTCTAAGATTTTGCCACTTAAAATTTGTTATCTTTTTGATTATTTGCTGGCTTGGTACGTGTTGGTTGAGAACTAACGCGGTTTGGAAATTTCGGTCTTTGAGACTCACGTATTGCTTGCTAATTGGGTGGAAAACTGATAATAAATTATTTTCGTGGCGTGTAATGTTTATGGACGATATTTCAGCTCTTAATTTGTTGAGTCTTCTCATTTTGACACTAGATATCATTTCGTCTGAGGGTTTTATTTCATTTACGCTAAAAAGGTGGTGATACCCTAAGCTCTGAATAAATGTACCATTTGATTCACTAATGTAGTTACGGTTAGTAGTTTTTATCGTATTCAGCAAATCCTCGTTTGCTTGGAGAAAACAAACTTTTGAATCACCAATAACATTAAATATATTTTCGTAGAAATTGTTAAGAGATTGTTTTTTATGACTCGCAATTATCTCCTTAACAGTTCTGGAGGCATGTCCAAGAAAATAGTTTTCGTTACAAGCATTTACTAGTATATTAACAAATCGAAGTCTAAATATGGACGTTTGAACAAGTATGTCCTTGACACCAAGTCCACCGCTGCTATGTGGTAAGAAAACAAAAAGTTGTTTAACAAGTTTTCTTCTCTTTCCCCACAGGTAATTATTAATTAGTTCATGCATTTCATCAATAAATTCTTTAGGAGGGTCTAATGTTTTCAGTGTGAACCACATCAAAGATAACACAAAAGTATTGAGAATTACGGATTTCGTAAAGAGATTTGCCTCAGTGTATTTGGTTTCGTAGTAACTAATCTTGGCTTTTGCCTTTGAGAGTAAGGTTTCCCAGTTTTGTAGCATATAGTTTGGCTTTCCAAAGTATATGCCCAAATCTAGGAAAATTAATTACAGGAGAGGATTGTGTCCAGGTGCCAAAGAGGTATACGGAACACTTTAACCTATTTAATTTCCCGCCCGAGTTTTTTAAGTAAAGCGATGTTTCATTTTCAACAATACTGATTTGTTCTGAGGAGCTTACAAATATATGAGTGTCATCAGCGAAAGCACTCAAGAAAGTTTTTGGATAATTGGTGACGGGGCTTTTCCCTGATTCAGTTAGCTTATTGTTCATACTCCTCAAATATGGTTCTGCACACAAAACGTAGATTATTGACGCAATTGGGTCTCCCTGCTTTATACCTCGTGACACTTCTATACTTACTGTTAGAGAAATTCCCACTTTTACAATGACTTTATTCAACATGTACATTAGACTCACTGTAGCGCAGATTTTTTCAGGGAAACCAAATTTTTGTAGCACTTTTAACATATAGAACCTGTTGACATTATCGAACGCAGCCTCCTGATCTAGTGATATTAATGCTCCATCTGTTGTGTTATCAAATGCGTCTCTTATAAATGATAAGTTATCAAAAATAGTTCGTCCTGCTATGTTACACGTTTGATATTGTCCAACAACATGAGATAACACTGGAGCGATACGATTTTTGATCACAAGTGAAATCACTTTGTAGTCTGTGTTGCACAGGGTTATAGGTCTCCAGTTGCGTAAGTCTTGCGGGTTGCCTTTCTTGTGAATAAGAGAAATGCACCCTAGTCGCGTAGATTTGGGTAGCATTCCATTCTTCAAACTTTCATTATGTAGCCAGTACACAACCTTGGTGTATTTTTCTTTGAATGCTTTGAAAAATTCTGAGGTCAGTCCATCAACTCCCGGGCTTTTGTTGTTCTGGAGACATGAAATGGCTTTATCAAATTCCTCCTCGCTAAAATCACAATTGAGTTTTTCACGGATCTCATTACTTATTTCAGGAAGTTCTTTAAGGTAGTGTTCAATTCTCATGGGTATTGTTTCAGATGGTCGATACTTATTTTTAAAGAAATCTTTGACGTGTTTAAGTCTTTCAGTTACAGTGAAATTAGCAAGCGCATCTCCAATAGAGACTTCCATTTTTTGCTCAGGTATTTTGTGGATGGCATCACATAGTTTTTCTTGCACAAGAAAATCTTTGGAGAAAGTTTCATACAAATCTTTTGAGTTGGTTTTAGCACTCACAATAGCTGTTTGGTACTGTTGACACAGTCTGTTTATACATTGTTGGAGTTGTCTTTCAAAATAATTTCTAAATGAAATGGAGCACGTTTTTATGTCACTCCCTAGGATTTCATAATCATCAATTGATTTTAGGTCTTTAGCTAGAAATGTGTCAAACTTTCTATTCAAATGACATATAAATTCATCACTTTTTAAAAGACTGTTGTCAAACTTCCATATAGCCCTTTTTCCATTTTCGATTTGGAGTTTTAACATTACTTGGTATGTTGCATGATCACTGAGAAAAGGCATAATTTTTACATTAGTAATAAGATGCTGGATATCGGAACTCATGTAAATCCTGTCTAGTCTCGCCATTGGTTTCTTGATTATGACACACGTGCCACTGCATGCTTGTATTTTTGTGTTAAAGTATGTTGAATAGTTTTTGACATTTTTAAATGTGTGTATTCGTGGGTCATAGTTGGTTTCTTGGAGACATAATATTTCTGGTTGAGTTATATGGAGATACTTTTTTAGTTCTGTCTGTTTCTTTGGGTTTACGAGCCCTTGTATATTGTGAGTATGTATTTTGAAATGCATTATATTGGTGGAATTGATTGTATGATTTCAGAGATTTTCTGTTTCAATGAGGCTTCACGCAAGAGGGGTTTTAATTCTAGAAGAAGTTCTTTGAATTGGTTTCGATCGCAGGATACTGAAACATTTTGGTTTTGGTCATAATCTTGTAGTATAATAAGAAGTTCACTAGGTGACATAGGAGCTTTCCCCTTGCAAAAGTTCCAATCTTTCCATTCACTGAAATTCCAGCTAGGGTTTGCTTCACAAATTGCAGGAGAGTCTCTTGACATTTTCTTATTCCACTTCAGGGAGAAAGTTGGGCTTATTTCGAGCGTGCGTTTGCTCACTGGCGAGTTTGAGTTACTATTTGTTAAAATGTCGAAAATAGGCCCAATTGGGCTTTGCGTTGTTGTGTTTGTATCGTTTGCATCAGTATCCGTTTTCCTACGATTAGGTTTTTGTCTTTTCAACTGTGATGATACTGTCACAACATTGCTTCCACTAGCTACTACAGCATATGAGGGTATCTGCATATTAAAGGTTGCAGTGGCATCTATCCCGTTATTATTAGTAGTATTAACATCATTTTTATCTTTTTCCGGGCAGTCCTTGCTGACATGTGATGTGCTTCGACATATAAAGCATTTTTTTCTACCCACTTGTGTTGTAACAACATACAACTCTTTCTCAAACTCAAGGTTTAGCTTAGGTGGCAGGATTTGATCTCGTCTGAAGGACATACCTACGGTTCTTGTAAAGCTTTTAATTGTAGTCGCTCTCCCACTGGGAAGGTATAGCAGCTCGGTTCTCATTTGTGTTTGAATAGATCCATACTTAGATAGCTCTTTGCATAATGCCTCATTGGTTAGAAACGGCTGCACATGCATCAGTTTCACTTGTCTTATCGGGTTCGTATACTGCCACATTTGTAAGGTTCTATCCTTCACTTCTAATGTACTCTCTAATTTTATCTTGTTAGCTGCCTCTTCTGTTTTGAACCAAAACCCTAGGTTCTTCCTAACATAACCAAATGAGTCAATGTTGCACTCTTCAACAATTCTTATAATAGCATCTACATAGTCCTCAATCTTCAGTTCTGGGTCACCTTCAATGACGAACCCAAATTTCCGTATGTTCCCAATACTATCCATAACGAGGCTTTTCAAGGGTTTCCCCTTCACCTCTGTGCAATTTCACAAATTTCACAATATTTTTCGGATTTCACGTGGAACAAAAAAAATGTAAATTTTCTTGATTGTCCACTCAATAAACGCAAAATTCTGCTTTTATTGACACTGAATAAGAGCTGATACACTACACTTGACACTAGTTCATGTGTTCCTGATGCTGGAGCTTATTTCTGGAGCTCCTTCCATCCAGCTCCTCCACTATCATACTGGGAAAAGATGCAACAACGAATGGATCAGTGATGTTGCTTCTCCAACAATAAAAAATTGAATGCTGATGAGGATTTCAAAACGGTACTTAATATTTAAGATCATTGTTGGCCCATAGATAATTTTCTGCATACACACACTGAAAAATATATGCCAGCACGGATTAGTTTTCCTTTGTTAGTCTTATTTGAAAAGCATTAATTCGAGCAATCAATTTTTCAAGAGTAAAACTTGCAAAAAAAAAGAATGAACTAATAATAATTATTTCAATATTTATTATAATAAATTTGTAGAATTATTCTAGAAAATACCTCATTTGTACTGAAAAAGGAGTTCTAACATTTTTATCTTTAAGGCAAGGATATGTGTGTAGAAATTGCAGGAACAAAAGAATACAATGGAATATGCAAATTGAATTGTTTACATAAATACTATTAATAAGTCTTCCAAGATCATATTTGAGTGTGTTCCTAGAAGACAGTAAAAGTACCCACTCGATCCCGGGAACAACAGGTATGGGAACGGGATCATGCGTAGACCGTACCCGTTCCCGATGGGAACGGGAACAAATTGAAAATCTCTGTTCCTGTTCCCACTCCTGTTCCCGGTGATCGGGTCCACCTGAGTGTGTTCCCGTTCCCGTACCCAAATTGGCTGGGAACAAAATATTTGTTCCCGTACCCGTTCCTGTACTCGTTCCCGTTCCCATGTACCCGGGTTTTACCCGTTCCCGTGACGACCACTGGTGTGTACGTAATGTATGCAAAAATGATTAATATTGTGGTGTAGTAAAAAGCTAATGCATTTTTGCAGTGAAAATTCCTAATACTTTTTTCATCACCCAATGGTATCAATTTGGATAATTTCGGATATCCGTGGGTCGGATCGGATACGGATGAATAAAATTTTTATCCGATCCGTAACGGTCAGGTCGGATAATAAGAAAAATTTTCCGAAAATTTCGGTTCGGATCGGATTCGGATCGGATATTCGATTTATCCGGTCGGATGGAAGCCTTACTCACATCTTTCCCAGTATTTGTATACACAGCCTCCCAAACTTTGGACGATTGAAATTTGGACACACCTGTAGCATACTAATCCCCTTGAATTAAGACTACCAGGATTTCTAGATCTTGTGAATGCATTGTTAGATTCAAAATGTTTAGAACTTAGCCAATATATTAATCAAGTCACGGGAAGCTCCGCGAATGGAAAGTTGATTGGTTATCTAAAATGATTAAATTTTCGGATATTTCCCCTTCCAATATCTCCGACACATTTTTATGATTTGTTGCAGGAAGACTTTCTAATTCGTCAGAAAGTATTTTTAATCTTTGGCTCCGACCTGTTATGGTTTAAGTTTATTGAGCCTGGTCAGTGCTGCCCGTTTACTTTCTAGTCTAGTCAATTCTAGTCCACCACGTACTCAAGCTGTACTATTCTATTCCTATTCTATTCATTTCTCCTTGTGACTTGGCTATTCTAGTCTATTCCAATTCCCTCCAAGTCAAAAAAATCCTAGTCTATTCCAAGTCTATTCACCTATTCATTATACACCACAACTAGTGCTGTCCATGGTAACAGGAGACACCCAGGTTTTTGGGAACAGGAACAGGAATGGGTGCGTACGGGAACAAACAAGTTTTGGAAACGTTTGGGAACATAGAAATTGTTCCCAAAATATAGGAACAAAAGCGGGTTTGGGAACAGGAACAAAACGTATACCTACCCGGTATTCACATGAAGTTTATAATATAAAAAACCTCACAATCAAAATAATATTTTAAAAGTACGTTGCAACATATCAAATAAGTCACTCTTTCGCACGTCAATATTTAACAAAAAAATAAATTATTATTATTTAACACGTTGCAAAAATGGAATTCTCTGGAACTTAAACCTAAAATTGTAGCTCAGAAAACTCCAGTGTGCTCTTTTCCTTATTAGCTCAGCAAAAGTATATTGAAAGTGCTACTTGTCTTAGCTAATTTCAGTTACTACTGTACTCGGGGCGGGACACGCTTTTTGGTCGTACGTATAACGGGACGGGACGAGCAAGCATAGCAGTACAAGGAAGGATAACGTTCTCGTTTAATGCTCATGAGCGAACTATTCTGTGAGGACTATTTGACCTAATGTAAGACATTCGATTTAAGGTTGGAGAAAATGAAGCTTATTGCTCAAAAAATGACTGGTACTTCATAATGGCTGTGGCTTGGGATCTGCGTTACTCAATTTTTTCGTCTTTGGGTTTAAAAAATTCGACGGAGGATTCTTAAGTTCAGATCTTTTTTGAAAATTACTGCTGGCGTGCAAGAAACTGATGTGGTTTTAATGGCAATTGGCGACAGATTAGCTTTAATCGTGAAATACGTTTCGCAAATGTGGGGGGATTTCTCCGCGTTTTGGGGGGAAATTAATTTTAAAAATCTTGTCTCTTGTTACTCCCACACATCAGTCTTGAAATCCCCGAACTCCGATCGTGTAACGAAAATCTAGTTTTTTGTTAAAGTTCTGGTTAAATCAAAGGGTGTAAGGGGATCCTGATGAAAGTTGGATAAATTGGTAATAAGGATAATTTGGTTAAAAGTGCCAGAATAAACGCTAACTAAGTATTTAATGAAATGGCAAGTGTGAGAAGAATTTTCATATAAAAAGAAATAGTACAGCACCGCAATGTGTTTCTGACATACATTACATAAGTAGGCAGAACTGACAAAATAGGAAACGGATTCCTACTTGATAAACGCAAATTTTAGTCGTATGTTTGATTGTGCCCATAGTGCATTTGAAAAGCTCACAGTCCTCCTTAGACGAGGGAATAGTGCTATCGCACTAGTCAATTCTAGTCTATTCCCTCTATGTTAACATTCTGACTATTCTAGTCTATTCTATTCCTTTTTAATTTGCAGCAAGGTTATTCAAGTCTAGTCTATTCAATTTGCTCCTACATCTGGCCTATTCTATTCAATTCCCTAGTTTCCTAGTCTAGTCGGACTAGACTAGGGCAGCACTGAGCCTGGTGTTTGAACAACTGAACAATATTTTAAAGTTACCACTATGTTTACCGAAGTTGGATTTAGTGCATCGCATGGGTTCAAAACAGTCGAACCTGTTCCTGGACCTGGACCCAAACTTTGTGTACCTCAAAAGTGTGAACCTGTACCTGAAAATGTACCCATTTAACAGGTACAAATTTTTTGATCCTGAACCTGACCGAATTGCGTTTTTGTAGTGCCCGCACCTGATTAGTACCTGAACCCGAAAAAGTACCCAAGACGACCTGAACCCGGGTAGTTTTGGACCGGACCTGAACATGTTTTGGGTATTTGAGAATCATAACGTTTCTACTATTTTATCTTGTGTTTAAAGTACGATTGGATATTTGCAGTACAAAATATATTTAAAATGAATAAGAATGCCTGTTCAGTGGTTCCTGGGACACCCTACCATTGCTTTTTCGATGGAAATCATCTTGCAAGCTTGAAATTCTACGGCTTTTAACTTTAAATCAATGAACCCAAACATTTCAGGTCTTTTGCGATCAGGTTCAGGTAGTGGTCGGACCAGTTCAGTTCAAAACTGAAAATTTCAGTTCAGTTCAGTTCAGTTCATTTTGGTTCATACAAATTTTGGTTCAGTTCGATACACAAACCAAACTGAATGGTTCGGTTTCAGCGTCAAACTGAACTGAACTGAATTGTTTGAACTGATTTTTATGCATGCACAATAAAGCCTGTTTCTGTCATGACGCACTTCTCATTTTTGACGGTTGCATTTGCCGTGCTATATATTTATACATATATAAGAACATATCTTATATGTATGTACAAACATATATTATATATATTGTACTTACCAAAACGGAAACTATTTACGTTATAGTTTTAACCTGGCGCGTTGAACTGTTTTGGAATCAGTTCAGTTCAGTTCACAGAGGAAACTGGACTGAACTGAACCGAAGAATAGCTAACTGAACTGAAATTTTGATTTTCGATTCAGTTTACTTTGTGAACCGAACTAAACTGAATTTTGCGAACCAAACTGAACTGGTCCGACCACTAGGTTCAGGTCTTTCATTTGTTAGACCTGGTCCTAACAGGTAAAATCAAAACGGGTTTTTCTGTGTACCTGAACCTGAACCTTTACCCTTACTATAATTTATAATACAAGTACTAGTAATGTCGTAACTGTACTTGCTAAACTGAGTCAATTAGTAAATAACCGAAGTTGAACTTGCAATCAGTTCATGAGTTACTTGCAGTTGGTAAGGCAATTGCAAAATAACGTGGATACAATTGCAACTGGAAATAGTTATTGCAAGTTAACTGACATACAGTATAAATTGTTGGCACAGACGCAAAATTATCGGCGTATATTTTCGTATTGCTACAAAATGTTCTACATGCAGTTTCACCAAGACAAATTGAAAAAAGTGTGAATATTTTAAACGCACAATGATCTAGATACAATTTATAATAAATACAATAACTTTCTGAAACTACATCTAAGTACATAAGTTCAAATTATATTTAAGTTATGCTTGAGTTCAAGCTTAAGTTCCAAACCACAGATCATATTTGAATTTCAAGTTGAACATAGATAGAAATAGGAAAAAGGAAATGCATATTTGAATCTCCAGTCGCACTTGAGTTCAAACTCTAGTATAAAGTTGCACTCGAGTACTATGCTCCAGAGTAAATGTACAAAATTTAGAGTACCCGTTATATGGGTCCAGGAACTGGTCCAGGTACAGGATTTTTTTACCCATGAGGGGCACTACATCCAACCCTACAGTGACTGTCAACCATAGATTGACACTTTATCCGTAAGGAGAGTGCAAACACTATCAACCATCGAGTTTGAATTTCTTAATCAAGCCTTGAAGAGATTTACATTGCATGTGCACACATTCTTTAATTTCGCACAGAACAGCTTGAAAATTCATGGGCCAATTGGAGATATGAGTGCGTAACACACCTGCCCTTAATAGGCCAGCTTTCATTCCCATTTGCGTCGATAGTATCTCCTCTCGGAGCTTGACATCACCTGGGAGAACTTTACTGTAAGCTAACACAATATTATTTATCTCTACTAAGAAACTTACTATAGAACTTTTATAGTGTCCGTTTCCTTAAAACATGTACACAATCCCATGCATACACCCTCAGGATAACTAATTTGAAACACATTTTTAACTTGTTAGTGCACAACATTAATTTCATAGCTATTCATTAATCTTAGTAAAACTTGATGAATACACTATTTAAACAGTAGATCATGTATCTTAAAAAAGTTTAAAGCACTTCTATTATTGAAGACGTAAACGATTAATTGTCTTGGTCACAGGTACTCCAATAGGACAGTCACGTACTCTTTAAACAGTGCTTCGGTGCCCAATTTTATGGAAAAAGGCAAATAGCTAGTATGGCATAATTTTAAATAGCAACTAAGCAAACAGCTTTTTAAAATTAAATCCCTTCAACAGAATATACGAAAAGTCATAGTGACTACTGATTATGGTATCCGTCCATCGATCCGGGTTTTTGGACCCGTTCGGTGATTTCCACTTTTCTTATCCTTCAATATGGTAATTTTGAAGGTACATATTGTTAGGGATTGTCGATTTGAAAATGCCATGGCATATTGGGCATCATGCCTGCCCAAAATGCCCTGGCATTTTGGGCATTTTCAACTTTGGGCAAACACGTAGATTTTGGGCATATTCGGCACGGGCATTTTGGGCATTTTGATTCCTGGGCATATTCGGCATTTTGGGCATATTCAGTTCAAATATTCGGGTCGATTAACCTTTCCAGACGTTATTGGTCGCTACTACTTCCACTTCCTACTACTGCACACTACCCCGCTCACATCGTTATAACTAAAAACGATTACTCGACGGTTTTAGCACACAGGTAAATAAATCTGGCGAGTAGACAATTGTAGGGGTTGTTGTTTTTAAAACGTCTAACCATTGTTACTACTGGACAAAACTCATATTTTGGAATGCAATAAACTATGACAACCTCGAATCACTGGTCAGAAAATTTGAGAAATTTTATTTACGCTGGAGGCGGAGCAACTGATACAGAGGATGAAAGTTATACAAATCAAAGTTCTGATGGGGAGGATTTTTGATGACGTATTTATCACTCAAGTCTTCTGATTAACTTTATACAAAATGCAACAAAATTGCATTCGTCAATAATTCAATACAAAGTGTCTGTATGATACACAGCGAGTATCTTTTGAAATATAATACATTTAAACAAAATTGCCATGTACGCCTTTCATAGGATTTCATTTTAATAGTGAATAGTGGAATTTTTGGCATTTTTGGAATATTCCCGGCTGAAAATGAAAACAATGTCGAATATGCCCAAAATGCCGAATATGCCCTGCCGAAAATGCCCAAATTCAGGGCATTTTCCCAATGTGCCAATATGCCCAAAAATATGGCACGTTGGCGGGCACTTTGGGCATATTCAGCTTGGCAGGCATTTATGCGAGGGCATTTTCAATCGACATTCCCTACATATTGTTTTTTCTATTGAAATATAATCTGGAGAACTACTGGAATGGAGATCTACTCTGGTGTCGAGTAGCCGGTGTGTCTGGTGTCTCAGTTGACATTTTCGGTAACACAGAACTCCTTTTAGGTTTTGTTGTCATATACTATTGTAAAAATGGGTGAACATTTTTAAAGCAATTTCTACGGAGCCGAGCCATATGAGTGTTGAGCGTTCTTTTGTATTTACACACGGAACAAGTTAACTAGGGTCTCTTAAAATGATGCACTAAAATTCCACTTTAAGTTTATTTAGTATAGTGAATCGTAAGTGAATCGAAAACTCCCTCAGCCATGGAGACTTGCGCAAACGTGATTACTTGAAATCAGGGTTGGTTTGGTTTAAACCAGAGATGGATAACGTTATTCATAACGTTATTGAATAACGTTATTATCGAAAAAAATAGAAAACGGTTTACAGTAACGAAAACGAAACGGAAAATATGTAATAACGTTAAACTAAAACAACCCAACGGTTGGATTTGCAAAACCAAAAACGTAAACCATAACCAAAAATATAAACGTTATTTTCCGTTTTTACAAAACCCATGCATTGCCAACTTGTAAGCTCCAATAAAGCTTAAGGCTGATCTAAAATGAGACGCTTCTGTTTCGTTTCACTTGTACTATTTCTTTCAACACGTGCTTTTCTTATGCCATATATGTATAGAAATGCATAGAAACATGCATGAGGTAGATGATCTCGAGACGTTCTTGAAGGAAAAAGAAAAGAGTAGTGGCGTAACAGAGTATCATCCAATACGGGTCAACTGATCAAAGCTTTGGACAACTATGAAACCTCATGAAAACGGAGAAACATCCTTTTCATTTGATTAGTGGTCAGGACAAGGTCTAGAAGCTTTGCGAGATATTGCAAAGAGTATTTTATGAGTCGAGCGAATTTTTTGGTTCTAGCTTACATTTTGTCAGACCGAAGAACGAGACTTATAGATGAACTTCTGAACGCCATTCTATTTCTTCGAGTAGATGAAATCTGAGAGGCATTCATGTATTTGTATTAGAGCTTCCTACGGGTTTCCGAAATCACGAAGTTCCGTGTTCGGAAATGGAACGGAACATTTTCGGGGCATTTGTTTGGTTTCGTAATTGAATCGGAACAAAACCGGAACAATGTTCTGTTGTACTGACGATGTTGCGACCGGGACGGCTGTTATCATCGGCACGGAAAATGCCAAACATAATTTATGTCATCGGAACTCGGAATTATTCTGTCCCGTTCCGATCCCTGCACGATTTCTGACGTGCGGTTCTGAGTAGTAAAACTAGCTGTTTCAATTAGTGATTGCCATTCTATGTTAAGGTGTGTCTAGGTCTCATATAGTATAATTTGCATATAATGTATATATCGCGAAAAATTCCGGGTTGCTTCGGAACAGAAAAGTTAACATATTCCGGAACAAAACACAAACTCTGACGGAAACAGAACTTTACTTGTTTGTTCCGAATGATTTAGATTAAAATGTTCCGTTGCCCCGACATATGGAACTGTATCGGGAACAATATTATTTGTAGGTTTCGGAACGGAACGGAATTCCTTACGGAACACAAATGTTGACCACATTGGAAGCTCTAATTTGTATGCAGTTCTTAGTATTGTTTTTTCAATAAACAAGTAATAAATTTATATTTCTGTGATAAGTTAAAAACATATATGCACTTATAACCGTTAACAATTTACGATGCGGTGACATGGAAAGAAGCACTTTTTTGTAGGTGTTTGGTATGGTACGCCCAGTGCATAGCATCTTCCACAACATAAATTTGCGGAATTAGATTTTATAAACTTTTTATAAATATGGAAATCAAGCCCTCGAATTATCGAGCTGCTGTCAATGATTGTAGATGAGTTGAACAAGTTGAGTTCATTCGGTGTTTCGGTTCATTTTCTAGAAAGAAAAGTTACAGCGCATGTATATAATTTAGCTGCAGCATTTGACTCTGGTTGCAATATGTATTATCGAGTCCTAATACTTAATTTTTATAATTTTATTCTAGTACCAAGTCAGAGATGAACTTTGCCTTTACGTAAATTTATAACGAGCTACTGTCAGAGCCCACCCCCACAAATAATGAAAAAATATTTAAAACCATGCAAAAACAATTCACAGAACTCAGGTGTTAGGATGAACTATTATACGAAATCGTTGAGTAGCAGTAGCATTAAATTTCAAGGAAAGCCTAAGGCCTGCGGACAAATAGTCAAAATTACTAATATACATGTTCAAATTTCACAAATGTTTTATCACATCATTTACAAAAACCAAAGAATAGGGACGGAAATATATGAGGCCAAGTTCAAATTTAATAATCATTTTATTTTGCTTAAAGATAAAAGAATTTTTGAGTGGCTTTATATTCTGATATGCTTGCAGGGAATTGTCTACTTAGAGGGTTATTTTAGTGAAGCAATTGCACATAGTTTGAACATTCAAATTGTTCCAAACATTTATATGTTTAGTAATTAAAACAACCAGTTAATGTAATTGAAATAGAAGAATGTGTATATCTATGTGTTGTTGTTTCAACAGAAAAAGACACTTGTTATCGTTCCCCAAAATAATTTTGATTTAGAGTAGTGAAAAAGAATAGTGAATAAATAAATTTATGACATTTTCAGTCATTCTGCCCTATTGCATAACACGCTTAGTGCCGCATCCAATTTCTTTGGTGTTAATGTTGTCTTTCATGTCAAACCATTCTCGTTGCGGTGTCTTTCAATGTTTCCAAAACGTGAGCTAAAACAAAACAATGCACAATAAATTAGATGTTTACATACAATTCTAATAGTGTTTGAAAAATTAGTGAGAAATTGTTGCATTTGCTTGTAAGCCGGCGTCCGTTTGACAACATACGGCTTTACTGCTTACGGTGGGGTGTATTCTTCATCATCAGGTGTAACCGATTGATTGGCAATACAGTAATTTGTAGTCGTGGGTAGGCCGAATCTTGCAGTTGGGGCAATACGTCTCTTTTTTGGTTGATGTTCTCCAGCTCCTCGCGTATGAAGAGAACGTTTCCACGTTGTTTTCTTTCATTTTGGTAGAATTCTAACATTTTGCCGACCTCCAGAAGTTCTTCAACAACAGTTACCCTTTCTGGATCCGTCGTCGGTACGCTATTAAAATTAAATACCCCGACGCATTTAGTTGTCAATCTACAAAACTGAGTTAATAATTTACACTAGTAAAAGTTATTACCAACATTTTCTCGTGGATTACCAAGTTAGATTCTTTCCATGTTCCTATTATATGAAGCAATAATGTGCTTTTATGGTAGGACACCCATGTCTTGCTTGAACCTATAGTTGATATTCTTGATCAGAAAATTATTTGTTTTTCAATTTGCAAATTAAATGGTATAATAGGGTAATAAGTTTGTAAGTGGGATATAACTAGAATAGGATCGTAGAATGTCGGCGAGATAAAATATTGTATTGTTATTAAGTAAGCATAGAATGTTTCTTGTAAGTATGAAATACAAGTTGACAAAAAATTGATATTCTCAATAACGGTAATAGACGATGTGAATTGTTAGTGTTGTGTTATTAAATGGATATTTACCGATTGGGATTTTATTTGCCCGTTTATTAGGCAAGCGAGAGTTAAATTGTCTGCTACATATTAGTTTATTTTCTTTTATGGTTACACAGTTATATTTTATTAGAAATGTATATCAAGTGCATTGCACAAACTAATGTGGAATCTAATGTAATTGTTTTATTACGCCAAATCAACACAGCAGAAGGCTATGATTCACATTGCTAGACAATCATAAAACTAATTAAGAGGTATTTAAATATTAAATAACAATATCTTCAAACAAATTAAATTATTACAGTCAATTATAACTAATTTAAGGTTCGCTTATAGATAAGCCATTTATATAATTCAATTTGAAAGTATTTTATGTTTGTTAGACAATGGGTGTTATTAGGGATCATATTCCATATTTTTACAACACGATACTGATAAGAATGTTTAAAGAATGATGATCGAATAAGTATTTTAAGAAACGGATTATTTCTCGTTATATGCGGCAAATGGTTTACATTGAGCTAAAAATTTTTTTGTCATGAAGGCTATAGTAAAAGTATGCCTTTCAAACACAATCAGTTTAGAGTAGCTCTCGTAAAGTTTATACATAGCAGCAGTGTTTCTTACTTCATTTAGCAAGGAGTTGCAGGGGCATGCATTTTTTGTGGCAGTAGTTAAAGTTGTGTGCCTTAGTAGAGATACACTTGAGGAAATGATCGACTGTATTTTGACATTTTTAAAGATCCGAATTGCTGACTGCTCCCATATCGGAAGCCCATCAATTTGGGAAAACATTACTTCATCTTCCACGGCAACACCGCCTGCTGGATCATCCAATTGTTTGTATCGCATAGTGTTGTCAATTAAAATGTTGTTTTAATTTTGAATAGATTCATTTAAATACAAGCATAGTTTAGAACGTTAGTCGTACAAACAGGAACATTGCAACATAAAGGCTGTTTCCAAATGCCGTACACATAATAGTTGAAAAGAATCCGGAAAGAAACTTAATGTTGGTCGGCGACTAAGCATTCCGTTGTACGAAGATTAATTATAATACAGTGATCTACCTGTATATCTATTGTAATATTCTGTTCCCGCTGGGATTTACTTGTGTAGGTAGTTTTATATATGTAAATGTACTTTATATATGCAAGGACAGGCCAAATATATTCCTTATAGAGAGTATGCACTCTATACCCAAAAACACTTAAATGTTGATATAAATTTTAAAACACTTACATGTGTCAACTACTGTTCTCTCTAAGTATCCAAACAGAACGTACAAAACCGATGGGGTACAGGTGCACATCCGGTCATCACAAATACACTTTTTGCTTCAGAACAAATAAGACTAGTTGCGGTTAATCTCACTGTCGATTGTTAGAAATAAGCAAAAACCATATTCTAAACATAATTCGAAATACAAATCGGTAGAAATAATCGAAGCTTGATTCAATTAAACTAATATTGCTAAAACTCAGAAGAGAAACATGCTAAGTGCCATTGTTGAACTCTAATTTGCACCACTGTTGAGTGTCATGTTAAGTATAAGATGCACGTGGTAAGTTCCGTTGCATAATTCTATGCCACGTTCTATTACAAAAGGCTATGATCAGTTCCATTGGAACATTGAATCCTAAGTTCCATTGCAAAATACTATACTAAGTTCAACTACAAAACAATATTCTAAGCAGGGTTGCAGAAATGAAAATGCCCTAGGTTGTATGCCTGCCCTCCTGAAAATGCCCTGAAAATGCCGAAAATGCCCTGAAAATGCCTTACTCTGAAAATGCCCGGCATTTTGGGCATTTTCGGCAGGCGTTTTGGGCATATTGGGCATTTTTACAGAAACTTATACACTATGACCATTATTGCTCCTTTAGCGAATATAAGGGAGTTTTTCATAGCATAATCAAACCCATCCAGTTTTAGAAAATGTTATAGTTGATTTAAAAAAAGAATTTAATTCGTCTAATTCGGTTCTTATGGCGAGTGGTTATTTCAATAATCCTTAAAACAAATTTAAGCCCCAACGGAGTTGCAAACATTCAACGCTGTACATTATAAAAAACTTCGGGATTTGGAAAGAACAATTTGCACAGTGCCAGCATAAATTCCGTATTTTGATAATGGCTTGTAAAGTATACAAAATTTTACATTTTCATTAGATGCATAAGATGCGAAAGTTATCATATATGTCAAAACTTGGAGCTTCCGTAGCAAATTTTGTGTCGACTTTGAAAATTGCATTAGGCCAAGTAAACCAGTATAATAATTCTAGGATTCCAAAATGTAACAATAAATACATATATGTAGATGATGACGAGTTTTGAAGCGCACAAAAAAGACATTTTTAATCTTTTAACAACTATTTTATCTTTTTGTGTTGCATCTTTGCCCGAATATGTTTGTTCTTGAAGTCTAAATAATTACAGACACGGTGTTCAAGCGAATTTTTACAACAAAATAAGCAAAATAGAATAATAGTTATTATTTTTCCATAAATATGTCTACGTCAACTTACTCCAGGTTTCATCCGTTTATTTCTATAATTTTATCATGTAATCCAGTTGAATATTAAAATTATTTCCAACATACTGTTTTGTGACTTATTTTGCAAAATTACCAGGTAGCTAAAGCTTTATATTTAAAAAATTGGAGCGAATATGCCGAAAATGCCTGCTCTAGGCTCAATATGCCCAAAGTGCCATAGATGCCCAAAGTGCCATAGATGCCCAAAGTGCCATAGATGCCCAAAGTGCCATAGATGCCCAAAGTGCCATAGATGCCCAAAGTGCCATAGATGCCCAAAATGCCATTATATGAAAATGTCCAAAATGCCAGGGCATTTTTGGCAGGCATAATGCCGAAAATGCCATGGCATTTTCAATTGTGCAACTCTGATTCTAAGTTCCATTACAAAAATAAGTAATTTATTAAAACTGTAGTCACTTAATGTGTGTACTACACTTAAGACAAAGTATGGGCTACACATCGTAGATAATCCAAGATATTTCAATTGTTACGATCGGCGACATTTTTCATACGAACATTAAGCAGGCGGTTACTTTGTTGTCATAACGAGGAATTTCTTCTGCTAATAATTGAATGAACCTAACCGTACACATATTCTGCTCCTTGATAAAAATGTCAATGCATTTGCACAGAGTAGCGTGATGTGTTCCTTTAAAATTTCAAAGCCCGTATGCAGTAAAAATTCGAAAAATGTAAAACCACATCTATTGACTTCTTATCTGCCAGTAAATTGTAATTTTGCTGAAGTTTTGAATTAACTGTTTCGAGTTATTAACAACTAAACTTTGTTTTTACAATTTTTAATGAGAATGGCGTTAGTATTTTGACCATGCATTTAACAAAAATCAGCAGTTGAGGTTTGATAAAAGAAAACCAATTTCGAAGGAAGACTGTACACTAGTGGTCGGACCAATTCAATTCAGAATTGGAAATTTTCGATTCGATTCGATTCAATTCGATTCAGTAGTATTTCGATTCGATTTGCAGCAAAACCAAATCGAATGATTCGATTTGGGTACTGAACTGAATCGAATCATATCATGTGAATTGCAATCCAAACAATTCATCAAAACCGCTTCGGCTGCGCACGGGTACTTTTTTTCCGCAAGTCCAAATTCTATTTATACCACAACGTTTGTTATTTTAGCGTAGCTTTTACTAGGGAATGTCGATTGAAAATGCCCTCGCATAAATGCCTGCCAAGCTGAATATGCCCAAAGTGCCCGCCAACGTGCCATATTTTTGGGCATATTGGCACATTGGGAAAATGCCCTGAATTTGGGCATTTTCGGCAGGGCATATTCGGCATTTTGGGCATATTCGACATTGTTTTCATTTTCAGCCGGGAATATTCCAAAAATGCCAAAAATTCCACTATTCACTATTAAAATGAAATCCTATGAAAGGCGTACATGGCAATTTTGTTTAAATGTATTATATTTCAAAAGATACTCGCTGTGTATCATACAGACACTTTGTATTGAATTATTGACGAATGCAATTTTGTTGCATTTTGTATAAAGTTAATCAGAAGACTTGAGTGATAAATACGTCATCAAAAATCCTCCCCATCAGAACTTTGATTTGTATAACTTTCATCCTCTGTATCAGTTGCTCCGCCTCCAGCGTAAATAAAATTTCTCAAATTTTCTGACCAGTGATTCGAGGTTGTCATAGTTTATTGGATTCCAAAATATGAGTTTTGTCCAGTAGTAACAATGGTTAGACGTTTTAAAAACAACAACCCCTACAATTGTCTACTCGCCAGATTTATTTACCTGTGTGCTAAAACCGTCGAGTAATCGTTTTTAGTTATAACGATGTGAGCGGGGTAGTGTGCAGTAGTAGGAAGTGGAAGTAGTAGCGACCAATAACGTCTGGAAAGGTTAATCGACCCGAATATTTGAACTGAATATGCCCAAAATGCCGAATATGCCCAGGAATCAAAAAGCCCAAAATGCCCGTGCCGAATATGCCCAAAATCTACGTATTTGCCCAAAGTTGAAAATGCCCAAAATGCCAGGGCATTTTGGGCAGGCATGATGCCCAATATGCCATGGCATTTTCAAATCGACAATCCCTAGCTTTTACTATACCCTTTATAATATGTATACGACACTCCAGTAACATAAGGAAAATTTTGTATTTTCCCAATTGAATCGTTCGATTTACGATTCAATTCGATTCACTGAGTGAATTGAATCGAATTGAATTGCTTTGGGGCAAATTGAATCGAAAATCGGTTTTTCGATTCAATTCAAGCTTCAAATTGAATCAAATTGAAAAATTCGAATCAAATTGAATCGATCCGACCACTACTGTACACCCTGGAGTTGGGCCGTAAACGCAATACTTTATTATTGAAAACTGCACAAATAATTTAGTCACTGCAATTTCAATGGGGCACTTTTAAAGTTCCTACCTTGGACTCTACAAAAAGTGCAAAATAATTCCTCCCCGGCGGGGAATCGAACCCCGGTCTCCCGCGTGACAGGCGGGGATACTTACCACTATACTACCGAGGAATTGGATACAAGAGAGAGTTCCAATTCTTGTCCCGACCTACAAAATGACTCTGCTTATCACACTTTTCATTCAGAAATAGCAAAAATGTTTTAGCAGCTCTATAAGAACAAAAATAATTTATATGAGAATATTCCAATTTACAATTTGTGTACTCTGGAATATTCTTCACATAATTTGGAATATTTTCCTCAATATTTCTGTTCAAGTACAGTAAACTCGTGGTACATGTGATTTCTGAACCAATTTTATCTATGGGGACAAAAATAATTGAACACTCCTTTAACGCAATGGTTATTTTTCAAGTTATCACAGTCACATTCATTTTCTTTAACCATTGAAATTACAGGGAGAGTTACTCAAATTCAATACTATTGAATACCGGCCAATTTCTATTAACACACAAACAACATTTGAGCAATACTATAACAAGGACATACTAATTAAGGTGCGTAAAAATACGCTTACCTCTGCAACGTTTCATTTGCATTTTATGTACCAAAACTGTTTGATGATTTTTGGTTGTAATGCACCAAAGGGCAGCCGCAAAGCCTTGCTAGCCTCAGATAAGCATATTCAGAGGGATCTACTTTTAGTTGCAATTTTGGGTCTTATTTTTTATGTATTCTAGTAATACAAACTTGTTATTTTCAAGTTTTTAAAGTAAAGTTAGATTTCATTAAATTTTACTATATTGTTTTTAAATTTAAATATTGGGTACATTTCCCTCTCCTTGGAATTAACTCTTTAAAAATGTTAGATACCTCCAGCCTTCCAGCAAATAATAATTTCCCACCCTCCAACGAAACAATTATTTTCAGCTTCTAACTCTCCAGCCAGTTAATTAATACTTTCTCCAGTCTCCTGTCTATAGTGAGACGCGTGTGACACTCATACTTTTCCTTCTGAGTGATTTTCTCCCAACCTGGCTCTATTTGTAAGTACTATGCTCATTTACAATTCTCAACGTAGAGTACTTCCAATAGTTCTCAGGAAATCCCAAAACCAATCTACAATCTAGAGGTGAAGCCCGGAAGCGGGCTGTTTGATTTGGGCCGGCCCCATACATGTACAAGGCGTGTTTTCCAAGGGGGGTCAAAATCCCCAAAAAATGGAATTTCAGGGGGGTCAACTGCATTTCACGTAGCTTCAAATTTAGCTACTCAGTCTTACTGACGGGTTTTTGGCCGGGTTCGGGCTGCAAATACGAACTTACATCGGGCTCCGACCGGGTTCGGGCTGCACTAAAACAATGAAACCGGGTTAAGATCGGGCTTGGGCCTGCATTTATTTTTCAGTTCGGGTTTCGGGCGGGTCAGAAATTAAAAATGATCCGACAATTCTACTAGAATAGAATTAAGGACAGATAGGTGGCATGCATATTTGACGTTGCGCAGAGTTCAAGCATTGCTTTCATGTACATATATTCATGCTAAAGCTAAATAAACGTTTACTGTATTTAATACGTGCACATTAAACATTTTGAAACGATCCCTTAAGCTTGATAGTTAATCTTGATAAGTTTTGATCCGTGAGTGCACGTTTATTGAATGTGATGAGTGGGGATGGATACTATGTAAATATAAAAGAATATGTAAATAAAGGTTTCACAGCGGATTCAATTGTTACTAAAAGGCCGGGTTTTCATCGGGTTTTAAAACCATTTAAGGATCGGGTTTTAGCGGGTTTGGGTTGTAAAAAATTTTGGAGACCGGGTTTTTATCGGGCTTCGCAAAATGTGAAGTGCATAAAGCGGGCAGGGTTGAATATAGAATATTTAGCCAGGTGGTGGGCCGGGTTTTATTTTATTATTTGTTTTATTAAAACAAGTTTATTTGTCGTAGTCTGATGAAAGATTCCGAAACCGGTGAGTACCGTTCAATAAATCAAAAGCTGCACCCTCACCATCGTCTAAGTATGAGGAAGTATGGAAGATTGTTAAACTACAAACTGCAGTTTGAAGTATGCTAATTTCTCATATTAAGCATTAAGAGTTGTGCATACTAGAAGTGCTTGACTCATACTTTTAAAAGCTCTTAAAACTTATACTAGACCTATTTTATTCATGTCTCAGGGAAGCATACAATAATAACTCACAGGAGCATACCCTTAATACGAACTACCGTGTAATGTTTGAGTCTGTAATCCTCAGAGAATACTTACGGGAGGAACTAATGCTATATGCTCACTTATTCTTGTCTGGGTCATGCGGATGAGTATGCTTAATAAATATATTTAGTTTATACTTTACACTGCCATCAGTCATCAGCATTCACACAGGTGCATACGAATGTATAGTAAATAGTGTTTATTAAGATTTTGCAACAATCTTCAACAACATAGTGCATATTTCGGTACTGTGACATTTATTATTTATCATTAACTTACATTCAATTAATTTAGGCACAGGATGCCAAGAAACCATTTAATATGTTGGAATGATAATAAAAAAAATCATTTCACCAATGTTTTAGTAAATCTTTTTTCAGAGTTTACAAAACTTGCTTCCTCACGTTAGTCCAAAATCTCAAGTTACAGGGGTCATCCAAGAATGTCATTAGAAACCTATACGAAATTTTAGAAAACAATATGTATTTACCCTTTTCAAAATTTTCCAAAATACCTGTGGAGCTTTTTGTAGAAAACATTAATAATTATTAGCTTTTCAACGAGCTAACAAAATAGTTCTTAAGTTGATAATTGTCGACATCGCATCTAAAAATGAATCACAAGTTTGGGGAAACTCAGGCACAGAGACGAAAAAGAGAAAGTGAGGAACTTTGTTTTCCATGAAAAGTAACATAGTTCATAAAAATAAGTCAAATCCCTGCAATTGTAGCCAATTTCATAAGGAATCCTTTTTACTTTATTTCACTGTACAAATTATAAAATGCAACAGAATTTTTGGCAACTTCCGCCATAAAGAAACTTAGGAATTCTGCATTTTATATTCATTCTAACAATATAGATGTTTTACAGACAAAATAGATGATAGAAATGAATCTTTACGTCATACGACGGGAGAATCCAATGTGGTGACTGGTGATGATAGCAATAATTTATACTACTTCTAAAAATTAGTATTTATTTCTTATCCCATGTACTATAGGAGTCGCTGTGTGAACGAACTAGCAACTTTAACCTTTGACTTTTATAGCAGTAATTTTTTTAAACACTAGCTTTTAAAAAATTAAACATATCATGCAGTACTGAACTGGTTCATACGGAAGTGGATAAAATGGCGCTTTCATTAGTTAGGTTTTACTGTATATCTAAAAGGCACATGGAAGTATGCATGCCAGTAAGATTTTCAATGATTTTCACTGGTATAGAAATGAAAACCATAACTTCTTCACTTTAAAAGTATACTTGCGGCTCACTCTTTCTGCTTATTGCATCAATACTCGAAATTAGCACCCGAAACTCGTTTCTGAAGTACAAGCCTTTCAAGGTATGTCAATGATAATTGTACGGAGGTATATTCACGTAATGATTCCCAAACGCAACGAAAAGCATCAAGTACTTACAGGGATACGTTTGCATACCTCCAAATGCCTAGACGATGGTGTGGGCAGGTGGTTTGTGATATGCTCTTTCACATAAAAAGTTTTGGGTTCCTCAGAAATGAATGTTCCACCACTAGTTTTACTCCTGCTGTGACCTTCGGGGGGGGGCAATATATTCTACAAGTTGAAAGAAGTAAACTGAATATCTAATTATTTAAATTTGATTGCAAACTACGAGAATAAAACATTTATGAACCACTCTCTTATTTCGGCGGGGAAAAAGTCTTTCATTTTATTATTTATCAAGAAAAAATACGAAAAGAGCACAAGATCCCAATCAGCACATTATAATGTAAAAGTTTAGTATTAAATAAATTGTTTTCGAGCAGTTTATACACGCATCTTCATAAATCACGAATGCCTAAAACATATGATAAAAATCAACGAACATACTATAAACCTAGGAAAGCTTAGCTCACACCTCCGCGTTAAAACCAACTAAAGAAATATCATCTAGCTTAGATCTGGATGCATATTTAGTTTTTCTACAAGTAAAATAACCTGATTTTGTGCATCAAGCCAGAATAAACTAGAATAAATATAAGCCTCCGTAAAAGAAAAATCGGTTATAGACATTTCCTGTCTTACAAAATGTAAAATGAATTGTATGTGCATGGTAACAAATATATGATTCAAGTGCATATTTCCTTTTTCAAGGAAAAATGTTAGGAAAAATTACATCCAATCCATTTGGCTATTAATTTTGTCATTATTAGTCCATTGTGTTTAAGGTACCTAATTATCAGTTAGTAGATTATTTTATTTGAATCTATCTGTAAAATGTAATGAGATTTAGACCATATGTCTTTCACCGACCATATGTATTCACAAATTTCCATTATTTTGCATAGCGTATACTGTTTTATTATTCCTATTAAATTGTTGCTTCCAAATGTTTTGTCTTTTAAGGTTACCATTTTTAGTAAGTTTATCTATATTTGTAGAGGTATGATGTGTATTCCGTAATCTTTAACGCATCTGTCATTGTCAAGTGACATCAAATATTTATGAAATAATTAAATATGTATCCAATTGTTACTGTTAGGTAAGTAGAAAATTGTATAACACAAAGTTACGAAACAATCTCAAAATAATCGTGTTCAAACCTTGTACAATAAAAATTTGTAGCAAAAGAGAAAGATGTTTGAGTACTAAATGCTGAATGTGAAGTCGAAATTAGTGTTTATTACTTTAAGATTTGAAACAGGTTTATTGTAACCACAACCAATTAACCATGCCCTAGGTAAGTAAATAGTTAAAATAATACATTAAACAAGTCCTCAACAGATTTTCATTGTCCATCAAGCCAGGATCTCATTGCTGCAATATTTGCGAACACTGTAGGGGAATTACTCTGACCACAAGGATTCTTCCCCCAAGAGACAATTCCAGTCAAAGTGTTATTGCAGGCCAGGGGTCCGCCGCTATCCCCCTTAAAACAAGATACATTATATTCAATTATCCTGTTTATTAAAGCACTCGTTTTAAAAACTTAATCATATTAATAAATTACATGGCAAGAACCCTTTCCAACATCGCCAGCGCAAACCATTCGCTCGGTAATTTTAAACGGGGAGTTTTCGTAATTTACTGTACAGATGGGGCGAGGAACAATAGGCAAAGTCACAACATGGAGAACGTCCGGAAATACCGGATGAGTTGCATTTGTATTGCCCCATCCAGTGTTGGTGCAATTCCCTGATGGTTCGGATCCCGAAGAAGCCAAAGAAATTGTTTCGACATACTCATTCAATCTCAATGGAGATGCTAATCGCAGCACAGCGTAATCATAATCTCCTGTATTACTGCAACAAGTAGGAAGTAGGAGCATGCCAAAAAATGAAACCCAAGAAAGAGCAAGTCTTGTTACTATTTTAAACATTAAAATTCCATAGTAAATAAATTATCAACTGATTTGATCTTACTAATTGAAGTCCGGATGACTTATAGCAGCCAGAACAGTCACATTTTGCTCGGTGAGCTCGATTTTGGAAAGGCGGTGCTCTCCAGCAATTACGCGGATACTACCAGGAACCTCTCCAACGAGGCAATGTGCTGCCGTTACAACTTTGTCAGGTGCAACAATGCTTCCACCACAGAAATGTCTCCAGTTACAATTCCAACAAGGCCGGACTTGTAGAGAAACCTGATACGGGAAAGCATGAGGCGTCGCCGGGACACCCCCCACTATGTTAGGGAAGATTCCTCGGGTATTGTCAAAAGGTGAAGTTTCTGAAAGATTTCCGAACTTGGGAACTTGGCTAACAGTGGAAGTTGGATTTGGAAGAGCTATTCAGAAAATATGTTGTTAGACCACAGTATTATGTAGCAATGTACAGTCCAAAAATAATAATTAATATTGGAGATAATTTTTGAAGGGGAATACTTACCTGTAGCTACAGTTGCCGAAAGGCAAAGAAAACTAATGATGATTTTCATGGCTCGGTTTTTTATTGCATTGATGTTTTTGGAGGGAAATGAAGAGTAAATGTGATATAATTAATCCGAGTTGCTGCTATATTTATACTATTTTCAGTCACTTAATAAGCGATCGCATAGAGTAAATTTTGATAAGTTTAATATGGTCTGTTGTGAAATATTGATTACGTATTTTAATTGGTCGCTAAAAATGTTCCTTTGCTCATTTTAATAATTTATTATTTCGTTTTTTATTGAAGAGTAATCATTTTTGCCATCCTTGGAAGTATCTCCATATTTTGCACTCGACTGATGGTTAACCGTATGTCATCTCATATTATGGAAATTAATTAAAACAATTTTTTGAGTTTTCGAATACAAACATTCCTCCTGGTAAGTATACAGTAGTGCCGAAATCCCAGAAACTTTGAACATTAAGTACCGCATTAACACGCCCTTAAAAATTAGAACTAAATATAAATGTGTAATCGCCGAATATTACATTAGATTTATTATTACAATTATGAAATACATTTCCGTTTTCGTGGTGAGTACATCCGATGTGTATGCATTAATACATGGTGAAGTACAGATAGTCGGAAAATATGTAATTACGCATATTCTTTTCCTATTTCAATTTTCATTAGCGGAATATATTAGAGCCATCTGGAAAATTAGCATGTTTTAACGTTTTTATAGATTTGTATCGGAAAAAAGGCAAGTGGCTAACAATATTGGCAATGTCACACATTGATTATGATTACCAGCAAAATAATACTAAATGCGCATACATTTGCACCTGACATTGAATCCTTATCGTTACCTCACACTGCCACATTATTATTAATGTTCAGTGCTCTCAGTTAGACACCCTTACTTACTCTTTACTCATAATTTTGTCTCTCATGATGTCCAGTACTTACTTTTTACTTACTCAGGGGCTTAATGGTGGCTATCTTACTTACTCTTTACTCCCTCAAAATTTCGGGTCGCAGTGTAATACTTACTCTTTACTTACTTATTCGCAAAAATAAGCTGATATTACTTACTCTTTACTTACTTTTGCTGCATAGTACTCAAGTAATACTTACTCATTTTCAAATATAATCCAAGTCACTGCCATCTTTGGTAGTGTAGTCAACGACTCAAGTTTAACGATTTGCATCGTCGCAAGTATTTAAAGGCATTGTTTGCCTATGGCCTGTGTTATCTGCCTCCATAAACCATATATAAGTCATGGATATTGTCGGAGAACATTTTTTCTATGGTAGTTACTCCAGTAAAGAAGAGTTTACTTACTCAATACTTACTTTTTGATACTTTGCAGTTCGTCTTACTTACTCATTACTTACATTACACCGGGGAATGAGTGTTCGTACTTACTCTTTACTTACTTAAACATCAACCTTTTTAAAATTACTTACTCATTACTTACTCATACTCGCAGATGTGAGTACGAGTAAGTACAATACTCACTTACTCACTTTATAAAAAATTCGAGTAATGAGTAAAATTGAGAGCACTGTTAATGTTATTAGTATTTATATGAGAAACGCTTACTATAAATGGTCCTAAAGAGGAAGCATATACACTTTATTCCATTTGAATTTTATGTTCATAGTGAGTGATTCTGAGTGATGTGAGGCTGATTTGACTCAGTAACACACTTATGATAATATATAGTTAGTGAAATGTCAAAATGAATAAATCTTTTTGCAACTTGAGATAGCCTTACGATCATTTCAAGGCAATGCAGGGCCCAGGGAAGATATTTTCAACACAACTGCTTAGTCGACATACTCAGACAAAGGCCTGTTAAACCAACTTATTTTGATTTTTAAATTTATTCACCCGTCACACCAAAGGCTACAGTAGATACTTGTACACTTCTAGTAACTTATATTTGACAGATTCCATGCGTGGCGATATCTTGGAGCTATAAAGGTGCCCAGAGAATTAATCTTATATGCACAGAAGTTGCGAGATACAATCGAAGATGGTCAAATGATTTTGCCTGTTGAAACATATCAGTGACTTATGCTAATATTAACCTAAGGTCATGTGAACTTTATTTGTTAAGGGAGACATGAGTCCAAATGGGTCCTACGTAAAGAGAAAATCAGTCTGAGTTGAACCATCTTACAATAAATACTCTCTAATATTACTCCCTTATCTTCAACAGTATTCCCATTTATTGCATAATGCAGTGTACTTTAGTTTAGAACCTCCAGCTCCTCCAGTCATAACCACCCTCATACATTTGTGTTACTCAGCATAGTTCATAGGCTGTGCCATTCACATTAGCCAAGCTATCTTATAATAGTAGATTGAATCCGTTTTAAATGTTTGTATTATCCAGTTCATAAAATATTAGCACATGAAAATAAAGCACTGTAACTTACCTCTGGTTTCATGGCGTATCATCATATCAGTATGTGTATATCAGAATTTCAGCAGTAAATTGTATGATGTGAAGTGATATGCAGGCAAAACGTTTTAGGAGAATTTATTCTTCCTACTCACATCATTTTGATGGAAAATATGTATTAAAGCCATGATCTGGACAACTAACATAATTTTAACGTTTTCATAACATCAAATAAAAAGACAAAAGAACTAGTAACATTGACACTCGTTGTCCAGGACGAGTGCAATACAACTGTTGTTGTATAATATTATATAATGCACCTGACATTGAGTTTATGCTGTAGGGTCGTCACATTATGTGTATTACTTTGAATACACACGTGTAATTCGTACAATGTAATATACATATGTGACTAAATCCTGTTGTTAAAGTACATACTAATCAAGCGTGTACGTTAGAGATGTCCAAATTAAATGGCCTTTCTTCACGCCTTCAAAGGACAATTTTAAAAAAAATGCCTTCCTTCTTCCTACCAATGAATGAAGCCTTTAAAATTGTTTGCCTTCCGGTAGCCTTCCTTCAGTTTTCAAATTAATTCACTCTTCCTTCAGCCTTTCTCCAAAAACAGCCCTTCTTCATTTCGAGCCTTCATTTATTGCAAAATTATAGAAATTGTTTCAAAACGTGCATGAATTTTGAAAACGAAGTAGTTTTGATCAACCGTAACGTCACACACATTAAATGTGCTAAACAAAAATTCTTGCATACATTTAGTAACGTTCACACTTCTGCCTTGTATTTTATGCATCAAGCATCATCCGCATGGTAATTTAATACATCCGAAGCATGGTAAATCACTAAATACTATAATTTGGCCGTGCCATAAGAGAGTTTTTTAAATCTTCGCTCTCTCTTCTAAGCGCGCTTTATAGATTCGCAAGTACACACTACAAAATTGCTAAACGGCTAATGCATATGAAATATATATGTAGTTTCCATTGGCGAAGCCGATGGCTGTTTACGCTAGTAGAATATATGGTAGAGACAATCCCCATAAGAGCAAACCGCGCGAAATAAAATCGAACGCGTGACGTCACCGTGGAAGATTCTTTAGACGAGTTCCCTGTATTCTTATTGTTAGATGTGTTTGGTGGCCTTTTATTAGAGTTTAATTATAGTTCTAATTCAAAGTAATTATTTTAAAAATATTAATTTGTTCGCTGAAAAACAGGATATTTAATATGTCGTACGCTTGTGCTGCAGTAACATGTCCCCGAACAAAAACAACAAAAGTAGTGAGAGGGACGTTTTTACTCCACACGTTTCCTAAACATGATAAAAATAGTATCAAAAGTTTGGGGAACAAGTGCAAAAGAAAACGGCAAATAAAATTAAGGATTTGCTCCAACCACTACTGCTGCTGATTACGAAAGATATTTAAAAAGTGAATTGATGGGACTACCGTCAAAGTGTTTTCTAATCCTAAGACAGCCTAGCAGACTTTATTAAAAAACCTTAGACATTACAGACATTTGAATATATAAGTTTGAGATATATTAATTGAAATTGCTAATTTATATTTGTTTTGCGTTATCTAGTTGCTTTTCTGTGGGTTTCTTCCAAATGTAAAGCAACTAGAAAACACCAAAAATATAAACTAACAATGGCCATTCAAAACTAATTTATTGCAACCCGGATCTATTGCCACAGAACCTTCGTCCACGAATAAAAATGACAGACCGAAAATCAATCTCTACTTTATTTTGCGGGATATAGTTCGTTTAAATCAAATAAAAAGGTAGGTACAGATAAATTTGGATTTGCTGGTTGTTTCGGGTCAATAAGAGAAACTTCATGCTGTCTCATAGAGGGTTTTGTAATTTGAGCAACTTGCGAAAAGCTGCTCCGCATTTTATTATTCTGAAGGTATACGACTGAGATAATATGTACGAATTTTGAAAGGAAAATAAAACTAATAATTGTCGATTTAGTTTAACTTTAATTAATTACTCTAAGTACTAATTAACGTCGCAAACAATGGGAAGAAAGACACTTGTTTACAAGCAAAGATGGGCCTTTTAATTCACCTAGCCTATTTCCTTCCTATAATTAAACTAACATAAAGCGCCTCCCTATTTGCCTATAATTATAATTCTCGTCAAGTTATCTCCCCCTTTTAAGGAAATGTTCAACCAAACGCCTTCCTTAAATCCTATATAGACTAAAGTAACACGAAGTTCCTTCCTATAATATAGGAAACAGGGAGATGCCTACCTATATATATCCCTATAAATGTTCTTACAATATTCCTTTTGGGAGTATCATGCAACTATACCCTATTAGGAAGTTCAAAACTACTGCTTCCCTAAATAAGTACACCCTTAAAGTCCCTACAGAAACCCGAAAACCCCGCATAGGTGTATGTCGAAATATCCTGTACTTAATAATATTATATTTATTTATTTCTACGTTGGTATGTTGGTTTGTCGATCTGTTGGTCTGTTTCACGCTGAAAATCTGCTACATAATTGTCGACCAGATGTCTTAACAATCGTGCTATAACATGCTTTACGTCTCCACTTTTTACAACCAATGCTAATTTGTTGTAGTGTAAAAAGTAGGGATTTCCCAATGCATACTTTTACAATACTCTTCGAAATTATATGCATACGTTTTATTGTTCAGTGCATCAGTTGCATGACTATACCCCTTCTTGGCATGTCGGCATCAGTAGCCTTCCTACTCCCTTAATATTATATTTATTTATGAAGACCCTAGCCTAAATTTCCTAGGTGCCTATATTTATTCCCAAACTTCCTATAATATTTTATTTGCATATAAATCCCGTTGAACCTTGCCTATATCCTAGCCTAGATTCTTGTTTTTTTTCTTCCTCCCTAGAATTTTTGCCTATAAAAGGGCCTAGATATAGGCAAGGGGCCCATCTTTGTTTACAAGTGTAGGGAATGGATGAGAAATTTCTCATCTTCCCCCGTGACGTCACCATAGTGAAACTCCGCCCTCTTTTCTGTTGTGTAGGGATTGTCGCCCCGTTGATCCGAAGGATAATTCTGACCAGCCCTTCCTTCGCCTACAATTTTTGGTAAATTTAATGAACCTGCGGGAAAAATTCATTCTAACTTCCATATTCCTTCTCTGTGCTGAAAAGTCGGTCAGCTGCCGCCTTCAATGAGACCTTCTTTGAAGGGTGGAAATCTCGTGGTGTAATTACGTGAAATGCCAAAATGAATCTCCTATTAAAACTAGAGATAATAAGTTAAAGGTAGTGGTTGCTCTCCGTATAAACACCGGCATTTGTGGAAAACTATGACCGGACATGCTTGCTTTAATTCTAATAAATTTGTACATGCAACACAGGGCAAGTTGAGAAATATCACCTGAATTTATGTATAATTTTACTACGGGAATACTATTCGTTTCTCGTCATAAAATTCAGGAGTAAAATTCTTTTAAGCATCTCTACTTGGAAGGTTCCGGATTGCCTTACTAGGTATTCACTTTAATTACTTCATTTTGCCTTCCCTCTAACGACATTCACCGCATTGTATTATTATAAAAATAAACCTTCTGTGATATTATAAACGAGCTCGGTTATTTTCATAATCAGTACAACTGAAAAATATTGTTCATGGATCCCGCCACGGTATGAAGATTAAAGCTCCTTTGATTAAATGCAATTTAAACTCAAAATGATCGGGTTGGGTTAATAACATTTAATAAGTTCGGACTTTTAGTGAAATCTACTGACACTACGTTGTACTGAATGCTTACTTTAGTAACCTCGTCATAAGAGCAACCTTAACACATCAAAGTTTGACTCTTGTGAAGACATATATGCTCCTATTCGGAAAAGAATGAATAGTGTTTTTATAAGGATTCCTCTTATCGTTAGAGTGACTTGTATACAATATTTTTGGCTTGAGTTTGTTTCAATAGTTAGTGGAATACGATAAACATTGATATAGTTGGCAATGAATGTGTTAATTGAGTTAGGTTACGTATACGAATAATCAAATGATGCCCTGTGAATAGTATTTAAGATGTACTTATTGGAAAATTGCATTTGAACTTTGTATTGTTTCAGTAAAAATAGCATAAAGAATTTGTCTGTTATTGGGTTTTAATAAAATATTCAGTATTTACAAATACAATTATTTTACTCTAAGCTCCACTATATCTGCTACTGCCAAAATCAGACTGCCTACTTGGACCCGCACTCCGTCCACTAAAGCCCGATAATCCCCGGTTTCCGTAACCTTCCCCCAATGATCCAGCACGACCATAGTCTATGGCACTATTTCCCCCGTAACCCGCTCCAGCACCTCCTCCAATACCGGAGTAAGAACCAGCTGGTCCAGAAATTCCGGAGTATGCAGCAGAAGGTCCACCGGATATCCCCCCATAAGAAGGTCCAGCAGCGATTCCAGAGAAGGAACCTCCAAGCCCTCCGGGTATTCCTCCGTAAGAACCTCCAGCTCCTCCAGGGATTCCACCGAAAGAACCTCCAGCTCCTCCAGCGATTCCTCCGTAAGAATCCCCAGATCCTCGGGCTGCTCCTGAGTAAACCGGAGCTCCAGCCCCGATCCCAGAGTAAGCTGCTGCAGGCCCCCCACCGATTCCTGTGTAAGCCGCTGAGTGACCAGCACCAATTCCTCCATGACCCCCAGCTAATCCTCCTGGTCCAGCAGTGAGTGCTCCTGAGTAAGCAGGCCCAGGTCCAATTCCAGCGTACGGAGATCCATGCCCTCCAGACAGACCTGAGTAAGCTGCTCCAGGTCCACTGATTCCATTATAAACTGGACCAGCAGGAATACCACTAAATCCTCCAGGGAACCCTCCTCCCTGTCTAGGAATACCTTGAATTCCAGCAAAACCAGGCCCCCCTAAAAATTCAGTCAAAAAAACCCCACATCTCCATTATCCAATAGATCAAGAAATATATACATTTAAAAAATTTACCGTATATTAGTATTTCAAGAAAGAATTCTATTGCTATATGCTGCGTATTGATCAGGTCTCTTATAACGTAAGTGTAATGTGCTTATAAAAAACTTGATTGTACGCTACCCGCTACCTAAATTGTATACTATTACAAGGAGAGAAGCTAAAAACAGTGTCGTCTTTGTGAGAATATGCTCTTACACATTTGCTATGTAGAGAAAACGTGATTTCAGGAGGATTTGTTATACATATAGCAACATTATGTACACAATAAATTTAAGGATAGAATGAGTCATAATAAGTTTAAGAGGGAGATTCTTTATAGGTACGTACAAGTTGTTTCGTAATTGAAGGGGAGCGTTAGTCTGATTCTACAAGAATATGTAGTAGTGGATCTGTGCACGAAGAGCCACTTTACTGTACAATATAAACACAACTCAAAAATAAAGTGCAGCACTAACCGAAACCAGGTCCAGCAGCAATGCCATGATAAGCGCCACCTAACCCTTGACCACCTAACCCCTGTCCAGCCAATCCTTGCCCAGCTAATCCTTGCCCAGCTAATCCTTGCCCAGCCAATCCTTGCCCAGCCAATCCTGCTACTTCGTATCCAGCACCAGGTGCGGTTCTTAAAGCAGCACTCCCATATCCCGGTCCTCCGAGTTGTCCAGCTCCTGAGAAACCGACTCCTTGTAGAGCTGGGGTTTCATAAGCACGACTACCACGACCTCCTACTAAGCCGCCGCCACTTCCGCCGTAGTGACTTCCGGTTCCGCTGCCAGCTCCTCCATAGCTACTTCCGCTTCCAATTCCCCCATAATTATTTTCGTTGCTGCTACCTCCGTAGTTGTTACCACTACCACTTCCACCATAGCTGGTGCCACTGCCAGAGTTGTAGTCATCACCAGCAGTAACTCCAGTGACACCCCCTCGAGTGTAACTGTTTCCTCCGTAGCCAGCATCTCTACCGAAGCCGCCTCCTCCGCTGCCTCCACCGTAATGGGCCTGAGATGCAGTGTCTAGATTTTCAGTCGACTTATTATTATTGTTATCTGTACTATCACTTTCATCTTCGTTCTGTTCCTCTTGCTCTGATTCTTGGGCTGTGACAACACTCGTCACAATGAGTAACCACAGTAGTAGAGCCTGAAAATAAAAATAAATCCCACTATTACGGAAGTTTTAGACACTACTACAATTTTTGCTCCAAGGCTGCAATCGCACTTTAACAACAGAAACACAACAAAATAGTCAGAATGAAGGAAAATTCCCAAATTAAATTTTTTCTGAAGTAAGTACTTACTTTATTCATGTTACAGCCAATATGTAAGAACAAAACCGGAAATGGTATGAAAGAGAAGGTAAAATCGTCTGAGGACGGAAACATATGAATTTAACAGTTTATATAAGATTTCAAGGGATAAAAAAAAACCTTAATGTGTCTGTACAGAGATGACACCGAACTTCACAGAAGGGCAAGCAGCAGGAACATTCATTGGGAAAAAATTTGAGTTTTGGGATTTTTGACTATACTTAAATCAGACAGGCATACATAACGAGAGGAAATGCTCTTTCCTCAACCGCATTACTTTGCCATGCTTTGCCAGGCTTTGCCACAAGATCTTTGTAAACACAATGACATAATCATTTTTACCTGTGGTGAAGTTCTAATTCCCATTCGATTTAGCCTATCTTGGAATTTTGTTCATTGTGTGGAGGTAAGTAAACAACTGAGTGAGACATTGTTGTCCGTAAGTGAGGTGAGATCCAGTCGAATTACGTCCTTTCTACTAGTACTGATGTGACAGTGATCATGGGGTAGAAGACGTGTAGAAATGTTATGGGATTGTTGTAACATTTTGTAACTAATTGGGTGTTCTGCAAGAGATGTCTGATGGTGCATGTGGTAACAGTCGGCGAGCGGAACGGTGACTGGCAATGAGAATTTATTGCAGTAATCCAGCATTAAGCTTATATTGGCTTACACGATGTAATTTATTAGCACATAACTTTGATCCTCCAAGTCATCACCGATAGGCACGTGAAATAATCACTTTGTTGTGATTATCCGCATAAACTCCGATTTACGTCTCATACATTGACGTTTCAAGGAGGTATTGGTTAAATTAAAACCAGGACTTCCCATTTTGGCTAATGTATTATGAGACTACGAGCGATTTATTTAAATCTCTACCGATGTATACGCAAGTACCTTGGTTTGCTGGCTATTGATTCCAGCATGTCATTTATAATAATATTGTTCCAGATGTACGGTGTTTCTAAGAAGATTCGAGTTTTTGCTAGCAGGTCATAACTCTTGTTGTATGCGATGACACAAAACTAATCATATATCATTTTATTTTTTGTTTTATGATTCATCTTAACTGACCTGGAAATAAGACTTACAATTAGTAGAAGACTAAGACTTAGAAGTTAGATCAAATATAGAACACTGGATGTAAACGGGCCCCCTAAAAAGTTAGCAAAGTTTGACTACTGTTGTTCTTGCCAGGAGAAAAATGAGAATCCTGGTAAACGCGAATGTAGTCAAATGTTTTTGAAAATGAGACCAAGCTCTGATAATAAACAGCTATCTCATGGCGAGAGTAAACTTTAAATGGGAATTAACAGCTTTAGAATTATTTCAGGCAATTGACAACTACTATTACAATTGCTTACCCTTCACTCTCCGTACAATATAACATCTAACAACAATACAATTTGACACTTGTCAATTATATGGTACAAACTTTTGCATAAAAGAAAAAATAGCGTTTGGGTAAAAAGGAAATGCATGCTAATATTTTTGCCCCTATTGAGAAATTGATGCATCCGTCTTTTGTGATAAACGTTGGCTCCGTTATTTAACAATTATTGTATATTTCCTGACTAGATTGTGAGGTACAATAATAGTAATGTAATGTATGTTGATACTCGGTGCCATTTATCAAGTTACAATTGGACAATGAATGAAAATATGTTCATTCACATTTTCACGAAGTATTAAGGTCATCCAGGCTAGGGCAGAGCAAGAAGGTTGCCATCTCTGGCTGGAGCGTAACAACCCAAAAGAGGGAAGATTCTAGCGTTTAAGCTGTCCAAAAGATCTTTGGTATCAACGCTGGATATCATCTCCGACACTAGGCAGTAGCAACGTTTGGGATCATGCAAATAAAATGTTAGCGCGTGGGTATGTGTATAAAATGAAGTGAGTTCTGAGAAATCACTGCCATATGCCTGTACGAAATACACTGTCGGGATTTTTCAGCCGATTAACAACGGTAGCTGATTCCGATTTACAGAAAAATTTCCCTGTAATAGCAGCCCTGATCTCAGCAAAACTCTTACTAGACGAGGTAAATTAGAAGCAAAGTAATTTATAGTTTAAGGAGACACGTTGGAAACTTAACATTGACAAGGTAAGATTTTGGGATGGTACAAGCCGATTCAAACAAAGCATAGCACATGTTTTAGTACTCCCCTAGTATGTTTCAAAACTGATGTAACTCGAGTGCATTTTGCCCCGTTCTCCTAGGACACGTCACCAAAGTTTCAAAATTTGAAACGATACTACAGGTCCTGTCTTTTCAAAAAATTTCAATGTTAAATCCCATAAGGATTTTCAATTTTCAAAAGTCGATGAAATTTTGATTGTCACTATTTCAAGGAAATTCAAGTTTTTACGTGCACATTTATATATCCTTCAACAAAATTCCTCAAAAAGTAATCCCTACATCGTGGCGCATCTGTATGTATGTAGTCGATATGATATATTGACTCCATATTTAATTAATTATACATAATTACGCATTAACTACAGATAGACTATTGAGTTTTGCTCTACGATGTACATATGTACGAAATTAATAATTAGCCCCCCTAGCAAATATTGTCACATTTTATTCCCCCTACACACAGTAATCCCTCTAAAATGTTCACTAATGCACCTCAAATAATCCCTCCAGCATGGCTTGTTTATCTCTTATTTGCATATGTGCAGCCTGCATTATTGTCATAATTGTTGTAATAAATATTGCCACATTTTATTTTAAGGTAATCCCTCCAACACCAATGTTTTCCTCCTCAATGAATCCCTCCAGCATAGCTTGTTTATCTCCGATGTGCATATGTATAACCTCCATAGCTAGCCCCCCACGCAAAAATTGTCGTTAAAATTTCTCGATAGGTAATCCCTCCAAATTTATATTTGTGTTTTCCTCCCAATGAATCCTTGATGGGATGAAATTTGAAGAAAATTTGATGATATTTTTATGGGGACAAAATATGTAGGTTGTACGTATGTACGTTAGAGGGAAAACTTGGTATGCTGGAATGATTTATTCGGGAGGAACGCATTGGTATCCATGCATGAGGGATTACCTTTGGAGAAAATTTGAATATATTTGTATGGGGGGCTAATTATGGATGTTGTACACAGGTTTAGGAAATTAAAAATTCCTTGAAATTTTCGGCTTTATGCCTGTCTAAATTGCCCTGGCATTTTCGGGATTTTCATGTGATGGTATTTTGGGCATGTATGGCACGTTGGGTTTTTGGGTATATTGAGCCTAAGGCAGGCATTTTTGCTATGTTATCGATAATTGCTTCACAATGCAGCTTTAGCTGTGGATCTACTAACTTTGCATACTAAATCACAAAGCAGTATGTTGCAAGTTGAAATAGACAACATTGTGGAAAATATTATTATTTTTTAATATTTATTTTGGTGTAAGAATTAGTTGTCACATAATGCCTAAGCGTACAAACACATTTTTGCAAAAATGTAACAAAGATTAAATAACTGCAATCTCTGTATATGCAATTTTTGTATTGTCACATATTTTACTCCTATTTTTACTAACTTGGGATGATAAAATTCAATTTTCAAAGTCGACCCAAAAACTGCTACATAAGCTCCAAGTTTTGAATTGTTTATAAAATTTATATATTTTTGTTAAAAATATTTAAATAATTATAGTCATCAAAATTCGGAACTTACACAGTCAGTGCGCTAATTGCAATTTCAAAACAACACAACTCTTTAAATCCTTAAAAACTCAATTTTTTAAGCAACTCACTATAAGTAATGAATTATGCCTATTGATTTTTCAGAAAATTAACAATAAAATTGTCTAAAACTTTATGTATTCGATTATATAAAAATGCTCCGGGCAAATCGCTGATGAACCAACAACAGTACATGTTTCTGCTAACGTCACCAATACGTCGAAAATACCAAAATCTTTCAGACTGGCGTATTTTCTGGGAATTATCAGGTGGGTAGGCTTAAAACCCATGAGATTTTCATTTGAGTAACTCAATAGAGCAAAACTCAATAGTCTATCTGTAGTTAATGCGTAATTATGTATAATTAATTAAATATGGAGTCAATATATCATATCGACTACATACATACAGATGCGCCACGATGTAGGGATTACTTTTTGAGGAATTTTGTTGAAGGATATATAAATGTGCACGTAAAAACTTGAATTTCCTTGAAATAGTGACAATCAAAATTTCATCGACTTTTGAAAATTGAAAATCCTTATGGGATTTAACATTGAAATTTTTTGAAAAGACAGGACCTGTAGTATCGTTTCAAATTTTGAAACTTTGGTGACGTGTCCTAGGAGAACGGGGCAAAATGCACTCGAGTTACATCAGTTTTGAAACATACTAGGGGAGTACTAAAACATGTGCTATGCTTTGTTTGAATCGGCTTGTACCATCCCAAAATCTTACCTTGTGAGATAAATAGGAATCTGTCCCAGGTTTGTTCCCACAAAATGTGATGACTCTTGTAATGGAATCTCCTATGATATATGCTATAACTGTGGATATGCTATTGTAAGGCTGCAATTAAGCATTGATGTAAATGGAAATGTCCAACTATTATTATTATTAGGTATGTTATTGAAAACATACAATAGTTCTTCAAATAATAATTATAACTGTCAAGTTGTGAAGACTCACAACCTACGAGGTGTAATTAATCATGAGTAATAAATGTAATCTGTTATCGCTTCTACAATAAATCCCAGTTTTATGGATTTAATATGTTTTGGCTAAAAATAATAATTTCCGTTGATCTCGCTCAATATTTCCGGTCACAGTGGTCAGAATCGAGAAGGAATAAGTACAGATGTTTGTTTAATTGATGCACAACAGCAAAGGTCGGCCGCCTCTGATGTGGGGCAACCCTGCTGTTGTTGTTCATTCTTCAAAAACATTATTGACCACGGTCATTCCTGAGAGCGTCTAAATGACGTGAATGTGACATTATTGTCGCGAGAACTGATTACTTCGGAAGTCTTGGGTCATGACGGGTCAAGGAAGTTCACAATGCCTATTATTTGTTGCGCATGCGCTTACCTAGCGCACTCTGATCGCCCCTATGCTGCGCTTCTTGAGAATTAATCTAGCATTGTGTCAAGCAAGAATATATTTCGACATATTTTTGTCCCAACTGTCCGCACAAACACTTGTGACGAGTTCTGTACTAGGGAGAGTGTCCTGTATATTTCTATTGCACTGATCGATAATATATTATTTAAATGGCCCCTAAAGCATTGCTTCCAGCCTATCTAGTACCTTCAACTTCAACGGCTTCAACTTCAGAACCTACAGTCTCTGTTCGTGTAGTACTACAAAAGTCCAAGGTACACAGACAGAGGCGGTGGTGCCGTATAGCGAACTTTTTGTTTATTCAGAACCGCTAAACCCGTCAAGTAACACTGACTTTCAAGTTTGGACTCAAAGTCAATTGGATACGTTGACTGTTCAAAGGTCACTGTGAGATTCTCACATTTAAATACATACATAAATATCAAGTCTCACGTTATCTGCAACAGTTGTCAAAGTCATATACATATGTACGTATTACTATGTGCAGTAGCGTTGGCATATTCACGCTAAAAAAAATTTAAATACACATGTGAATATTTCCTAGCTTGTGATTAAATTAAACTAGAAAAGTAACAAGAGGTTAAAAGCCGAAAGGTACAGAATCACACTTGAATTTTGCTTGAATTATTCTTATTAGTAGTTATGATTCCTGGCCGTGTCACAACGCGTTTGGAATTATATTGTTGGATATTTTGATGTTCGTGAGAACAATTGATCATAATCGCTTTGACTGTTTTTATTTGAGTACATAACGACCTTTAATTTTCAGAGGCATCAAAATCAGTCATTACCGGCACTAATAATCTTTTAAAATATTTTTCAGTTACTTATAGCAGTTATCCAGTCAGTTGCTGTGGACGAAGATATTCCCAAAAATAAACCTTGCGTCCAACTTGGGTGGTCGAGGTTGATCGGAAATCATGATAAAAAATACGGGGTTAGTCTTGTAATTAAAATTATTTGGATTATATAATGGGATTGTTTTTTTTTATGTGATCATTTATGAACAAAGGTTATAATTAGGTTGGGTATTCAACAAATCGAAATAAATATTTAAGTTAAGTTTACAATAGGTTAATTTGAGGTTCAATGAAACCATCCTATCCTAAATTTTAGTTAATTTTAGTTTGGAATAAAAACTGGAATGAGACGGAAAATAATGTGTGTTATGTTGTTTACAACTTTTGCAGGAAATTAGCTGGAAGGACTGCTGTCATTAGCGGAGCCAGTCGTGGTATAGGAAGAGAGATTGCATTGAAGTTAGCCAAAGATAAAGTCAACATTGTCATAGCTGCGAAGACTGCGGAAGCTCATCCCAAACTTCCAGGAACTATTTTTTCTGTGGCCAAAGAGAGTGAGTTGGGGTCTGAGAATAATTTTTATTGTACTGTAAAAAGTTATAGGAGTAGTGTAGGATCGTTGATTGAGATTCTAGAGTTGAAAATAATCAGAACTGATTTCAAATGAGTTAGGACTATAGTCTCTTTGTTAGTATTGAAAAAGACAATAATGATTATTTTGATTGTGTAATTATGTGCATTGTCCCAAAATAATAATGTATTGCGTTAGTAGTACTAAATTTAATGGGACTTGACATTTGTAGTTGAAGCTGCCGGTGGTCGGGCATTGCCATGTGTGGTAGACGTGAGGGATGAGAAGTCCGTGATTGAGGCTGTGGAGAAGGCAGTTAAGGAATTTGGTGGTATTGACATTTTAGTTAACAATGCAAGTGCCATAAGTCTGACAAAAACCCCGGATACTGAGATGAAGCGATATGATCTCATGCACCAAATCAATGGCCGAGGCACGTTTTTATTGTGAGTTTTAGCAAAATTCTAATGAAAACAATATTTTCGGTTTATATCAGTGTCTGTGTGTATGTAGTTTATTAATTAAAATTTGTTTTTAGATTATAACAATAACTTCTATGATTGAATAATCTCACAATAATAAAGAAATAACAATTCTGTAATTATTGTTATCTGTAGATCCAAAGCGTGCATCCCGTACTTGAAGTTAGGTCAGAACCCTCACATTCTGAATCTGAGTCCTCCTCTGAATTTAAGTCAACGTTGGTTTGCCAATAACTTGGCCTACACTATGTCGAAGTATAACATGAGTATGATTGCCTTGGGTCTTTCGGAGGAGCTTCGTGGAGATGGAATCGCTGCAAATGCTCTTTGGCCAAAGACTGCAATTTTTACAGCTGCTATGGAGATGCTGGCTGGTGGCAAAAGTATTGCCAGTCAGTGTCGGAGGCCAGAGATCATGGCGGATGCGGCCTACGCTATCTTGACTAGGGACAGTCACAAGTTCACGGGTAACTTTGTTATTGACGAGGATATCCTGAAAGAAGAGGGCGTTACCGATTTTTCTCCATATGCTTACGAGCCGGGTTAGTTTTCTTTTCAACTCATGTTCTTTACGAATCAGGCTACATATAAAAATGAAGAGGAATTGTATTGCATTTATTGTTGTATTCATTACTTACTTTAGATAAAGAATTGATGCCCGATTTCTTCCTTGATGAAAAATGCAACAACAGTGTTCATGCCAGCCAGTATGTTATTGCTGGTGTAACAGGTAGCCCAGTCAATGCTCCTTCTTCAACATCTTCCTCAGCAAGTTCGGAAGCTGCTCCTGCTGCTCCCGCTAGTTCAGACGGATCACCGGTGGGAGATATTATGAATAGCATTCAAGGGAAATTATCCCCTGAATTAGTGAAAAGTATCAATGCTATTTTCCAGTTTGATGTGAAAGGTATGTTTTCAGTATTTTTAATTATTACTTAACTTAACTGTGATTGTTAAAATATAATCTGCTCAAAATATTTGATTTATTTTCAAAATCAGTTAATTCATTGCACATATTGCATTACAATTATTTCGTGAGTAATTAGTTATTAATATGTTGAAAAATTCTGGATTCATCCTATTTAACTTACTTTGGTCCTTGTAGGTGACACTGGAGGGCAATACTACATTGACCTGAAGAACGGGTCAGGCTCAGTTGGAAAGGGGGAATCTCCCGACAAGCCCAACGTGACTCTGACAATGGCGGAAGATGTGTTCACCAAAGTGTTCACAGGGAAGATGAGCCCCACTACGGCCTACATGATGGGAAAACTTAAACTAAAAGGAGATGCAACCAAAGCCATGGCTCTAGAAAAACTCATGGGCAAGATGAAGTCTAAATTGTAACAGTTTATGTTTGTAAAACATTTGTTATAAAAGCTAATTAGCTTTCGCTTCCGGGTAATAGTCCAAGGTTTATATTTCTTGAAAAACGAAAAACTTGTTTAATTGTTATAAGTAAATAATAGGTAGTCTCAACAAACCAAAGCAGGGTCCAGTTCTAAAATAATTTGTAACTTCAGCGTCTCCATTGAGACTTTATCAGATGCAAACTCCTTATAATAGATTATTGTGGATACTGTCATCCGAATTTACAAAGGAATTTTTTGGTATAATGCAATCATGTAATTATCAATTATAAGTAATTAATTACGTGTCCGAATCACAAAATTCAATTTTGCCGGTGATTTTTCAGATACAATTAAAAGAATTAATGCTCAAATTTAACATTGAATATTTAACACATAAGCCAGCACTTGGATTTTATTCTTTAAATTTTCTTTTAGTTCTCATCTGTTTGACATGGCGTTGTTGTCATTGTCAATTAGGACCCCCCACTCGTCATCATCCTCCGTCGTGAAATTGTACACGGGTATAAGCCGGTGTCGTAGTCGGTCAAACTTTTTCCGTCTTTGCATGCAGACCAATGCCTAAGTCCAGAAACACATTGTACATTTTTAATTAATCATTTCGAATAATTAATATTCTTTCCTGACCCAGTAGTAACTGAACTAAACTTACGAATCCGGATATAAATGCCAAGGAAATTATCAAAAGTAGTGGGATAAGGATGAAGGCAATGTCTCCTCCGCTCATAACTTCCCTCTTGTCATTTTTACTCCAGGTTTCGTTCACAACGACTGGTATGGAATCAGTTACCTGTATCACAAATGGTGGTCTGGAGGGTATCACCGACAGATTATGCTCGGACGTATTTAATAACTGATGATAACTGGGTGAATTGCTGGTCATTTTATGCGCTGGGATTGCAGAGAACATGCTTCCTCCACTTTTTGAAATATTCCTTTCCAGTTTCAGAGTATTTTCCTACTGTCGTTCAGTGATTTCTCCAGACACGTTCTGTGACTGCGTTTCTCTTAATCTCCCGCTACGTTTTTCCAGTTGTTTATTGTTTTTACGACAAAACACAAGATAAACAATTTTTATATTACTGTACTTTACAATATTGACGATGTTGCACCGATTTAACACAAAACTAAAAACCCAGAATTTATTTTCAGTATTTATTTGAAAATGTTATTTTTTGTTTAGTTATGTTGAATTTATATTTGCTCACACATTATTTGTAATATAACTGTTGCTCATTACTAATTATTTCATTAGGTTCTTCAGTTTCGTTTCTATTCGTAATTTAAATTACTCCGAATTTAATGAGTATGTAAGAACAGCTTTTGTTTTATTTGTTGTAGTTATGAATAATGTCCTCAAATAAGAATCAACAAGAGGTGTTTTATTGTATTTATCAGCACTTTTATTTTGCAGTATTTATTTTAAATAGGCTTTTCAGCAAGCTAGTTTCTAACAATGCTTACACACTAGCCTGACTTTGTCTGCCTATGTTTTTATGACTTCAAACAGTTTATTTAATTTATTTCGTTATCTCAAAATCAGTCACCTTGAAAAGTTTATTGTTGTTTCTGCAGCCAGAGTTATAGAAATTGCAGCAATAACTATGTAGTCGCACTTGCCTAAGCAGATGGATAATGTTATCCTTCATCAACAGTCAATATTTAGATGTTTACCAATGGAGATACAGAAAATATTATCACTAATGATTTGAGAAGTCGGTCCCGTGTAGAAAAAGAAGCGGCGTAGATACAAACGGAAGTATTGCAAAGGGAAAGGATATTACACTGATTTTGCAGATTTCGTGGGAAAGTCCAATGAACACTGGTGAATCAGCCGCACTTTGCTAGCTGGAAAAAATAGCTGTAAGTCCTGTCTTCAGTTTTATCAAAAAGGTTAAATAAAAATAAACCCACCAACTCTATTTGACGTGCATGCGGTTTATAGAATTTTCACTCTACGTATCTGCGCCTTATTCAGCAGAAATTGAGTTGGTGATAAAGAGCTGGAGTTGAAAACTGAAATAAAAACTTACTGTTTTCAAGTTTCAACCTTGAACACATATGTATCTACATGTATAGGTATAGTAGTGCCTTAGTATTCACACATTTTTAAAGTTAGAATAAGAGTTATTTCAACAGCCATGAAACTGTCAGGGATTAAAAAAAAGTGCTGACCCAGAACTGACTGTGTTAAATAATAATAATAGGATTCTTGCCATTGGCATCGTAGCCATCAATGCAGTTCCATTGAGAGGGGTTCAAAAATAGAAATGTGAGTGTGAAAGAAAGCCTGTCCAACTTCTCGGATTACTTTAACTTTTCTATTTAGGTACAGTAAACTCTCGCTATAGGTGATGCCGATAGAACAGCATTGTCTCAGTAGAGCCAAACACATTTGGACGTATTCCCGTTTATCCCAATGTTAAATTTTCCCCTGCTATAGCATGGGATTTGAAGTCTTAAATTTTGATACATTTCGGGTTGCGTGTATAAACAGAATGCACTATATACGTGTATGACATTATTATGTACCTGTACAAAAAAGTAAGTAAGCCATTCGTAAGTTCGATATTGAATTTGTGGCAGACACACATCAAACTCAACCCTGAAATATGCCCCTGCTTTACGTAAACGCTAAAAGTAAATAAGGTAAATTACATACGGCTCTGAACATGTGTTTTCACGTATGAGACAGCAATTTTACATGGAATCATCCTCCTTACAATAACATACAGTAACAGCATTTCTACAAGTGCCTAGATCATGGTGATGGTACGGGGCACTACGAACTCCTTGTACATGTATTTATTGAAGTACGTAATTTTGCATGAGTAAGGGAAGAGCACAAGACAACTAATGGGTAGTTATAGTAAATACAAATCCATGAATTCTGTGTACCATTTCAAATTTTTGGCAGTGATATGCAGTTTTTGAGAGGGGAGCTGCCAAAAATCCACTGACAAACATTCGCGTGCACTTCTCATAGATTTAGCCGCACGTGTGCAATTTAATGTGAAAACGGGGCCCGAGACTTTTCTTGTGCTAAATTATATTGCGGACAGTCTTCCTCCTTAAAATGCTAATGACTGCATTAGCATATCTGCAAGTGGGACGTATAAATGTGTCTGCAGGGCGTATTCACATTTTTTCATGTCTAGTCACTCTAGATATAATTATATAATTGCCTATATTAAAAGGGATTGACCTCCTTGGGTCAAGTGTAGGGTTTCAATACAGTTCTCACTTAACACAGAACCCACCCCTAATTTCGACTCTGAAACTAAAAGACAAATGATTGTTCCAATAATGACGTTTGCGTAAATTTCCCATCAGCACCCAATATATTTGGTCACTCAAAATAAATCATGGATTCAAAAGGTGTTTGAAATTGGAATAGGTTTAGAGCAAAATGATGAAATTGAGTTTTGCCTCTCTCAGTATATTTGTACAGTATTAAACCAGAAACCCCTAAAAGGCATAAAATACTAAATTAGTCTCTTATTACGACGAGGTTCTCTTATATGGAGAAAAATTAACATTGTGGTAAATGGGATTATGTCCAACTTTTTGCGCTCCATAAAGACAGTGCACTTATAAAAGGACTCTTTTATCGAGAGTCTCTGCATACACATGTAGATTAGCAGAGATCCATCTTTAAGGTCTAGTAACAAAAAATATGGCACACCTTCCCGGTCACCACAATGGTAATTTTCGTCCTTACAGAAGCCTCTATGTAAATGAAATGTTCCCTTTTAACACGGTACTCTTGCACAAGGAATTCCCTCAACCTTTCAACATCCTACAATTAATTTAATTCCTGTATTTTTATTTAATCTACTAGGAAGCCAAAGGACCTCCTGGCATGTTACAAATAATGCTTGACAAATATTAGACAATACAGGAGTTGTGACGTTCAATTTTCAATGCAAATAATTCCGTTTGATGATGACAAGCATTAAATAATTAATCCTTGCTTCTGTAATTGTCCCTCTGGCAGGGATCTCTCTCAATTTCTACAGGACTTGCCCCTCATGCCACGCCATTACATGTTCCAGTCCCTCATTCCTCACTAATTCATTCTGAAAAAGGGTAACTTTTTTTTTTCCTGCGGAGACATCAAGTCACGTTTTACTCCAAATTTCCAATGGCCAAACTTACCAAGACCTATTTGCCCTGACGCTTGAGACATGCTTTCTCGGAACGTGATCCTATCTCCATTTTACAGTAGAGTCCAAAGAAAATTCCCTCTAAATAGATAGTTCATCCCGTATGTACTACAGGGTGTGGACAGTAGCGGAAAAATCTGATCGTGAGCCAAGTCTCGAGCTCCGCATTGATTTACAGCCTTTGTTCACGCAGGGAATTTCCTCAAAAAATATATTCTGTCCAAGCTCCACAATTGCTCTGATTCATTCCTTCAATTCTTCATTCAGTTTCAGGCGTATAAGCTGGACACACGCATTTCAACAATGTATGTATATGTAAGCTTGTTGTTGGAGCTCGAGGAGATTTTCTCACAATATTACAAATGTCAATGGAGATGGGAGCTAACACTTTCCCATAATTTGTCACAATTGTTGCAAATTTCCATTAAATTCCGTCCCAGCTTATTGTTGTTCCTTGTTATGTATGTATGACTTGAATGATTGTCCAAGATCAACTGTGAAACGAGCCATCCCCCCATTGTACAGATAACCCTCAGAAAATCATTCAAATCATTTTATATAGATAATGAGAGTCTACTGTGTCTGTATTTTTTATTATGGTATTTAATTAAGCCTACTATTTATATTCCAATTTATGTAATTAGGTGCTTACATATTTGTGTTCCATCCTTTCGGGGAAATGACAAGCTGGGCTAAAAATGATTCTACTTGGATTATATGTAATTAGATACATATATGTACATATGCACAGACTCAAGTTATAAAGGACCTTTCTTTCCTGATGACTCTTTACAGTATTATGGAAATCTCCTCACGCAACTTTATGCGCAATATGCTATTGTTCCAGCTCCTGGCCATATGTTAACTATAAAGGAGTAAATGCTCATGTAATAATTGAAATGGTTGTCATATTGTAATACCACATTGTAAGGGTTTTATTAGTGTACTAAATCGAATAAATAGGGGGCTTCCATTCACATTTCCTGTCCGTACAAATTTCTCTTTCATTTTATTAAGACCTTTCCCAAGGAAAATAGCAGCTATCATATTTATACAGATAGATACAAGGGTTGTCACAAATCATTCCCCCCGGGTCCTAGTATAAAGGATAATTCCAACTTTCCCTGGCGTATGTGAATCTTATGACTCCAAATGTTTGCTTACCTTGGTCAGTGAAACAAATTTCAGGAAATCTGAAAAGAACTTATTGGAAAATAGGGATTGTCCCTTATGTGGGCCAGGTAGGGGGAGATATTTGTAGGCATCCTGTACATATGTAGATAGGCTTTACACTGTACGTAATAAATATATATTTTTTTAGACAGAGCCTCATATGTGCAGTTACACAATGATTACGAAGGCCAGAAGGAGAAAATAGGAGACAGGAGCAAGGCCAAACTTTTACGCTCCTTTGATATTGCCCCCTTTATATTGGACGGAAAGTTATGAGCGTGGATTTGCCGAAGGATTGGCAGCGGCCTGTAATAAAGTAATAGACCGTCATATAATAATGTGTATGTATTATATAAGTACACTTACAATTAGATACATGTGTATAGATACTGGACGAATAATTCCTTCAAAATGAAATCTGATGGTTCACAGACAACCAATGAATTAATAACTGTCTAAATAGTTAAGCCTTCGTGGAAGTTGGCGTGCGTGGGCTACTTGTTCCTTCCCTATCCTTAAGCATGATATATCTGTAGTTCACAATTCCTACAGCATCCCTGATGCTCATCTTAATTAAAATTGATTAAACCATTCAATACCTCTTCATTGCTATGTATAGATACGTATCTACATATATACAATTGTAAGACACGACCTGTGAGCTCTCCCAGCGTTTAATCCTCTACGGCTGATTGCTTCCATAGTTAAGTCCAGGGAAGGGCCTCTTAAATCCTAATATACGGATACAGTGTATTCTCATTAATATAAGAGCACCCCTGAAAGCAGTCAAAGGTAGCTTATCAAGGTATATATGCTGTTATAAGGAGAGAAATTAACATTATGGTACTAAATGGGTAATGTGTCCAAATAGTTCTTCCTACAGTATAAATAGAACTTGCTTTTATAAGGAAATCCCTCACGTCAAGGACGGCTCTGTATAAAGGAACGTAATACTAAAGGATAAATAATCATTTACTTTAACTTCAATCCTATAAATTATATACAGCATTCATAATAATTTGTTACAATTATTTTTGCAATTTACGGGAACATTTTTCTCCACTCATGAAACTTACAATTTCCTGCAAGACCACTTGTTTTTTTTTACAAGTGTTTTTTAAAACTTACTTAATTTCTAATTGTGTCAAATATAAGCGTCTTGAGGATATAAAAATTAAATCACTTTCTAATTATGTACAGGACTAGCTCGGAGCAAGGCGGAAAAGCAATCCATTAGAACATTGTCGTCTATGTATAGGAACAAAATCATTGGAACGCATTCCTTTCACCACAATCCTAATTTCCCTATACAACTTCCAAGAGTGGACTGTATGAGGCGGGACTGCTGGGAATGAAATATGCAAATATGTGCTCATTTTCCCGAGTGCAAACAATCACAGCGAACGTTGCCATTAAATTTGTTGAAAATTAATGCAGAGACATCCGTCAGGGGAAAGTTGTACAAAGTTCTATTAAATGTAACGTGGATCTCCTTGGAAGGGCACCCATTACATAGGAACAAAATTTGCCCCTAGTGCAATGATGACAGGCGTTCTTATAAACATAGAGTGCTTCACAACGTGGGGATGACGGGACTGTGTCATAATATTCAAATCTCTTTGTAGAGGCAAGGCCCCTGTAACGTGGGTCTCTCATAAGGAGAGTCCTCTGTAAAGACATTGGCTCCCTATTCACTTACTAAAATCCATTGTGGGATTTCCCAGCGCTCCACGAGCACTTTTAACAAGCCCAATTTTTCCCATTAAAACTTTCTCCCTGTCACTTGTTATAAAACTCTGGAGGAAAACTCATGGGAGGGAATATTAGTAATGTGCCATCCGTCCTCTTTATACGATCACCTCTAAGAGGGGAAAATAGAGACTCCTGTAAATTTCACCCTTTTCCCTGGTTTTGGGAGTGACTCTTATAGAAATAACACACTGTGTGTATGTCCTCTTATGGGAGAAAAATTAACATTGTGGTATTACATCCCTGAGGAAGTGCCCAAACCTTTTGACACTAGTCAGACAATTCTGTCATAATGGAGTGTCTCATATAGAGAGTATATTATAAATAAGGATGACATTATATGTTAGTTTTTTCCAATTAAATTTATGTCAATTTTATGATAGGATTTCATTGTTGACTCAACTTGCTAAGCTTGACTTCTTGTGTACAAAATCTTGGCGTGGGTGCAGGACTAATTTAAAGATTTAGCGATTGGAAACTAAATATTAAGAATAACTCGAACCATCCCTCATGTCTCCATACGTATGTATGTAATTATATACTGGATAATTATACACTGTTTCATCCCAGCAGCGTCGTATCTTGACCCTTTAAATTTTTATTTACGGGGACTAACATTAAGTAGAAGTAATTAAGCTTCCCCGAAAAGCACATTCATCAAATGGTAAGCCCCTTTTCCCCACTAAAATATTGCATTACAGAAGCCATTTAAAAGCCTTAACTTTTGTATTAGAACTTTGGAGAGTAAGAAACATATTGTTTTTCCTCCTGCTTTCACCCAGTCAGATTTTTATTACTTTATGTTTTGGAGTTTTTTTGCTCTACATCCCTGGAGTAACAAGGCCGCTCACGTACAGTGAATACTCTGGTCATAACGGACTCCCTTAAACCACAGCCTGATCTCTAAAGCTCCAACAATATTTTGGTACATTCCGATTTATCACAATTCCTCTCCTTATGAGAGAATCTCCACAGGAGTCCAAGTTTGTTCATTTTAGGGGTGCAGGCGGATCCAGTGAGTGCATCGTATGTCAAAGTTTCACTTAAAATTCGGAACACCGAGAGTGGTTTTTATTTTATTTTTTTCTTCAGCTATATCTATATAGATAGGGCCCAAACAATAAAATATGTATTGTGCTTGTGAAGAGCGTTCAAAAAGAGTCCCTGCAATAAATTATGGCTTCTTTTTCCTTGACGTTGCATATGAACTTACAGTCCGATCCCACTATACAAGAGGATCCCTGGAAGGAGCAATATTTGATTTTTACAATGCAGTCTCTCACAAGCACAAGAATTATGACAGATTGAGGTAAAGTTAAATGTGTGAAATATTGCTATTACAGTATGATAAGATTCTTCCAACGATTTCCCTTACAGTAAGATCCCACAGTACGCGTTCACTTGGACACAGATAAATTCCCGAGGACAATGAACCCAAGTGATTGTGCAATCGTAAAATTCTCGGGAATTGGACGTGTTACATGATTTCGTCATGCTTCTGTGTGGCAATTACAATGGGCTCTGTATAACGAGTCTCCTTATCAATAACAACGACTGTGTTTCCTAACACCCTCCAATTTATATGGGTTTTATATACCTACTTGCGAATTTTTCTTAAAATTGTACAATATTTCATGTTACTCTAATGTGACTTCGTTTCAGGGAGAGTTGACCGTATCCCAAAGGATGAGAAAGTCAGTATTTGAAGCAACCATTTTTTCTAAAATGCGAAATCTTTCTCATTTGTCATGCACAAGTTTGACATTGGAAGAATTGCTATTGTACAGCCTGCTAAAAAGTTACGAAGGCGTTGAAGTACAGATAATTTCTAGTTAATTTATTCGAATGCAGTGTGATACGTTAATAGAAGCGTATTTTTCAAGAAAAATCAAAGATCGTTTTGTTTCAACGCAAAATGCATCTTCACTCACAAAACGCTCTTAGAGAAGAGAGTCTCTGATAGAAAGAATCTACTTTGGGTCGATCGTTGTATAGGAAATGAAGTGTCGCTGTATAGGGCCGCTGTGGGGAGACTCGACGGTAAGTATGTACGTATAAGTGTGTAATTATATGTACTTCTATAACTAATTCAGGGGCCGTAGGAGGAAGGAGTGGTCAAACATTGGAAATTCCCCAAAGTCCCATCACCCAAAGTTTTCCACGGAACCTCACAGGCAGGAGAACTCCGTGTAGTAGTGAGAAAGTTGACTTGTGTGTGTGGAACCGCTCGCTTTTGGTGAGAGCCCATCTCGTTGATGATATTCACAAAGCAGACAACACTCACTCAGAAATTCATGACCGAAATAAAAAAAAAAACTTGCAAACTTGATCTCTTTAGTGGTGCGGGTATACTACAAGGAGACACTACAGGCAGTACATATCGTCTCCTACAGATACATAGGACATTCACTACTCATTCCCAGTCCTCTTAGTTACACCTTAACCTTTTCACTCACATGATAGGCTTGAGCTAAAAGTGAATTTTTTCCCTTGACTCTATAGATACATTGGGAGAAAACTAATGCCAAAAGTTTTTTGTGTACTTTAAAAGATGAAGGAACGAAAGGCGGCGTAGAAAAAGGAGGAAGGAATTCCTTCTGCGGAAATTCCATCCTAGCTTTATAACGCACTCACACACACATACATACATTTCTACATATAATTACATATACTTGCTCATATGTATCTACATATACAAGCACAAATAAATTCTATATAGGGACTTGAAAGACTCGGAAAAAATCCTTGATCTTCCTATTCGGAATTTATCCTACCTTATATGTACTTCTACCCTGAATCCTAGTTATGGCAGGACTCCTATGTACATATATAACGTGACCCCTAACTTGTACTGTTCATATAATAAAAAGATGTGTTTTTGAAACTGTAAAACTGGAACGTAATTTTTTTTGGGTGTTGTAAGGGGCGGCTGTTGTACTGAGAGAATCCTCTATATTTTTTTTACAAGGGGAGCTATAACATTATGGGAAGTATTGGGACGTGCCCCAATATTTTTCCAAGTGAAAGGTAAATAACAATAAGAATTTAACTGCTCTTTTACGGGGGTTATTGCTACAGGAGGTGCGGACTGTATTTATATACAGGACTTCATGTGGCATGTGTATACTGTATGTTTGTATGTATATATATAGATAGATGTAGATGATCCTTGTGTACATAGAAGCTTCAGACTTTTCCTTGGAAGACAACTCAAAGTGGAAACGTTCGAGTTTTCAGGAACGTCTTTCATCCTAATCGCTTTCTTTCCTCGGAAGAGAATTTCCCTCAAAAAAACCTGTCTAATCCAATGTATTTTTCTCCTCTGGGTTCTGGAAGCCCAAGCCCCACCTACACTTGTTCCTGACTTGGTGAAGGTGAAGTTACTCTGGGAAAGTTGTAATGACTCCCACCTCTTTCACAATAAGTCCTGTCAGAAGCTGATAACGAGATCATGTCCATCTGTTTACGTATAGGATCCGTAAAGTGTCTCTCATTAGCACAAGACTCTCCCCCCAAATGATACTCCCCCACTGGTACGTCACACTGGGATTCTCCAATAATTAGAAACGAATCCAATTATTCCAATTACAGCCCTATAACGACGACTACTACCTTTGAACTGTAAACACTCGAACTACCTCGATAGTGTGGGTGTCGTTAAAGGGAAGTGGACTGTACGGAGATACGGTCGTTGTAGGAGATCCCAACTGGCCAAGCGGAGAAGGATCCTTGAAAATACTTCAAGAGGAAATTGGGAAGTTCCTTCAAGTGAATTGTTCTACAGTTTTAAGTTTGCTTATGAAGGCGCACCCGGGGGGACAAAGTATGTAATATGTATTAGACCTATGGAATTCTTTTAATGTAAAATATTTATTTGTGAACGTACACAAAAAAAATTAAGGTAATAAATTGTACAACTTTTAAAACCCTCCGTTCTGAAGCCATACCCCCGATACCTTTAAATTTGAAGTGCGCTTTTTTAATTTGTCAGAAATATTTTGGGGTAATTATTCCTACTCCTGCAATCTGATTCTATGTTATTTCGGTGTCAGGGATAAAATTTGCAAACAGATTTCCCTTATTCCCTAGTATTCTAAAATCTTTCCAGTCATTCTTCAAAATCATGGTTGTGTTTTACAATCACTGATAGATCTTGAAATTTCTAGCCACAATACAATGGAAAATAATTCTAGTGGCGTTGAAGCTATGCAAAGTCAATTTGTAAAATAAGTGCAATGTCTCAATTTGGGACAAATGTTGACAATTAGAGTATATTTATATTTCCGAAATACATATTATTTCGTAGTATAAGGAGGTCCTCCTTCTACAGATGCCTTAATACCAGGGGCGTACTAACTTGGACGGATCAGCTCTTTCCTATTTTATGCATTTGCTTTGGAGAGGAAATAGTTCTGACGAGAAGGTCCATGGTATTGAGGGTGGATTGTACTGCTAAATATAAGACAACGTTGAGTGTGAGTCCATAGAGGAGAAAATGCTTAACTTTGACACAAGAATGAAATTACCTTGAAGGCATGTACATACACAAGCCCTCCCGTCCTTCCCAACGATCAAGCTCTCTCTCGCCCGGTCTTCTCCTGAAGAGTCTTCCCTTGAAATAGAGATTTGGGTAAGTAACTTTTTCTTGAGAAAACAAACTCAATTGAGAGGAGAGAAAGGAGGGAAGAAGTATGTGTCAGGTTGTGTGGGATATGGTATGCTCGGAAGAGAAAGGGAGTAAGGAGAAGTGGGAGAAAAGGAGAGAAAAAAAGAAGAGATTCCCACACAACCCAGCCATCCATTCTGACCAGTTATTATTTCAAAGGGAATTACCTCTCTTGTGGCTACAAAAGCATTACAAAGCCAATAGAAACTCAAGTGCAAGGATTCATGCTAGGAATACTCTCAATACAAACAGACGCACACTCATGTCCTACAACAAATCTTAAACCTAGACGGTTATGTGTACCCATTTATTGTAGCTTGATACACTTATACATAAGTAGGAGCCTTAAGTAGATATAGCGTGTAATTGCATTTTATATATACCCATCAAATTATACCCCACTGTATCTCCACGCATTTCTGACTCAGTACAGGGGGGCTCGAAAATATTAAATCTTTACAAGGGCATCCCTTGGTTTCAGTATCGAAAATTTGTTCTAAAGCTCAGTATGTACTCTTGTAATAAGAAAAAATCATAATGTTGGATATAATACAGTAGACTTTTGGTACTATGAGACCCCTTTATAAAACACTATCATTGTCATTGAAGAGGCAAAACTGAAAGCGCACCCGTATTTTGATCACAACTGTTAATTTCCCTTTGAATGAAAAGCTGGGGATATACAGACGTAGGAAAATCTTCTCCTTTTACAGGAGATGCAGAGAGTTTGGTGCTAATGGGAATATTTTTGAATTCATTGAATACTTTTTAAATTCCAGAAAGACGCATATTTAGTACAGCTTAAGCTTTATCGCACTCAAGTAATAATTACAGCCTGTGTACACTCTGGTTATTACAAATATCTTTATAACTATATTATTTTTAAATATATGAGAGCAATTTTTAAGGGCACTGTCCTTCTCGGCACAATTTTTCCTTAGGGGAGGCGATTATAAGTCCAAGACTCTTTTATAGGAGTATTGATAAGGGAAATGCACACGGTGGCCGTAGCTATTTGCCCCATGTCCCTTGCCCATACGAGGAAATGTGACTCATAGGATATTTGATTCCTATGATTTTTATCAAATGCTTTTACGGATTTTATCAAATGTTTTTACGGATTTTATCAAATGTTTTTACGGATTTTATCAAATGTTTTTACGGATTTTATCAAATGTTTTTACGGATTTTATCAAATGTTTTTACGGATTTTATCAAATGTTTTTACGGATTTTATCAAATGTTTTTACGGATTTTATCAAATGTTTTTACGGATTTTATCAAATGTTTTTACGGATTTTATCAAATGTTTTTACGGATTTTATCAAATGTTTTTACGGATTTTATCAAATGCTTTTACGGATTTTATCAAATTCAATCCATTGACATACGTTAATATTTTGGGTACTAGGTGGGATGCCACGTCCCAGTTTTTGAAAGACTTCAAGGTTAACATGTGTGTATTCCTACAAAAAATATTTATTTCAAAATTTGCTCTACCCCTGGCTGTAGAAAATTGTATGGGATTTTCACAATATCGAATGTTTAGGTTTCTAGAAGTTAAGAATTATGGGTATGAACGGAAAAAATAGGGAGAAAATTTGGAGAAATTTTACTGTAGCAGCAAATTTGATGAAAGCGAGTAGGAGGATGAGAAGGAAAGATTTACTTTCGTCCACACTATCGTCGAAGTATAAGAAAGAATGGAAAAGGTTATGCTAAAAAATGCGATTTGAGGTATGCTAATTTCTCATATTGGGTATTAAGAGTTATGCATCCTAGCAGTAATGCACTCATATTTTGAAGTTCTCTTGAAACTTATACCAGACCCATTTTAGTCACGTCTCGGGGAAGTACACCAATAATTTAAGGGCGCATACCCACGACAGAAACTACCCTGTGCTGCTGCAGTTTGCAATACTCGGAGAATACTCCTGTGCATAGTATCTATACTTATGGGAGGAACTAATGTAATATGCTTCATTTATCGTTACTGAAGACATGCTTATGAGTAAATTATCCTTAATGAATTTACGTCTTTTATGCTTCTTGTAATTATGATCCAGATCCTCTTCTCAGCAGCATTCAAACAAGTGCGTACATATAGATATAGAATCAAAAATATTGTTAATTTCAGTGGCTATTAATTGTTAACACTAATAAAAACTTTATTCATAATTAAATGTAGAGGGGGCTAAAAAACTGATTGTATCCCCTAATCCAAATAAGAATTAAGGGATGGTACCATATAATCGGGTATGAGCACAATGCTCTGAATAATTTTTATGAACGACAGGTCACCCATGAAAACAATTATTCCTTCGTTCCCACTTTCGTTTAAGCAGAATTTACCCAACATTGCTCTCTATTATTGCTGGGCATGCCCACGAATCTGTATTTGAAGACCAGTTTGATAGCTTTTTGAAAAGCTTAAAAAATTTCCGAAACATACCACATAAAGATAATTTAAAATTGAACCAGCGGGATGCAACAAATTTTGAAAAGTTCCAAAAATTATTTGGTAGACTTGAATATTTTTTTACCAGTCCTCCGTATGCGGGGGGTTCTTCCGTATATTAACTTAAAGCAGTACGCATTTGTATTATTGCTTTTAACGTTACAAATATTTACAACAAAATATTGCATTTCAACGCCACTCTGAATATATTCCGGAATGTTGCAAGAGCTGTAAGTAGATTCGAAAGCTGTTATGCTGACTGTAATTATTTTATTGTTACATATAAAATGGTACTGGTTTGTGTCAATATGTTAAGAGGCCAAAACGTTTATTGATTGACCTGAGATCAACAAATATAGCTTGTATACATAATTACATATGTACATGCAGAAAGTTTAGAAATTTCGTAGGAAATGGAAAGTAATAAATGCTTAAATTAAAATATAATGCATTGTTGAAACGTGAAATGTCATATATGGCTACATTGTCATTTCTAAGTTATTTGATAATAGCAAAAGTAATAAATATGACTGCCATAGAATTAACTGTAATTAATGCAAAGACATGTATTATTTTGAGTTGAGTGGAAGTAGTAATATATTGATCTGGTTAAGATGTGTCTACTGATGCGTGTAACAGAATACATTAAGACGCTCCTAAAATCTCAATAAATACTCTTGTGAAGCTTTAGCATATTAATTCTTGTATTCTCGCAAGTCAATTATTTAATTATATGTGCATTATTAACGTCCATAGTAAAACAAGTAACAACGGCATTTTACTATTTATCAGTCACACACACACACCTCAACATGCGTCACTACAGTATTGGAATAAATTCTGTACGTCAATGTAAGATGTTTTTATACAAATTTACTTTCACAGACCGTGCTTATGTATTTTGTTCTCATCCTAATTATAAGGGCGAAAAATAATTACAAAAAAATTCATTGTAATTTTAGATTCTCAAGTAGATACCTTTCCTTTTTTGAATTTAAACCGGGACAGGTCAAAGACTTGGAAAATTCTTTGAATAATTATCCCAAGTACCTCCTACGAAATCAAAAAAAGGGCTAATAATTTTGAGGGACCTCCCACAAAGACACTATATACTAGTCATTGATATATTTTACAATTAGGACTTTGAAACCCATACTCATAAAAGTAGCACTTACGTATAAGCACATACATGTGAAACTGTAGTTACGGGAGAAGTGTAGGAATGTCGACTCGGGCTGGGATAAGATGAAAGACCCCATTTTTGAGTAAAAATACTTCCCCTTAAAAAGTGATTCTGCTTTTACAATAACTCAAAGTGTGTGTGTGTGTGTGTGTGTGTGTATATATGATCAGACCCTCTCTCAGAACTCAATGATTCTGTCGAGATTGTGGTATGACATAGGAACAATATCCCTCTACAGTCTACTCCAGCTAAGCATGTTTCTAAAAATCTAAAGATCTCCCTGTACATTCTCAGAGGGCTTTCTCCATGGGGGTTTGTAAACAGATCACATTCCCATAGTTAGCGCGCTGTTCAAAATGTCTCCTTTTTAAATGCAAACTTTCCAAGTCAAAATTCCCTTGGATTGGGTTACTACGATAAAGAGAAGCCCCTGTAGGTACAGTGCACTCTCACTATATTATGTACATTTAAAGGGCGCCATTAAAGAATTATTCCGTACACTCCTTCCTCAAACTGTTCAGGAAGAAAACAATAGTTGACAGTGTACTCTCTCTCAGCCTCTCTCTCTCTCTATGAATAGCACTCCCTTAAAATTCCGCTCTCTATTTCTGCAGCAAAAGTACAGTCTAGTACTCAGAAATGGTATGGCCTCAAAACAGGAAGCAAAATTGACTCTTGTGCTTTCTCTCCTGCTGAAAAATATTAGGATTGGGGAAAGCTGGAATTTGCTCAAATATCTTTGCCCTTGGAGGAAGAATGCTTTGTGGGAATGTATCCCTACAATAGGACTACACTACATTTGGGCACATTCCCCTTTACTTTGTTATTTATTAACCCTATCAGAGCTCCCAATCTTAAGAGTCCAAGTTGGCTATACAGTTATGGCTGTTCTTATGGAGAGTGTGCCATTCATGATTATTTACTGTACAGGCGTGACAATGCATGCAGATACAAATACAGTGGGCTGCTATTTGTGGCCTTTTCCTCTCCAAACAACAAGTCAAAGTCCTTCCAATGTCCCTGCAAGAGGCTGGAGTAACAGCAATCTCTGTTTGAATCTTCCAGGGGTGCTCTTATAAAAAGTTTGCACTCTTGAGCGTGTATTTCCATTGCGTACAGTATCTATACTATCTGTAGCTCCCACTGTATCTTCCTATACATATGTATTTAATAAAAGTATGAAGGAAATGAGATTTGAATTTTGTTCCGTGAGTAGTTACACTTATTGTTAGGGAATGAGTCAGTGGTGAAGAATGATGACCTTCTTGTAAACAGTAGAGCGGTCCGGGTCTTAAATGAGAGGAAGAGGATCTGAAGAGCCCTTGTTGTAAGTTCGGACCTGACTCTCTATTCATTGCTCATCCCGACTTTCCTCTTAAGATTAGTTCGGATGAGTCTAGTGCCTTTGAGTGCAATGTAGATTTACAGGAATCTCTCCTTACAACGGACACTCTTGTCATAGCCATTTCTTTAAAAAGAGGGGTAAGAGCCTTTGAACATGCTCTAATTGACTGGTATGATCATATTTGCTCCCAGGATCCCATTACAAGAGAAAAATGCTGGGGTTTGATTTGATGCTTTTATACGAGATTCTACTGTAGACTGCTTTTAGATGAAAACATTTGGGTCCCTGGTCGTTAGATCCGCACTAATGCCACTGTCTGGAATCTCTTCCCTTCATCCATCCCTCTCATTATGGTGTATATTGTGGGGTCTTGTTCGGACGGATCCCTTCATATAAAATAATTGTCTTTGACTATTAGGGAAAAAATATGATACAAGTGTATTTACTATGCTAGGAATATTTACCATTGGAAAAAAGCCTGTCGTTCTAGGATTGAATGGTTGGGCCTTGTGGGGATGCGTTATTGGTGGGAAACACTGTGTCATGTCTACACGTAGATATACAAACTTGAAGCTTAGTTGAGCTTAGTATTAGAAAGTTTAAGAGCTTGAATAATAACAACGCATATTCTATTCTGTATTCATTTCTCTTTTAAACCATGAGAATTTTCATTACTGGAATCTCCCTCCATTCCCTGCTTGGCATTATGTCCTTTTTATTTTACCACTGGAAATATTGCTCACTTCAAAGTACGGAATCAATTTCTCGCTTTCCCCTATTATCTACTAAATACGCTATTAGGGGAGGAAACATGAGTGCATGTTATATGTATAATTATCTAGTTGTAATGTAGTTTTATGGGAAGTTTGTTGTTGTGTGTTTGTATGGACTATGGGCGGGTTGGGCCATTTGAAAATAACCGGGGTTATTTTCGTCCCATGGTAAAAATATCCAATGTTCTCAGAGTCCTGGAAATGTTCACCAAGCCCCGGAAATACAGTGGAATGAAAATACTGGTGTACAATTTGAAATTGCTTAGAATTTATTACTTTCGTTGTATTTCAATAGAGAATTTGGGGAGAAAGTGATGATATTTTGTTTACAAATTGACAAATAGGGACAGCATGTTTTTTAACCGGAGAATCTTGTTCAGAATTTATGGGTGATAATTTTGGAAATACTGTAATTAGCAGAGAGTAGAAACCCTTAACAGATCTAGTCACAACGAAATTCCTATGAAATAAATATCCAATAAGAATAGCTGCCATTCCACGAGAATTTGTCAATTACCTGAATATGACAAAAATCCAAATTAGCCCCCTAAATTCAACTTGTAGTAAATTCAGAAAATTCCTATGAATGCAAATGTCCAGCCCTGCCTAATGTACGCATGGAATGCTGGAGCTATGCTGTGTGTATAGTCAATGGGCTTAATCCCATGTTGAGTAAGTACAGGAGTTTTCCCTCCCGCAGGCTCTTTACCAATATCCCCTTTTCTCCTTTGTGACTCTTCGAACTGCTGGTTGAACTGAAAAGTAAAGCAAGTTCAAAGTGAGCCATATGTGTAAAGAGAGAGTGGAACAGTATGTTATACCTAAAGTAATCTACTATGAGGCTTCTTCTCAAGTAATAAATAAAAGATGCTTTCTTGGGGTTCCCAACATTCAAAGTGTTTATAGACATACCCCACAATTTACGGAGGCAGAGTCCCATGACCAATTTTTCCCGCATGAATATCATTTGTGATTCCATTATATATTATTCAGTTTCAAGTTGAGTATTCAATTATCCTGGAGTATGTAATTATGTATACAAATGTGGGGCTCAGTTAGGATTATAATTAAATTTCTCGGGCCCCCGGAAAAGATAAATATCTTGACTTTTAAATCTTTAATCGGGTAGCATTAAAGGGATCCTTAAGTGGAAATCAACTCTGGTTAACTCACTCCTTGGAGTTACTCACCTGCTCTTTGAGTTTAGGATTTAAAAAAAATCGAGCACTATAGGAAGGTCCATGCTTTTAAAAATACACTCAAATCTACAAACCTATAAAGAATGTAAATCCTACTAGCTTCCACTCCTCTACTTAGTGACAGTAGTTCAAAAACATATGTACATAATGTACATAGCTGGGAAAATTATTAAAATTTCCCCATCCAGTCAGACTCAGACATGTATGATTTTAAATTTTCTTTAAAGGATTCATTACTACAAAAACAAATTAACATTCTGATGACCATTCACACATTTCCACACGTATATAGAATTACTGTAAACAGAGCTATAGAATACAACGGAGAGAGCGATCTGTACCAAATTATTTCAGGCGTGGTCCAATAAATTCTATTGCAATTCCTTTCATTGGAATGCGATCATTTTGCTCAAAGTGGGCCGATGTCCCGATCTCCTGTTTTTGAGTAAACCAGTCCATGATTACGCTGATTTTTTGTGAAACCCCACCTGAACCTTCCTACCCATTCACAGACGTTGACACTGCTTCTCAATCTTACCCTTTTACTTTTTTATTTGGGGTAGTCTGAGACAATTAGTAAAAAAAAGTTTTTAAAGTGTTTCTTCCAATTGCATAATCTCCATTGGAACGATATAAGTATATATGTTTATGCCAACTTTTGGTATACATAGATACATCTATTGACAAAATTCAAGAATTTACCTGTTTTTTTTTAAATCTCCCGAAAATTAAACACCGCATCTGGAGAATGTCTTGTGTTTGAAATCATATATAATTCTTTGGAATGTCTTTAGAAAAATCTCATCCCACAAAGACACTGTGGGAATCAATCTTTTTTTATTTCACCTTTTCATTGAGATATTGATAGCAGTGGTAGTAGTACTAGTAGTATGGTTTTATTGATTTGGGACTTAGCCTCTTCAATAGGTAAATTGCATTCAGCAAGAGTTTATATTTTCTGACTAAGTATTTTAAAACATTGGTAGATTGTTTTGCAGAATTCGTGTGGTTCGACTTAATGTTATCGTACCAATATTTACTACAATTTAACGCAGATGACGTTGATAGAGGTGGAAATAGGGATTCACCAGTTGATTTCATTTCAGATGATTCAAGTACAAGATGTAGGAAGTTATCTTCAGAACAAGGTTCCTTACAAAGTGTGCAGAGTTTCGCGGTGGAGATGTTTTTTATTGCAGATGTAGATACATATTTTTGGTGTTGAGACGAATTCTAGCCACAAGACTAGCTAATGGAATGGGGAGTCTGGAGACAGTGTAGTTTTCTTGTCTTACTTTCGTCTTAAGAAATTTGTAGTGGGGAATGAAGATGGGTTGAGAAATTCTTTCGAAGTTCACCTATGCACTATGCACCGTCTTCTGCTTCAACTATGGATTTGATCTGAGTGCTGGCTAGGTGTGAGACTGTTTGGTTCCATAAATTCTCGCTAATTAAATCATCAATTTCACTCTTAAGTTGCAGAGCCCAGTTGTATTCTATGGTTCCCTTGACAGACCACATGTCAGTCCTGCACGCTGTAAGTAGGGATTGTCTGGAATTAAGTTATTTAGCCCACAAGACCAGAGCCTGCTTAATTATCTCCACTGCAAGAAGGCTCAAACCGAACTCCGCTCTGACAAAATAATTAGGGGTATTTTTAAGGAATTTTAGAATTTTTTGATGGAATATCTATAATTACTTGTATATAATTAGTCTATTACGTCTAGGTGACGTAAGCCCCAAACTTCGGCACTATATGAGACAGCAGATCTGACCATAGAATCAAACACTTTTGTATGAGTCTGACTTAGATTAATGCCGCCACGAATTAATATTGGCCACTGTGATGCAATTTACCTTTACATTTAAAATCTTGGGAAGCTTTGTACATTTTACCATTCGTCGAGAAAGGAGATGTATCCTTTTAGCATAAATTTGTATAGGAATTGTAAAAGATTCGTTGAAGGTATTACCAATATCATTAATAAAAATGTTAAATAACGTGGGGGATAGACTTTCTCCTTGTAGCACTCCTATGTTTATTTTTAGAGGATACGTGAAGCCTTTAGAAGTTTTTCTGCATGCAAAAGCACCGTCGTAGATTGATTTCACACATTTTATGAATTTGGAGCTTATGCCTTTGTCCAGAGCAAAGTGTGAGAGACACTGTCAAATGCACCACTTAAATCTACGAAGAAACAAAAAAGCATTCTATTTTCGTGATTATTAAAAAAGACGTGGTTGAGGCAGCCCATCACCAGTCTGTGAGATGGGATAGTATTTCCATGAAAATCCATTGTAAATCCAAAACAATCATTTGTAGTGATTTACAAAAGGAATTAAAACCCCTTCTTTTTTAAAACCTAAGAAATTAAGGACACACTCCAAATTATAATTCATTGATTTTGTGTCAGATAAAGATGCTATGAGCCCGGACGGCTCTTGACAATACACCCTTTCACAAATTAAGTACCAGCCAGTTGGAATTTAATATGAAATAACTTGATTCTTGACTCTACCTTACAGAAAAAAACACTATGCAGGTATAATCAACTCAAGGACAGGGCCCTGACTATGAGAGCAAATGGAGATATGATGAGGGCAAAAATATCTAGTATGATTCCAACAAAATGAATTTCAGGAATGAGATTTTTCAAGCTCCACTTCATTATCGTATTAATCAAGTCTGACAGGGATTATTGTACGGCAGGGCTCTCTCTCTCTCTCTCTCTGACGTATGTACGCAATTCTGTGGAGTCATTCACAATGGAGATGAGGAAGCTGCTGCGGATGAAATTAAAAGTAGGAGAGAGTCCGTTTTGACGCTCATCTTCCCTATACTAGTATATGCAGACTCCGTGACGCTCCCGTATCTGGATACTCCATTTAATAATAATAATTATTATAATCACAATAAATTCCATTTCCTCCACCACATACCAGGGATCTAACAAAAGAGGGAAATAGTGAGAGCGACGGAATGTACTGTGCACTCTCTTTGTCAAATCCATCCTAAAAGATTCAAAATCTCACCAGAATATTTTAGGAATTTCTTCAAAGTTAAAAAAAAATTGAATGGAATTTGAATTGGGAAAGTACCCATCATTTTTTCATCATAGAAATAATTCACATAAAATAAGTGCCTCCCTGTGAGACGGGCTTTTAATACAGCAATAGGTCACTGTATATATAGAGAGAGAGAGATTGAAGAAAATAAAGGGAAATACACTGGGAGAGAAAGAGAGAGAAAACTTTTATACTCTCAAATGGCTTCTTTCCCCATACAATTCAAATGAGTCTTCCCAGCGGTTTCCTCTCAACAATAATCCTAGGCAGGGATAGAAATTGACAGTAAAGCCTCTGCATACTGGAGTCCTGGAACTTACACCTAAGGGCGTTCCACACATAGACGCTATTAATTTTGCTCCACATTTAATGGGACAAAAATCCCTCCTTATAAAGGGATCCTTCAGGCATACTGGGAACAGGTTAGATGCCCTATTGACGACAATTATGAGGAGGTTCTACTGTATAGTGAGCTATATTCAAGTGCCATGAGTCCAACTGGCAATAAAAGAAATGAGAAAGGTCTCTCACGTGGAAAGCTCCCCAGTCATGAGTTGCTTTAGAGACTGACTCGTGTGAAATTCCAGGTATGAGGATTTTTTGGAGCCTTTGGGAGGGAAATCTATGCTCGTGTTTAAATAAATTGAGGGGAGACGATGGAAGGAAGGACCGGGAAATGTCACCTTATCGGGTACAGATTGGAAGGATCACTTTTCACATGCACGTCAATTTATCATGATGAATCCAGTTATCTCCGGAGTTTTTGTCACTGTTCATTTTCTCTTAGAAAGTCAGATTTGAGACTTCCTTCCTCTTTCCCGTGGAATGATTTCCAGGTTCGGGAGATTTTAAATGTGGGTTTCTCAATTTTGACGGTCCTCACTCGGGATTGTCAAAATCTCTTACGCCTCGCTACAATTTACTATGTCCCACAAAACATTTTCCTCCCATTTGGTCGGATGCCATTGAGGGACCAATATATCAAATATTTCATTCCCCAATTGTGTACCTACAGTCAATGTTTTTAAACATTATGAAAAAGATTTATGTATTGTGGTTTTTTATCCTAACAGAGGTCAAATACGTTCAGAAAATTCAGGTTTAAATTTTAGGATTTTCAAACTGGAATTTATTATTTAAAGTATACTATAATGTCTTAGAATTAAGGGATAGGAAATATGAAGGAAGTTACAAAAAATTATTAAAATTTGGTGGGAAAATATCCAGGCTTTGCTTGTGTATCATACATTTGAGCTGAAAAAGCTGTAAATATTGGAGTTTAGGTTATTTGAGCATAAATTTAAAGGTAATTTGATTTCGGAGGCTATGATGTGAATATTATTTCCTATGAGGTATATTTTTGGGCTGAGAAATATTTGCTGGGGCCCTACAACAAAGATTTGATGGTGAATTGTAAATATTGTCAAGTTGCCGAGAATTGCAAGTTGCACACATTGCCTCAATTTATTTTACTGTTTTTTACAACACTTTTTTTCCTCTGGCTTTCTCCCTCCCAAGTTTTATTCCGTCGCTGGCGCTGTTGTTTCCGCATTAATGCGAGAGCCTCGTAAACATTTTTGTCTCTCATGCTCTTCAATCCTAGACTCCCTCCTTCCCTTTCCATTTTCTATAGATACGTATGGGATGTACTTTTCCCTTGGAATTGAATGTTTCACATTTTCATCTGCTTTTGTTCCTTTCAATCTTCGGCTTGACTTTTCCAGGCTCAAATCTACTCCTTACATAAATGTGGAACGCTATGTGCTGTGTATGTATATGCAAGTATGTTTTTTGTAAACAGACATAGCAAATTGCGTACATGTAGATACCCAGACGGAGAAAATAATTTGAAGGTATGCTTACATATAATTCAGTGGACAGAAAAATTAAAATGTGTATGTACATACATAGATAATTACACATGCATTTACATAAAAGTACATACGTACTTTGTACATATTTTTACAATCACCTTTTAGCAGGACTCTTTCAATGCAGGCGGGATTATTTGAATGCATTTTTTGTACACCAAAGAATTAATTGTCCTTTCAATAAGAGCACATCCCTACTATGAGTCTCATATTTTGCTCCTTGTCAGTACGATCTAATAAATATGATCATTGTGCACGGCTTCCCAGAAACTCTCCCTTATATGCATTTTATCTCCAGCATTGTGTGCTTGGATTTGAGGAGGTGGAGGAACCCAGTAAATACCTCCTTTAGGATGAGATTTACTATATATGTTACACTCAAAAGAAGAAATTCGTGAATACACAAACTTACGCCAGCACATTTTAAAGAAAGAAGAAGAAACCCGAGAAGAAAATCCTGAGATTACTTAAGAAGTAGAAAATATCTCAAATTCCGTATATATTCTCACCGCCTAAGCATGGAATGTCGCAATAGATTAAACTCGGCTTACATTCGTTTCTTAACAACCTCTCAGTTACAAAATTTTGTGAATAGTTTTCCATAAAAAATATTGTTGTTTCTTATGAAATTTTCATATTTGAATTTTTTTCTTACCCGTTTTTCACATTATAATATTTTTATATTTTCATTTTGTAACCTTAACAGCTACATATATGAGGGCTCAAATTCAACTTAACATTTCATTACATTTCCACTCCTGCTCTCCAACTTTCTCATATACATTCATTCATGTGTCCTTCAAAAGGCGTATAAAATCGTTGTCAATTGTGCTTCTTCCCTGAGCATGTGTGCAGTGCAAAAATATACGAATACAGTACAATCTTCGTGTATAAGAAACCCCTCATAGATAAGAGAACTTTTTCTATGAGAGCGGGAATATAATAAGGGAGCATTCCCATTTACCACAACGTGAACACAGCCTTAATTTCCATCCTTATATATTTATGCACTGAAAACATTCCAATAGATATATGTCAAATTTCCTTCCTTTCAGGGAAGACCTGGCAAATATACAGCTCTGGTTGACATTTCCTTTCCCTTTGTACCGTCATGTAAAAATGATGTGCAACATCTTTTTGATCCTTAGAGATGCACAAGATGTGCATCTGCAGAGCACTGGTAAAATGAAAAAAGTGTACCCAAAAAACTGTAATAAGAAACAAAATTGATCAAATATTTTACTTCATTCCCATAAAAGGGGCACATAAATTCTGTGTGTAGGTAAAAATTCCTCTTAAAAAAATTTATAAAAATACCTTTTGAGAATAAATTTCGGACTGTAAAACATCTTTGTAGAACCTCAGCTGGGCTTCTTAACCACGATGACAGAAATAAGTATGTACGCTCTGTATATGGATGTATGCTTCTATAAGCACATATTTATAACCATATACTCGGTTATAGACCCAATATTTCGAGGTTTTGATTTTTACAGCAGGCAGTATTTACTACAGGGTGCTCTTGCTATAAGATTTTTTCCTAAACGCAATTTTCAAAAAGGGGAAAAAATACACTAAATTTTTGGGAGCGTTTCCCTGAATTGCAATATAAATTTTCTCCTTGAAACAACATTCTTTCATCGTGGTCAAATTTTCGGGCTTTCAGGAACGCTCTTATAAGGAGAGTAAACCGTGGGACTGACTTTCACCGAGCAAAGTGGGAAGAATGAAAGGATTGCTCCCGCGTATTTGCACTCCCATAGCTGTGCCTGTCCCTGAGTCATCTTGAGAATCTTCCGCACTCTTCATTTGGACTGGGAGTTGATGAAACGCCTCTGTTCCTTCTCTCTCGTCTCAAATTCTAAAATCTGGCACGGTTTCCCTACACCGGCCTATCTATCACTTGGAAGGTCTGGGTTCATTATCATAATCCGATTTTGGGCCAATAGGCCCCCCACCATACATAATTACATACAGTGCTAAGGAGGAATCTTCTGAGACATTTAGGATAACTATAAATCTTCATTGAGTCCGACCTAAATTCCTCAATTGGTCTTCTTTCCCTATTGAATCCTGAAGAGGCTAATTAGCTTGGAAAAGGTTAAAGTGAGGGATCCATCACGGGACTCCAGCATATGTACGTGTGGGTTGTCATTATTTACATTTGTGAACTGTGAGGACAAAAGTGCTTTCTCGTGTTAACTCCTCCGTTGTTTTCCCATCAGTTTTTTCTATCTCAAAGGACAAGCCTATTCTTTAAATTTCAAAGGGTTCTATTCCTGATCTCACTCAAGACTGCTTTAGACGTCTCCCAATTAAATTCGAAACAAGTTCCAGTAGAATTGAAAAGATCTTCCCAGTACCTTGCAAAAGTCGTGTGCTTCACAAAAATCCTTCCTGTTGTCTCCTCTCTGGAAAAATGCCTATTTGGGGGACGATCGGGGTGGAATAAATCGAGCTTGGGATCTGGTGTAAAATATTTACCAATGGATCATCATGACTCCTGATCCAGAGCTTATAGGACGTGGCTTCGTTTTAAACGGGAATGTATGTATACGAGGTCCCTCAAACCATTTTTCTTCCGGTCCTGCCCACAATACAAGAAGCAATTAAATCATAGGAAATATAAATATTTAACCCTACTTTTCTGTATCAAATTTTGGGATTTCAAAAAATCGTCCAATTTGAATTTTGTTTAAAAAAAACATTTTGTGAGAATCTTTAGCCTGGATTTTATTCTCTTAAATTTTTTTTGATTACCTATTTTAAATCACTGCAATGGAACCAAATCTCTGTAAAGCAAGACCAGTAATTAATTTTCTATTTTGAAAACACCTTTAAAAAAATTAGTGAATAATTGAAATACTGCTTTAAATTTTTCCTTATACAGTACAATTTTTTAAAATTATATGGGTTATTGAGTAAATTCCTTCAAATTTCCAATCAAATTTAATTGATAACTTACTATGTTTAAAAATTTTATTGGCGAATTCGGTTTTAATGAAATTTCAAATTGTTTTCCTCCTGATCTCGTACAGACAATATCTTTACCTATTCTGAAGGGAAAAAATTGACGTTACCTTAAAAATAATTACAGAACTCATTATTAAAAATATTATAAACTTGACATTGTAAAATCAAGTGGGAAAATAAATTCCTCCTTCCCCATCCTTGAAATTTCCTCATATCTGCTTTAACGGTAATTATCAAACATAAAATTTTCCCAAACGTTACTCTTTCCTTGACAAAAATCCATAGAAGAGTGATCCGGACTTATTTACATCGAAGGCAATGATATTTCCTCAAAATTAAAATTTGTTCTCTCCTGTGTGCTTGCAAAGTATCTGTATTTAAGTAATTTTTGTTCCTTTCAGAATAAATTAAAAATGTCCTAAACTTTTACATATAATTATGAAATGTTGACCTACAATTTGAATAAATTTTGGGAATTTCCCCACAAAATTTGAAAGAAAAAAAAGGGGAATGAAACCCGTAATTACTAATTACTATCTAATATACTTTTGCTCCTTGTATAACTAAACTGGGGAAGGGAAATGCTCTGGGGGACCTTGTAGTGTTACTCATGACTATACCCACTTATGTACAAATTGTGAAAAATTGAATAGCTTTCTCCATGCAGAGCTCTATGACGCTGAAATTTGATTAAGGATGGATTTCTTTGAAGAGGAAGGGATTAAATTGAAGGCGATAGGAAAGAGCGTGGAGACAAGGGCTGAGTAATTTCCTCCTGCCACTGATCAAAAGGGAAAGTGTGTTCCTACTAGATAAATATAAATTTCTATGCGAGTGTGAGTTTTAGTTTTTGAGACTTTCTTTCCCCCGTAAAAAAAAATAAAAAAAACAGAAGCGAAAATGAAGCGGGACTATTCCAAGTCTTATTTGTACTTCTTCCAAGGGATTGGGATCGGAGCGTCGGCAGCGATGCTCCATCAATATGTTGTCTTTGCGGCAGTTATTATCTCCCTGGTAAGTCTATTGATTTTTCATCCCATTCACCCTCCATTCCCTCAATCCCTCAATCTACATAATTCCTGTATTCTATATACTAGCTATATATAAAATCCCTGGGTTTTAAAATCAGGGCACTCAACCATCCCTGATTTGAGATACACTTTTCCGACGGATAATCAAGTTTAGTGACAAGGGATAGGAGAGCAGCCCTGCTTTTATCAGGTCCGCGGTTAGTCCTGAAACCTGTATCCACTCCAATAGATATTTTTATTAGCACAGTAGAACAACACACACACAAGTTTATTTGTTCCCTGGCTCAAGTCACGGAGCTTATAGGGAGGTTCGGCTCCTAATTGGCACAAATGCTAGTGTGTGTGTGGAAGCCTGATTTTAATTAAGCATGTGGGAGATGATGATGATGATGAATACAGGGAATTTAAATCTTGCACAATTCCAAGGACTTGATTACTTTCATGGTTGGGTTTACCATTCCAATGGGTATGCATATATGTCTGTACAGTTGACTTGCTCTATGAGAGACTCCCGTGTATTTGTACAAGGCAAAAATATCTGTTTATAAGTACATTCCTTGTTGAATATCTACCTCAAGGAGAATTTTTTCTTTTGCTGCTTTTATGGGGTGCTTTGGTAGAGGCGCCTCACTGTAAATACTGGGCTGGGAAACATGTAGCAGTTAATTAATTAAGCCATTACCATAAGGGACAATAAGGTACAAAGAGCACACTCCAAGCTCAGCTCTACAGCTCCATTGTTTAGCATTTAAATGCGGAGCCGTGTCCAGATGTGGCTTTTGTATCTTTAGTTCCTGTAAATTGATTTAAAGATCCGAGCTAGCATTTTCCAGTGTAGGGTTTTGGAAACCCTTTTTCTGATCCCGACAGTAAAAATGATAATAATAAAAAATATTGGATTCCCCCATACTGTATTTGCTAGCGAATCTTCCCCCAGATTAGAAAATAATATCATCCTCTAGCTCAAAAACTCTGAGGAAAACGTTCGAGGAAGAGGAGTAAAATTAAGACCGATTTTGGAAAAAGTGAAATAATTAAAGGTTGAATGTGTATTTACTCAAATTTTGTATTGTGTCGGCCCATTTTTTGCGAGATGGTTCATGACATAATGTCACACGGTTGAGCTTGGGGGGAATTTTATGGGAATTTTATGTATAATTAGAGAGATTGTTATAATTAAGACACACCACCGTGAGATCCCTGGACAATTTGTACTTACTGAACTCAAGATGAATGAATAACAGAAACTATGTATGCTTCCTTACACAAAGATCTCCACTCTCAACCAACCATTCTTGTATACACCGGAATAAAAATGTCTTACCCACCTGTAGTAGTCCTGATTTACTTTTATAGCATGCGTAACAAATTCAAGGAGGGGAAATTTATCTACAAAATCCATTATCTCCTTGATGAAATAGGCCGATGTTAAAAACGACAACTTTATCACATTCTCGATCCTTATTAAAATATTAATAACCCCTTGAAAGCTTTCAACCTTAAAAGAGCCAGATTATTTTTAAATGTAAAATCTGAAATGTTTGGGGATTTTTGTAACACGGTGTGTATTTTAACGTCAGGACTCACTCATGGGCGATTGCATATTGTTGAGTGATATATATAGAGTACTGTACTAGTCTATGTACATATGTACGCGTGTGTTTTAGGGGGTTCGTTCTCAACTCAGATTATTGAGAGGAGACTGCTCAGGCTTGCCAATGGGCCCATTGAAGATTTCCCTGCACGAATTACTGTGGTATCGCTTTCTAGCGATCTATCGTAGCATCCCACGAGCATTTTGTCCTGGAAAATATTTGTAAAAATTACATAATATTTATTTTTGCATTTGCAATAAATTTGCATTACAAGCAGGACATTTTATTTGTATCCGGGTGGGCCTCAGTCAGATAGTTAAACCAGACATTGTGGAATGGTGAAAGCACTACAGTCGGCTCTTCCTAGAATAATTAATGACACGCACCTCCAGGAATTGCTTCACCATTACAGGATAGGGTATCATTACAGGGGTCTTCTAAAATAACAGTATTGATGTGACATGTAAAATTGGCGGGGAAGAGAAGCACAATGCGAAGCCACAAATTGAATGCGGAGTGGGTGCGAAAAACTTTCTCCAGTTTCAGACTTGATGAGAAAGAGCTTAAAGCACGACATCTGACCTTGGGAAAGGCTGGGAAAGAGCAATTGGGAACAAAGGCGTGCCAATTAGTATTTTACAGAGCAGTAATTGCAGGGATGTGCGAGAGGGCTGGAGAGGGGAAAGGAGCGGGCTGGTCAGATATAGAATTACCCAGAAGCAGCCTCCAATAAGTAAACTAATTTCCGAGGAGCTTACAGTATTACATTATTATTGGGAGCCAGAGAAAAAGAGAGAAAATAATTCCAGCTAAACAAAAACAGACTTCGGCCCCCTGCCCAGTTGGTTTTAGGGGGACGATGACTTGAAAAAAAAAGGAACAAATGGGAAATATAAATTGAGTCATTACTGATTAGATTGCATTCATCTGGAACTGCCTGGATGCCCAAGATGACAGGAACGGCGATGATGAAAAGACTGCAGAGAAAGCAACGCAAGCACCTGAACTATTTACCAAATACCAAAAAATTCTCAATGAGGAAGGTATGTATGTTATTTGCTTCTATGATATTTCCAAATACATTATTTCTATTTGTTAGTTAGCGCATTTACTCAGTCGCTCCTAGGAATGAAAGGGAAAGCGTGTTGGAGGAAATATCCCTGAGAAAGTATTTCCTGACTCGGGCATTCTCATGCGGAACGTCTGTAGTACTGTATTTGTATGCTCAAATACCCAATACATTGGAACATTGGGATTCTACATAAATAAATAGGTTTTGCTTTCACTTTCATCGGAAACCTACAAAGGACCACTGAGCCACTAATGAACCAAGAGCAAGATCAATATTTGTATTCCAAATAGTACGTCTGAAATTCTTTAGTGTAGCTTTCAAGGGGACGTATGTATGTAATTATATATGTATGTATGAATGTATGTATGAAGATACATATTTACAATGCATTAGGAATTGCCCCTCTCGTTCCCTGTTCCCTGGCAACAGGTTAGAGCCTCTCAGGTACAATCCTATTGAGATGTCAATATTTCGTGGCCTGAGACAAGATCCGTTTCCAAGTAGATATCTACATATGTAGTGTGTGTTAGTGACGGGGATCTCCGTTTCATATATATGTAAGTACTCCCAGAAATTTGTTAGCATCTCTTTTGACTTGCCAATGTGTCACATACGAACAGAACGATTCCACTTCACATTCTAATTCTTAGTTGCATCAACGCGATTATGTACATCGTGGATGCAGATCTCATTTACATGCACACACTGACCTCCTCTGGGCTTAACATGCTCTGTGTAATTGGTGAAAGTAATACAACTCCATGTATCTCTGTGTGTGTTTATTCTTCTCGGGGCGATCCAATTTTTAAAGGCATAATTACATTTGTGTTTACACAACATTGTCGAGAGGCCTGTCGTCGCTGTAGGAATTCCTTACGACGAATTGTCTCTACGAAGGCAAACACGTTCGGAATCCTGTAATGTTTGCCATAATAGTAGTTTCTCTTTTGCAGGAGAAAATCCAGTGTTCTCTCATTACTATACGAGACTCGCTTATAGTAAGGACAGTGTTACAAAATTTAATAGCATCTAGGCTGAGCCCGTTATAAAAATCATGTCATACACAGAAGAGCATTGAATAGCACAAATCACTGGAGAGAAGCACTCTCTGCTCTGACAAGTAAACCTTTATGGGTACCATCTCCAGATTTTCGAAATTCCACCAAAACTATATAGTTTGTTCATACCCTGAGTACTACTTTAAGCCAGTCCTGACACCTGAAAAACCCTTGCAGTTTTGTAAACAAAATTAGCGCAAAGTCAATTTTGGGCCGAAATTTAAAGCTGGAAATTGTAAACGGTATTTAACAAGGAGAGTTACAAGCTTCAAGTATTTACTGTTAACCCTACAATTGTCCATTGCTAACCTTTATGTCCTTACTATACACATTTAGCGGATTATAGTGTTGGCAGAAGTAGTTACAGGTAATTACTGGGAAACGGAAAACAGCTTCACAAAAAACTTCAACTTTTGGAAGATAAGGGGGAACGTGAAACTTGTAAATCTTCATGTTAAATGACATTTAAAATCTCCAATTTTTAATTTCGGGACAAATTGACTTTGCGTAATTTTTTTAAACTGCAAAGGATTTTTCTGGTGGCAGGTGTGACTTAAAATAGTAGATACTCAGGATACGCGCAAATTAGTTTTATGGTAGAATTTCGAAAGTCTGGATAGGGTACAAATAAAGGTTTACTTGTGAGATGATTTACGGCGACAAAATAATAAAATTACATTACAAATAAATTTCCTCAACAGCTACACATTTATGCAGATGCAAATGTCGTGAGACTCATGTATCTAAGTGTACGTAATACATGTGTGTTGCACATATTTATTGCACCATCGAGTGCCCAATGAACTTCAGAATGCTAAACACATCGAGATTGTGCTTTGCTCTGCATCGAGACTAGTGTCTCATAAATTACCTTAACATTATTATTCCTATCTGGTACCGGTAGTGAGAGCATCGGCAAAACCTATCCTTGCACATGCACACATATGTTATTTTTAAGAGAATTTGTAACCACTATGTATCTGGAAAATATATTTTATATATTAGTAGCCACAAAATAAAATTTGGTTGTTCAAGCATAAATCATTCGTTACGCTAGGTTTTCGCAAGCCAGTGATTCTAAAAGAGCTCCGTACCAGGATAGTGTTTTCCGGAAGCTACAAGCGATTCCATTATACGAATATTTTGTACTATCAAAAAATATATCTTGTCAAATTTGGGGAGTACAACAATGTTAGTTTTTATCCTGATGAGAGAGCAATAAGTTATAAGAATCAAATTTTGATTCTTGTAATAGTGATCTTGAGCAGAGACTGGAGCACATTGTAATAGGATATTTGCAGATACTGTGTCTATATAAAACTAATTTGATAGTTCTGTCAGTTCATATTTAGATTGTTGGTTGTGCACATCTTCATTTCCTACACTCAATGTAATTCGATAGGCTTATGTATGTTATTGCCATCGTAGTCATTTAATACGGGCTCGCTTGCTATCCATAGATGGATTTTTATCTCCACTCCAAACTCCGGCAAGTAACTCTAGTCCCACTAGGGATTCAAACAACACTGCCCTTCTAATTTGTAGGATCAGATTGCAGAATAATCATGAAATGAATTAAGTCCAGGACACGCGTTTTTACAGTATAGATAAGCACAAGGGGAGAGAGAGAGAGATAGAGGAAACGGGTGCAGTTGGTGTAGATCAGCGTTAGAAAGCAATAAGGCCAGACATAGCCTTGAAAAGTGTAGGGAATGTAATTCGTGGAAAATGAGAGTATATGTAGAGACAGGGATCGCTCGAGAGAACACTGGGAGTAAGAAAAAGTGTGGGAAACATACCCGGGGCTTGGGTTCGAGTATAGGAGAGAAAGCGCGAAAAAAGGACAAAGATCCGGGGAAAGCAGGAGAAAGCAACTTTCTAAATAAGGACCGAGACTCCATAATAAAGTTATTGTAGCTCCACACAAATGAGAGGAAATGAAGTGGATGCACAAGGGAAAGCATCAAGCACTATCCTTTTTTATGATGATAAAACTCTTATTGTAAAATCCACGGCCATTGAACGACTTATGGGGAAGGAAATAGACATTTTGATAATAATCCCATTACCCTGACTCGTACAGTGCAAGTTGTCTTGAAAATAGCAAGGGAGTAGGAGTATGGGATTACATCGAGAAAAAAATGGCATATCAAAAAAAAAATCCTACTTTCACAACTACCATTTCCCTGATGACAAGATGGGAACAATATTTTCCTGGATCTATGAGGAGCTCTACCTATATCTATGCTTTCGCGACTCCGGAATTTTTTATCACATCTTTTAAGCATCGATGGAGAAATGCAAACCTGAGGTGAATCGAGAATATTAAAAGGAACGCTTTGAATTTTTCCTGAGCAGATGCTTGTTTAGAGAAACGGATTATCCTCATTGAATTGTATCCAGATTCCAGCTCACGTTCAGCAATCCTCCCAAATTACATTGATCCTTCTCCATTCCCTTTCACAATACAATTCCTTCAAATTACACCCAAAAACTAGACGGAGCGAGATCGAGAGACGGGAGTGGGATAGAGTAATGAACTGTGACTATGTGCAGTCCACTCCTTTTATAACAGCCCCTGATAGTCGACAAGGATTTTCTCCATAGTTGCAAAAATATTTAGACACATTTACCGCCAGTCCCAGCGATATTAATTCTTCTCCTAGCTCATAGTAAAATGAATTCTCGCCGGAACAACCCGCTGTTAAAGAGCGGGTCCTTCTTCAAAAGTGAGAAATTATTCGAGGACACTGCCATTATGTTAATTTCTAGAAATATCTAGTACAGTATGTACAGCGACTCTCGCTATAACACCTCCTGTTGTGTAGCAGGATTGTCTCTTTAGGGAACACTGCTTTGCCACAAAATTACAGAATACTCTTGTTGTACGAAACTCCCTTACACCAGTGTATTTGTATAGTAAAGCCTCTGAAGGAATAAGGGAGGGAGCATAAAAGGAATGCCTCCTCTAAAGACTCTCTCCTCATAAGGGCTAATATTTCGTCGTAATAGAGTCCGTCGTAATTTTGGTGTTTATATTCAAGTCCAATTTTCGGCTTGGATGGGTGCGTCCTTATAGAAACTGCACTTATTTATATTTACAAAAATAGGAACATTGGAAGGTAGGGATGAAATTTGATGGAAAAAAACACGATATTTTCAGCTTTTCCAAGTGTATAAGCCGTCTATTGAGCGATTCTATTTGAATAAATGTTTCACTAAGAGAGTAATAATTTCTCTCGATTTTTTTTTCCAGATGAAATAAAACTCCGGGATTCCTTCTCGTTTAGTGCAAAAGATATAGCAAAATTTAATCGATTATTCCAGCCGGAGAAGTATCCCTACCCCGCGGAGTCGGAGTTCAGTGAAGAGCAAGATGACGTAGTACCACTTCATATTTCTAAAGCATGTGAGTTGCCCAACCGTATTTTTTTTTCAATTCATTAAATACAGGGGTTATGAGCCCCTTTTAAATCCTCAGCGTCTTAGGAGTCTCTGCATTGGGCGGAGTAATTAACGGTGACAAATCTTAAGGAAAATACTTTCCTATGAGTTTCCTTCCTCCAACTTCCTCTCACGCACAGTTCCTTTAAAACTCGCTCATAATGCCAAATTCCACACAATCTTTGTCTCCCCTAGCTCAAAGAAGGTCAATGGTGGAAGATATTTAATTTACAATTTTCCAGCAAAAATTCCTTTTAGGAAACTTCCAAAATTGGTTTCATTGACATCTTTCAACTTTTGAGTTCAAAGGATTCTAAAAGCTGGAACAAAGGGAGATTTTTTTGGACTTGGAAATTAATAAACTTCCTGTAAGTACAAAGAGGTTTTTTTTAAATCCCCTCCGACGTCGTGTTTGTAGGAAATAACAGAATTTTAATAAATTTTGTGATACGTGACCAAGGAGAAAATTCCATAAAATCTGGAAATTAATTTACTTGCAAACAGTGTAATAATTATTATTTCACGTTATTATTCCTTACATGGGCTTGGGGGAGTCTTAAAGGTTTTGAGGGAACCTGGGCATAATCACGTATGTATATGTACATACATATAGCTACGTAACTGTGTAAAGAGGGAACACTCGTGTCTCCCTTCAACGGCATATCTTAATTAAGTTATACACACGAAAGGAGAGGAAGGAGGAAATCTTCACTTCGCCGGACGGTGAAACCAGAAGAGGATCTGTAAAGATGAGGGAAATCTAAAGTGGGAGAAAGCCCCTTGTATGTACATTTTATAGCAAATAAATACATAAGGTAGAGATGTGCAATGAGGTTGTAATCCAAGCAGATTCTATTTTTAGTAGAGACCAAATAATATGCTCCTAAGCTCTTACTAATTTAAATTAAAACCTTAAAGCTGGATTTATACTTTCCTCTTCCTTCGTGCTTCACTCAAAAGTTGAAGCAAAATCGTCACTTCAAGCGTTTATACTTTACGTTTAACGCGTCACGTGACCCGCGCGTCACGTAATCGTCCTCCGTGCTTCCTCCGTGCTTTTCCTTTGTCATACTGGACATTTATACTTTAAAGTATAAGTGAAAACTATCACTTTTGCTTCACTCATCCTTCACTCTCGCGAAGTTGAAATTTTTCAACTTTGCATGAGTGAAGGGAAGAAGGAAATAGTGATGAGACACTTTCTTGGTGCTGACGTGCTTTGATCATCGTAAATTGAGACAAAAAAATACTTAGAGTGAGTTCAAGCTTACATGTTTGAAACTCTAGTTTCATTAATATTATAATGAACTTACCCAAAATATGTATTGTGCTATTTTATCTTTATTTTATCTTTTTTTATTTTTACCCGATGCTCCAAGTTCTTCTACTAGCTTTGCTTCAACTTGTTCATTTCTTCAGCCCAAAATATTTATTGACCGAGTTCTCCGGTTTTTATATTTATTTAAGTAGTACACTAACAATACTTTTTACAGAAATTCTTGATCGTAATTCATCTTTTAATACTAATCTATTTACCTGGTGAAATTGAAGACAAGGAGTGACGGGATTTCGCGCGGGAGGCATTTATACTTTACTCCAGAGCAGAGACAATGAACGTCAAGCCTTCCTTCACGCTTCATTTCGCGCATTTTTTGGCTTAAAGTTTAAATTACCAACGTTACGTTTGGGGTAAAGTGAAATGATGGTGACATGAACGTGAAATGAAGTTTGAAAGTATAAATCCAGCTTAAGAATCTCTCATACACTTTCTCCTTCAAGTTTACTTTTTCCCTCTTGGATTTCTTTTGGTGGAAAGGTTCTAGGAAATGTTAGTGAATTTTCGTGGGAGTTCTTTTTGTATGAAATAACACATTCTTCTCCTTCCAGGGAATTCTTACGAAATAATAACATTTATAAAGTAATGTCTTCCACACATTGGTCAGTAAGAGCAGATACATATGTTCACCTACGCAATGGCCTGAAACATAATAATTTGTAAAACTATAGTTGATAAAAGCATTTGGGTAAAAGCATCTTTCCCACGCATTTCATGAAAAGAATTTTCCTGGAAAAGGTTTGCAATGTAGTTCCTCTCAACAAATGGTCTACTTGGATTTGGGAAATGTGTGGTTTCTTGACAACGAAACGTAAAACTACAGTTGAGATAAGCCAAAGACGGGAGTCTGACTTTAAATTTAAGATGAACATACCCGAGCGAGTTTTCTACGTTATCCATGATTTTAGGCTCAATCGCATTGACAATTAGGGGCTTCTAAAGTCAATAAATTTTACGATAAATCTCTCGACAATAATTCTATTCAAAACACAGTGTTCACTTTCTTTTAACAAACCAAAGCTGCTGCTCACTACCAAAACAAAGTCTTTATAAAAATTACAAGAAAGCTAAATGGAAATTTTATACCTCACTTTCCCATGGCCCAAAAGGGACGGGAAATGCTTTGTGAGACGAAATAATAATTTAAAGTAAAAGGGTAAAACACCAAGTTTGGGTGAGAGGTCTGGTTAAAGTTCAACATTTAATGGGATTTTTAGAGTCAATAAAGTACTCAAGCGTGGTTGACAATGAGAAGTTGAGTGGTAAAAGTAATTTTTAAATGGAGGCGCATAGTTTGAAAATGGCTAGGAACAAGTTCCAACATGCAATCCCCATTGCAATAAGTGTCGCTTGTCAGTCAGTCTGTCGGAAATTTGGCGGGACTGGGGTGCGTCAGAAAGTGAGTAGAAGAGTCAAATAAGTCGAAAAAGTTCCCGGGAACTGGGAGATGTGAAAATGAAAGTGAAGGCTGTGAAAGTCTAAGTCAGAGGATTTGAAACAGGAGATTTGCATGCAAAGGAATTTTGGTGGGAAAACTTAGGGAGAGAGAAAGTCCTGGAAGAACGTTGGAAAGGGCTCAGGCTTTGAGCGTGAGAAAGACCAAGGGAGGTGTACACGTTTGATCATACATGGGATGATGTACTTTGTGAAAAAAATATCGCTCGGAGGAGGATTTACAAAATACGGAATTATTTACCAAAGGAAATCTCTTTTGTAGACTTTTTTTTCTACTTCCCCTGAAAAACTCCATAAGGCTATCCAGTTATTTTACTAACAAGGTTTCGATTGAAGTGTCCGAAGGGCATATTCTATCTTACCTATAGGAGTCCTAAGTATAATTCACTTTATTTCCTCCCTTGTTCGCACATGTATAAGCTGTAAGCTGTAAAAACATTCAATTCCCCTATTTTGCAAAAGAATTATAATTTCATGCCTCAACACGCCAACACTCACAGTTTATCAGGATTTTAGAAGATACTCAAGCCCAGCAGAGACCTTTAATAATTAATGGTTTGGTCAATCAATGCTCCATGGTCGAGCGTACATTTAGGTCACGCATAGGAGGTTTAAATCTGTTGAGTTCATGTTTTATAGACAGTAGCTCCATATGAGCTACATATAGGAGGAAAGTATCCCTTACATTCGTTATTTATATTTAAATTAATTATAATAATTATAATTTATATTAAATATAAATTAGATAAGACAGTTCTCATTGCCCCAGACGTTTTAGCTTTCTTAAGACAGTTTTTTCTTCCTTACGGCAGTTTTTCGTTTAGGGCAAAACTTGAACACTGGACACGCGTAAAACTACAGTTAAAGAAAATTCGTGTAGAGAATGTTCAAAATTGTCACCAGAGATTTTGGGTAATAATTAACAATATTTGGAGATTTAATTTGTGAGGGGGGACATAGGAGGGGATGGAAACATTATTTAGACCCTTTCCTTGAAAAAAAAATTGCCAAAGGTAAAAAGGACCAAGTCTGTCTATAATGTTGAGTAAATGGAGGGAACAGCTTGTTAATAAAAATGTTGTTTACACAGAGCCCTTCCGTTTGCCTTTTTTTTCCCAGGGAACCCCTATAAGAAAAGACAAAGTTTATGCCCTCCAGGCACCTCCAGAGAGTACCTTCCTGTTCGGAGGAGTTCTGTGCCGGTTGCTCCGTTCATCGTTGTGAGTAGTCCCAAACCGGGGGACAAGAACTCGGACGTCAAAAGCTCATCAAAAAATGTTCAATCGGAGAAGAAGTCCAAGTATCAACAACACCAGGAACAACAGCAACAGCAGCAGCAGCAGCATCAGCATCAGCAACGGAAAGAATCTCAAGACCTTAGCAATGTGTAGAGAAGAGTCTTTTCATGGCAGTGTATAATTATTAACCATAATCTCTTGTTTTTTTGTCCCCCCTGAACTCATGGTGAAACATGATAATTTTTTATGAGAGTCACGCTCTCTCATATCAAAGATCAAAGGTCACTTTTAATAAACCCTTCTTAGAAGAGGCAGTCTCAACTTCTTTCCACTCATCAACTCCATCCAACTTACATCATAATATTAAATTTCAGCTTCTCCGAGCCAGCCTCAGAGGGAGAGAACAAGGTAAGGATTCCCGAGAACCGCTCAAATGATGTCATTCATGTCAGCCCTGATTGTTGTCTTGGGAAGTGGGGTGGGGGATTTTTACGAGGACATATAACCACATCCCCTTGAGTTATGCGAGTATGAACTCGGAGGAAGCCACAGGAATGGAGGAGATAACGAGAGGGGAATGTGGTCATGGGCCAACTTTCCTAAGCCATGTATAATTACTTTCAAAGCTTTCACTCTCAGTCCTTTGTGAAAAGCCAGGGATCATTAACACATCACGCTATGCAGATTTCCTCTAAACAGCTCCCCTCAAACATACATAGATACATGTAAGAGCACCACTGAGAGAGCAGCCAAATGTGACGTTAGAAATATGTATTTTTTTCCAGTCCTCAATCATTCCTAATTACTTTCATTTAGAATGTCACATTTACCATTTAATTAAATGCAAAGTACTTTCTTCATATGTGCTCAAAATCCACCCTTGCATTTAATACTGTAACAACAATACGCTTTTGTGTATGGAGAAAAAATAATTAATTTCATTAGGACTTGCTTTTTTACGTTCAGATCCTTAAAATAATATCTACTGGGAATCTGTAGTTTAAGAAATAATCTGTCATTAAACTCTGGATCAAGGACCATTGTGAGTAGTAATTACTCATTTCTTATAATGTTAAAACGGATCAGTAAGAAGAAATAAGTAATTAATAAGAAAGAGAGAGAGAGAGCCTCATAATAAAATCGCAAATATTTTTAAACGAGATTTTCTGCATTTAAACGTTTGAAGATATCAGAAGGTACTGTAATTTGTGGACGATCCCTGACAGAGGTTTCATAATCCCAAGTACGAGTCCTCATTCCTCATTACTATGCCATACGCTTGATTTTCTAGCAGGTCATGCCTGATTCCCTCTGGATCTCAATTCTCAATGCTATATCCATATACATAGGTGCTTTCCCTTGGCTACCATGGGAACTGTTCAAATATAATGTCGTGACAAATTACATGGGACTGAATAAATTTCCGTCTGTTTGCTCCCGCGACAAAGATCTCTTTACTCCTTATGTACTGTTCCCTTTGCGCCTTTCCTCTTTCATTATGGATGGTCGGGTGGGTGTGAATGGACGTATTGTGCTCGTCAAATCTGTCAGCATAATGGGGTCTTCGCGGGAACACTTATAACTTGCCACACTTGGGACGGGCCTTATATGCACATGCACGGAGATTCATAATTAGGTGTAACTCTAGGTTACTCACGCTACGCTGTATGACATCCCCTCTCGAAACTGTTGTCCCCATAAGAGGGAAACGGTGTGTGTGTAGGTGTTCCCCTTTATATAGTACAATATTATTAATTTATTTCCCTACTATACAGTAGTTTCCTACAGATGGACTCTAATTCTGGGACTTGATTGTACAGATGCAGAGATGACGTGACAGTGAGAACCCACTGCTGTATATTCTCCGTTAGGGATATACGAAGCTTGAAGTGCTACATTTTCAGGATTATTGTATCTATCCCTGGTTTTGTATGCAGTGTGCTACGGAGGTGCTGTCTGTCATCAGGAACAAATTTATTGGAATACAGCGTCCTCCTGGGTAATAATAGACCCCTTTGAAAGAGCAGCGTCTCTTTATAGGTGCACGCAATTATTTAGCACATTACAGGCAATGCTCATTTTTCTCCTTATATGGGAGTATATCGTCGGTGAAGAGGCAAAATGATCTAGGTGCATGATCGATTAGAATCAAAATGATCTACTTGCAGTTTCACTAAAGGCAAAATGATCTACTTGCATTGAATTTTAAAAGCAAAATGATCTAGATGCAGTTTTTCCTAAAAGCAAAATGATCTAGATACAAATTATAATAAAAACAATATAAGTAAACACATTTTAATGCCGGTATACAAAAATGTGAGGTATTCAAAATCTTTTATATGTGCATTTAATTCCCCAATGCCTTCCTTTCATTCTTTCAGTTACATTGAAAAAAATATATTGTCAATTATGATTTAACATTTGAAAATGATTCCGAATGTTATGATAATGGTGATGATCGTAAAATACGATTTGAAGAAACTCCACGTTGAGAATTATTAAAGGGAAAACCAATTCAATGTGCACACTAACACATGAGCACACTGTGATTTTGATTCGTCTTTTAATTCGTCGATTTTAAAATAAATGAATGTTGCAGTTTTCGTAACTAAAAATGTATTAGATGCAATAAGTGAAATTAACTTTAGTTGCCGGAATGATCCTTAGTAATAGCAAACCCTTCAGAGAATATTAACCCACAACCCAAGGTCAATTACAGTCATGGTTAGCCCTTATAAGCCACATGTCCTCCTTACAGATGCTACTTTTCTAACAAAAAAAATTAGACCCGCACTTAGATCATTTTGCTTTTAAGGAAAATTGTATGTAGATCAGTTTGCTTTTAAAGAGGCTTGCACCCAGTTCATTTTGCCTTTAGGGAAAAAGTTATGTAGATCATTTTGATTCTAATCGATTATGCACCTAGATCATTTTGCCTCTTCACCGACGATATACGAGTTGAAGGAAGAGATTTTGCTCCTTTTATATAATTATAGATAATAGAGATACTTTTATATTAGATGCTAAAGGTTGAACTGTATATAGCACATGTGCATTCGTCTGAATACTCTCCTAGAATAATTCTAGCAGAGGCTCAATTTAGGACATTCAAACAGGTTGGATTATTTTTGTTATCCAGGAAAATTCCCAGTGTGCCTGTGGAAAGTACATACGTAATTTTTCCTTGGAGCTCTATTTATTCGGTGTAGATTCCTTCCTGGACATAGGTTAAAAGTCAAGGGTGAAGTATTTACGAAGATCACGAAAATAAAATAATACAGTGCACCCTTACTGTTGAAAATCTCCTAAAAGGAGGATTTTTTTTCTGCGTAGAAATTATCTGTACACTTATTTATCTCAATGACTTCAAATATTATGTATACATAGATACATAGGTACATACAATGTGTAGGAGTACCCCAAATGTTAAATTCAAAACTTTCAAAAACATATGCTTGTGTGATTTTAAAAATCCAAGTTTCCTTTTTTTGGAGGGTTCTCTCGCAGCGAGATATCTCTGTAGTAAAATCTATATATTGCACAATATAGTCTATATGATTTAAGTATATTTATTTATTAGACGTGTCTCTTTGAAATTACGGACGCTAAACAAGGGAAATATTTGTCGGAATGGATCCTTTAATGAGTCACATCAAAAACCTAATAAGCATCTCTGGACCTACCTGTTACATACCTGGGATTGTCAACATCCGTCTGAAGTGCACTCTTTTTCATAAGAGCACTGCTAAAAAAAATCTGAATTTGACTCTTGCACTGGCCTACTTTCAAAATGAGCTAAATTCTCTTTTAGTGAATCGGAGTAAATCCCAATATTTTGGCAACTATAGAAAAAGTGATTTTATAAGGGCAGGTCGCTTGTACGGAGACTGAGCTGTAGATACAGGTATTTACAAATGCTAGGGACTGATATAAACTAACCCGACAGCGAAGCCCCGCATCCGACTAATGAATACAACTTTGGAGAGGAAAACTTCCCGACCTCACAGGACAAGAGATCTCAAGACACTATTACAGTTTACTCTTCATATGAGGGACTCCCCTTCTTAGGGTACTTCCCCAACAAAAGCAAAATTATTTGGACAGATTCCCAGTAATCGTAATGTGAATGGAGCAATTATTTAGGATTGGTAACCTTTACAAGAGCCATTTTAGGGTCTTTTAGCAGTACCTTCATAAAAATTCGTCAGTGTAGCAAATGAGTGTGTGTATTTCGTATTTGGAGAAAGTACCATGGACTTGTACATTTATGGGTCGTATGGGACAGAGTCCCATGCACTCTTGCACATACATTGGGCACAGTCGGCTCTCCTTATAAGAGTATCCCTAAATCCCTGACCGTTGACTCGGACAAAAGGGTGTTGTTGTAAGGAGAGACATTAACTAGGGAGTTAGTTAGGAACGAGTCTAAATGTTTTGGTGCTCAGGTAAGGAGAAATCACTTTCAGTCGAAAATCTTTTATAGCTAGAGTTGACTCTACTTACATGCAGTAGAACGGAGGTGATCAGTTGGGAGGAAAATCGATCGCTTCTGGAACACACAACTTATCTAAATGTAAGTTGCTTTGGGATTTATAAGCAAATTGCGTACGTACTAGCTGGAGAAAGTATGAGCTTCTTTTTTCCACGGAGATTCCCACTCCTTGCTATTCTCCACCATTTCCTTTATACGTGCTTCTCTCTGAGGACTGTCCACCTCCCTAGATTTACATATGGTGACTAGAGTCTAGCCCCATAAAGATTTACATTTTTCTTCTTCAAACACTCGTTAGTTCAAATCATTCAATGAAAAGTGCATTGGACCACCTGCTTCCCTCACATCGACGAGCAGTGGATTTTAACGCTCGTTTGTAGCAAATTGTAAAAGTCTCGAAACAAGTTCATTTTATTGTGGCACCGGTGTGAATCTTTAAGGGCGAAGCGAAGCGAAAAGGGACTATTGCGAATGTTGGGGTGTCCGCTTGTCTGTCCGGAGGATACCTAGCGAACCAAGGGCACCAGGCAAATCAAATATTTTGCAAGGGCAGAGTGGATAAAAAAATAAGAAACCTATTGATTTTGAAGGAGATAGAGTCATCCGTTTGACCTCAAAAAATTAAATGAGGTCACGTATAAACACATTCAAATTCATATGGCAAGTAAAGCTTGCGCTGTAGTTGGATTTGTCGTTTACGTTAAGTTTTCTATGAAGTTGTCGTATGAACTCATACATGCACGATTTAAGTGTATAAGTACAAGCTGAATGATACAATACGCGTGGGTTTGTTTTCTCATCTATAAAAAATCATCTGTGATCAGAACTTCGTGCTATGTCACTAAGGGGCGAAGCGCCACAATAGGATGTAGCACTACAAGCCTTATGGTCAACAAATTCGGTCTCAAGATCTGACAATGTGGGACAAATGAATTGCTTTAAAATCTCGCAGTAAAAATTAACTTTTTTCTTAGTTTCTATTATACCTCAGATTTTTAGATCCTGAAAGTGTATTTTTTACGGCAGTACTGGCTCAATGAACTTTGGACTCACATCGCTAATGTAGTCATGGTTTTGCTCACAACCTGTTGGTAAAATAAGGATCTGGATGAAATTAGGATATTAATAAAAATTAATCTCGATGACATGAGAATTTCGATGACATAACGATCCCAATGACATAATGATATCCATATCCTGAGGATGTTGATATGATGTTGGATCCAGAGCAAGTTGAATTTAGCGGCTAAGTTTTAATTTTCAGGAATCATTTGCTCTATTGATCTCTTGTCAATGTTATGATTAGTATGGAGATCATTTCAGTTTAAGTGAAACTGCACGTAGATGAATTTCAATTTTATTGCAAATGTAGCCGGATTAATTTATCTCTTCATCGACGATGTGCTGATTCATTTAATTATCGTATCTATTAACTTACATAAACTAATCTACGAAAATGAAACGGGAAAATCTCGAAATCCGTGTGAATATTTTATCATTAAATTGAATTGCCTCCACCATGAAATTTTTATTTTTGTCAAAATCCCATTCTTATGATGTGGTTGGAGCATACGATGGCAGCATACATCTTCGGCGAACAAGCAAAATGATCTCGACACATTTTCAATTAAAATCAAATGATATACATGCGGACTCATGCATTTCTTACCGGACACAAGATAATGAAACAACAAAACCTGTTGTTTGTACTGTTGGTATTGCTTTGAACTCACTCCCCGATTAAAAGTCCCGCATATAATCGTTATTAGTATGCGTATACAATTTTTGAAAAAACGTTAACATTCATAGTTCTTCTGTGAAAGTTCGTGCGACATCTACCGGTCGATATGAAAGACAATTTCATTTTAGTTGCAATACAATGCAATAGATGGCGCAAGCTTAACATCCAAGTTGCTATGCTTATGTATTTACGTGTGCTTCTACGTAACCTCATTTAATTTTCGGAGGTCAATTGGATGACCCAACCTCCTTCAAACGCAGTAGGCTTATTATTTTTGATCTAATCTACTCCTAGAAAAAAAATGGAATTGCCTGGTATAATTGTTACGACAGTTATCGTCGACAGACAAGCAGGCCCCGACATTTGCAATATTGACTTTCAGCTTCGCTTCGCCCATAAAAATCATCTGTGATCAGTTTCGTGTTAAGTCACGAAGGTGTGCATAATCTCCAGTTACTGACTAATAGTCAACGCTGATTGGTATATTTATAAGCATTATAGGGTACTTATAGGGGAACGTATAGTTGCCATTCTATGCTGTTACATCCTATAGTGGCGCTTCGCCCCTTAGTGACTTCGCAAGTAGGGCTGATCACAGATTTTTATTCACTGAATAAACTAAAGATAAGCATAATTTTCAGGCACACTTCTAGTAAATTGAATATGCTTCAAAATGAGACATCCAACCAGTCACTGCCTTGGCCCATCTGGAAGCGAGAGGTCAAAATATGAGGAAAAATGCAGGAAATTAGGTTTGAAAAACTTCCCCGCAATTTTCCCGTATCTTTTGGGGAAGGCTCAAGCCAGTGACGCCTATTCTATTTTAATCACATAAAATTTAAATATATTAAACATATTTAAACATATATGCATAAACATTTTAATAATTTAAAAACTGGTTACCAGACAACATGATAGAAACAAACTGTTTCCACAAAAGATTTATATCTTATATAAATACATACAAACATGTTTTTTGAACTTGGAAATGAAATACGACGTGCGTGGTTGGAGCACTTGGGAATGTTTTTCGCCACTTGGGCAGTGTTGTTAAAATAGAGGTCACAGCATGCAACAGCACTTTTGTATAAGTAGCTGTCTGCTACCAACAAAAGTTTATTTGCTTCAAGTTTACCTAACATTTGTTCCAGGGAAACTTCTGGATTTAGTGACAGTGCAATCTTGCTGTATATTAGAGCACCCCTAAATTTTGTATCTCCAAAGTAACTGACTCTAATCTGGTGAGAGAAACTACCATTGCGGTAAATGGGAATTATTATTAAACCTAAGGGGAAAATGCTCTTCGGGGTTCTGTCATAGGAGGAGAGTACTGCATATGGGTTGCATTTCGTAACAGAACTTGTTTCAAATCAATTCCTAAATACGTGTTCCACTTTGTATAATTACACAAGAATTTATTAGCAGCTGAAACCTACTACAGTATAAAGTTATGGCGGTTTCCGAGAAGGGATACTGTTGAAAATTGCCGATGCAAGAAAGAGTGCCATGTGTTGTACATAAGTCATATCCATTTGAAGTCTATTTGTTTCCATGAAATAAAGCTTGCCAAGGGATTTCTTACACGAAGCATGAATATTCAACTGAAAATTAATAAACTCTAAATAATGCCACGCTTGCATATATCCCATTTCCATAAATATCTACTTCTGCAATGTGCGTCTCCAAATTCCATGTGAGGGTATTACTTACCAGCATATTAAAACCAGCCCTGAGGAGTTTCAAATTTAGGTTGTTGCAAAACCCTTCGCTTTCAAAATAAGAGGGAAAAAGACGGGCCTTAATGTTATGAAAATATAGAGCATTATTTTATCATAACAACTTTGCCCTTTAAATTTTGCAAAATGAAAATCTTCCAGTTCAAGGACAGTCGTCTGATTCAGGAGCGTAACAATTAGCAAGGGAAATTTGTGAGGGGATTACAGTGCTATTTATTTACTCAAAAATAATTGCACCCAAAGATGGGCCCCCAGCCTAGATCTAGGATGGAATCTAGGCAAAAATGCTAGGCTGGCTAACAATTGAGATAAAATATAGGCCAGCGTCTAGGATGGGCTCCACAAAGTGATATGCGTAGAGGGAAGATATAGGGAAGTTCCCAAATAATGGAACATTATGGGCCTAGAGTAGGCTAGGCCTAACGGAAACTATATTGCCTAGACGGAATATAGGTAGGCTAGCATATATGGACCACGCATACTAACGGATCTATGAGACTACAAACAGCTTGCTCTGCACACCGGTAATATGCAAGTTTTACGTTTGCAGTTTGCACATCAATTGAAAATGGATTGATTGTTTATCCATTGAAGTCCAAGCCAAGAGTCAAGAGACATACTCCCGCTTGAGAATGCTTTGTTTCATCTTCGTGAAACACATGAATCACAATGGATGCTCTGCTCAATGCATACATACATACAAGTGAAAGATACAAGCACATATCGTCACTCCGTTATGCCAGCTTGTACCCCGCACTAACTGACATGCTTCTAAGCAACTCCATTTTAATCGCATTTGAGCTCAACTTCTGAAGTCTGTATTACTGGTTGAAATCTTCATTTTCAAAATTTGTTATAATTAGTCACAGTTCACGGTACGTAGTTCAAATTTCTCTGTTGGAGTGTTTTTTTCCGAAAATAATTGCGTTTACTGGATATTTCAAGACAAACTAGTTTGTCAAAAATGTTTGTAAATAAAAAATTCGAGATTCGCGAGGATCTAAAGGATTATTTCACAATACACGAGATAACAACAAAATGTATCTTAATCAAATGTATACACGAAGATTGTGAAAAGAAGAATGCTAATCCGAGGATATACAATTCCAAGAATGGTTGGAATTCTCACATCGATCATCTGGTAAAACTTGTCACTATATTATATTGTTTAAATAACATCCTAAGCAATGAAAATTCATATGTAAGTAAATCTTGCCATTACCTGTCGTTTTAATCCGCAACTAATTAATTTATAATAGGATCGAGTACACGGAATTTCTAAAGAAAAATTTTCACATCGCCGACAACATTCAGAAACATCCAAAATAGCATCGTTTCTCATACAAAAAAAGAAGATAGAACAATTTTCGAACAAGCATTCTTACAAGCATTCGAACCCAAGGCAAATGCAGTTTGTGACGGACCTAATGGACTTGGTTTGTATTGCCGGAATGCCCCTGAACCTGGTCGAAAGCCCCATTTTCATGAAGTTCGCCAGAAATCTGGATCCATCAGTAAGACTTATTTCACGTCGCCAACTTAGTCGCAGAATTAAGAAAGAAGCTGAACGGTACGTGTCCCTCATTGTTAGTTGTTTGCACTTGACAAGCTAGCTTGTCTCAAACGCAAGAACACTAAATAATACCATGAATGATGTTAAATACACTCGATAGATTGACAAGATTAAATGGCAGTCGGCTTCGACGTGTTAAAAATTCAACTCTTCACTTTTCATTTGACTTATGGAAAAGCCGCAGTAACAAGCACGTAATGGGCATAAAGGTACACTTTATTGATGACAATTGGAAGGTGAACTCTTTTACCATTGGATTCTTTGAGTTTGCAGAACGAAAGCAAGCAGAAAATATTCGAAAAGCGTTTTTAGATGAAATATCTTCCAAATATGATATTCGACCAAAGCAGGTTAATGATAATTACGATTAATAATATTGACAAGCTTTCTTGTCCTTACAAGGAAGCTAAAAGTGTAATGCATTTTAGATTGGGTTTATCATGACGGACAACGCTCAAGAAAATGTAGGTGCTTTTGGGAAGTTCCCTATTCATGAAACAAGACCAGATTCAAGCGATGATGAAGACGAGGAAGAAAATAACGAGGACGATGATATTCATTGGGAAGACTATCGTGAATATAACGAGGATGAGATACAGATGGAAAGTACCGAGTCAATGGAAGCGGAATGCGATGCCATTTATGAAGACATTTGTGACTGGTCTAAAGAACCGCTGATTCGTTTAGGATGTGTGACTCATGCCCTTCAACTAGTCATTAAGGAATGTTTAAAGAAAAATCCAAGAAGCCAGGAGATTATTTCATACATTAATAAGCTCACCGCTTTCTTCAGCATGTCCACGTACTGGCATTCACAATTGGTTGAAATAACCAAAAAAGGTCTTATTAAAATAGGAGATACCCGATGGAATGGATTACTGTTTGCCCTCAAACGTTTACTAGAGGTACTGAACATTTTTTGTTAAGACAAGCTAGCTTGTCAATGAAATTGAAAATAATTTTCAATCCCACAAAATTGTGAATGAATTGCTTTCAGGAAAATTTTGTAGCGAATATTAACATCGTCTTAGCAAAAGCACATGATGAATCTAAGGGAAGGAGCATGTCAATTCCAGACCTCATTTCACCGGAATTTGAAAACGATATTTTACATCTCAGTAAACTACTCACACCGTTTTTGGATTTGACAAATGAGCTTCAGGCGGAGGGAGTTACATCCTCGAGGGTAATATTAGGAATTATTACCCTGTATAAACGTAAGATAAGCACAACAAGTAATTTCGGACATGTAAAGGCTTGAGATTTGGAATTATAATTGATATAAAGCTTTTTGATATTCTCAGAAGTAGCAGCTGTTGTTGCCGAGGAAGGGTCTTACATTCGTGCTCTCCGAACAAGCCTATGTTTGACTATATATGAGCGTTTTGGATCAGACCAGCAACTGAATTATGCAGGAAAGGGCGCAAAAAAGTGCCTTCTCAAAGTGTTTGATAATGATGCGTATATTCTAGCAACAATCCTGGATCCCAGATGGAAATTAACCCCATTTCAAAGTATTTATCACATTTTTTCCTGACAAGCTAGCTTGTCCATTAATTTACCATTACTTATCAGTATAAATGACGGAAGTATGCATTATTGCAGTTGAATTGCCGGAGCCATACAAGCTAAACCAGTGCATGCCCAAAATAGAAAAAATAAAGAATGTATTAACTAAAGCCTTTGAAAAAGAGAAACAGCTTGCGGCGGAAGTCATCGAAATACAACAGGGAGAATTGGAAGCAGTAAATGTACCGTCGGTATCAAAGCGAACAAAAGTAGACTTTTTGGCCAGTTTTATTCCCGAGGACGGCGAAACCACTCTTCCGGAACTTAAAAATGAAGTAGATGAGTACTTGAAAGAGCCCAGGTTGTCTATCAAATCAAATCCACTGGAATTTTGGAAACAATGTATGGAGCAGAAAAAATATCCTATTCTTTGCCGAATGGCGAAGAAATACCTTGGATATCCGGCGTCGTCTTCCTCAATCGAAAGAGTATTCAGCATTACCGGATCACTAAACAGAGCCCGGCGGGCACGTCTTGCAACCAAAACCATCGAGGGCTTCCTGGTTTACCGCGAATATAGGAAGGAAGAACTTGGAATTGATGATAAGTCCCAAGACAAACTAGTTTGTCAGCAATCAAAATAATGTTTTCAAAACAAATGTTTTTGTCAGTGTGTATATGACAAACTGCGTAGTCATTCTTATTTTGTTAATTAAAATATTTTGTATTGTAGCAAAACTTGTTGAAGCTTTACGGATGTATTTAGTTTAGTGACAAGGTTGAGCACAGATTATGTACACGTAATTCTAAATGGGCGGATTAATAAAATTAATGTTGCTAAATGACTTACAAATCGACGTGGATAACCATAACATTCGGGTTTCTCTTAGTGCCTTGGAGAAGTTACTTGACATGGGGAAACAGGGAGATCAACAAATACGCTATTAATTCTAACTTTATGTTTTCTTCATTTCGTATTTATTTCATCGTGTCCAATCACAAAATCTCTGATTTCATATTTAGACAATCTAGACGCTTCAATCTCACTAGTACATGCTTTATACAAATTTGAAAGTGATTGTCTTGATGGTGCCCATGTACATGAAATGTTGAAGCAAGGGGTCGAATTTTTGTAGGAACACGGGAGCCATCATATGCACAATTTGCTCAGCAAACACTTGTTGTAAAATTGGTTGTCATTATAATATGTAGCCATATTTTTAAAAAAACTGATTGTGAGTACTTCTACAAAATTAATGTTACGCATGAATTATACGAGAACCAGGGGTCGGATTTTTGTAGGAATACGGGAAGAATCTTCCCAGGGAAAAATATTTCTGGCAGGGAAAATCTCAAAGGGAAGGGAAATTTGTTAAGCAAACAGGGATTTTTGGTTAGATTGGCTAAATTTGGCAGGGATTTCACGTCTTGTAAGGGATTATTTTTAGAAACAAGGGTTTTCAATATCGTTGACCTTTTTTCAGCACGGATTTTTGAAATCGTTGAGAACTACCAGCAGGGATATAATAGTCAGCAGGGAAATTCAGAAATAATCTTCCAGGGAGATTTACAAAAATCCGACCTCTGGTTGAAGCATGGCGGTTCATGTTTTACTTTCAGTCACAAAAGAAAAAATGATTTGATTTTTATTTTCAAACATATTTGGCTGGAATATAACATTTTATTATATTTTTTATTGTTTTATTATTTTTATTTAAAAAAATTATAATTAGATAAAAAGAGAAACGAAATACTGCAACGTTAAATAAAACTTACTAACAAAGTATTCAAGAGTAAACAAGAATTTTTATGGTTAATTAGAAGCAACTCAATAGATTATAGTGTACGGCTTTGGATATTTAGTACAGCGTGACAGATATGATCAGTAATCATCTTTTAACAGCCACGATTAAATTAACTTTGGATGAATCGTCCGTTAACATGACAGACATACTCTGATGATGGAAAATGTAATGTTGAAACGCGTCTTTTCCTAGAATCATGGCGTTCATTCAAATATTTTGTGGCCAATTCTAATAATAAAATAATGTAACTGCCATGCATTGGTAGCACTCTGGATGATTCAAAACATTTTGGCCCTATCATGGTCAAGAATCAAACAAATAATAATTTTTGTAATACAAGTTACGTCCAGGTGAACAAAATCTCTAAAAAGTAGCCTAGACTTGCGTGCATGTGCTTAACTCGCTTATTTAACCATATTAATAATTAACCAATTCGATTATAAAAATAATTCGTTACTGGTGCCTGACTTTAGAGAGTAAGTGTCGCTGTTATAAGTATATGGAAATTACACTGGAAGACTGAAATGCTGAAAGAAATAGTTACAGTAATTCTTGCAAAAACTACTAGCAACATAATGTGAAATGCGTCTTGTCCTTGTATCAAAGCTTTCATTAAAATATTTTGTGACCGATTCTAATAATTTTATCAAAGTTGTCCAGCATCATGCATATTAACAAGGAAAATTTCAAAGCAAGGCAGACTGGTAAGCATTGGACCAACTTAAATACTTATTTTAGTTAGAATAATTTACCGTTTCAAACCACAATATGTAGCCTATTTATCACAACATTTAACTATTAAAAACAGTTATGCTCCGCAACATCAGATTAATGCAAAATAATATTGAAATTTATTCTTTTTTCAATGGACTTACAGGCATACTAACGTAATTTCAAAAAATAATAGACCCGATATTTACTCAAATTTGTGCTAGCAAAACTTGAATGAGTTTAATTTTATTAATGCTTGGTTATAAACCTCCATGCCAGGTTCCATAAGATTTTTGCTTCTTGTAACAGCAAACTAGGCCACTATAGCATTGAAGTTACTGCAAATAACTACATATATACAAAATGTTGTTAAAAGTGTAATTACTATTAAATATCAGATAAATTCTTAAACAAGCCAGAGACTGGGCAAATCGTATAACTATTCCCCTTTCACGTTAAGATTATTTTCCAGAACTTCTAGGGAATTTTTATAAAACAAAATTATGGCATTCAAATTATTATCCAAATTAAAATTCATTGCTACTAGACATCCCATCCGCCGTAGGCTTGGTTGCTAGTACAGTCATAATTATAGATAATTTATTTAGTCGATTTGGCCTTAGCCCTTACAACCTGTCAGTCATAGTTATATTGCCAACATAAATCACTTCATTATCTTAACCTACAACAAAATGGATCAAATAATTTTGTTTTTAAACTATAATACTGGTGTATACGAAGTTGTGAAGAACTATATACTTAGGTTCCTCATTAATGTAAGAATCGACAATTGGAACCTCTGGAGCACATTCCAGTCGCGAAGAACTTACACGGCTCTACAATTGAAGCAATTTTTATTTATTTTTAAAATTGGATCCGTTTTACTGGACAAACTAGTTTGTCAAAAGATTAGCTCTGTCCTAATATTACCTGGAAGAGGTGGAGCTTGGTGTACGAATCTACAAGATTCTCCTTTAGAACAGTTTCCTCTCTGAAAAAATTTGCATGGTTGTGCAACGAGCTCTGCAAAACGAAAATAAACCATTAAAATCGCTTGGCGACACTACTATGAGTAAAATTAATAGTTAATAAAGATTTTACTCTCAGTGGCTGCTGCACGCTTGGCACGGTTTTCCTCGAGATTTCGCATTCTCCTCGCATACTGCTTTTGCGCGTATTCGGGATGCTCCTTCATATAAATTTTCCAGTAGCCAACGGCTTTTTCTTGGTCACAGTATCCTCTCGGATGACCTCGAACCCCACATTTTTGACATTTAGTTTGTTTGATCTCAGTCCAAGCTTCAACTGGATTTGGAGACACCAGAATTCTCAGGAGTATTTTCTTCTGATTCTCGACGTATTCTTCCAGTTTTCCAGTCACTCGTGTAATATCGTCAGTTCCTGCAGGCATGGTGACCAATCGAACTAGTTTGACCAGAACATCATATTTTATCAAGCTCTCGTCCTTGGTATCAACCCACGATGCCAACGAATGTCGCCATTCCAAGAGGCAGTTTAGAGTTTTCTTCTGATGAGTTGTTAAATCCTTATTTCGACCTCGGTCAGCTTCATCGACGCTGGGGGCCGGGGTAGGATTTGGAACTTTGTAAAGTTTCCCTTCAATGCTGACTTCAGAGAGCTCAAATGCTTTCGCAATACCATTAGGGCTTGATATCTTGAGCTAATAAATTACACAGAGTAAGCTGTGGTAATTTACCACCACATTGCCTGATTTGATTTTTATATATTTTTATGACAAGCTAGCTTGTCGTGACAACAAAACACACCTTCCTTCTCATGTTGTGCATTATTATTATCAAAAAATGGACATCAGACGTGGCATAAATCTCTTGTTCAGTTGTTATTCCCGCTCCGGGTCGAAGTCTCCACTCCGATAGGGTTTCAGTCTTCAAATATTGAACCATCTCAGGTTCATAGCAACGAACAAGGTCCTTAAAGGAGATTTGAACCTCTGCAGAAAGAACGTGATGCATTACTTGCGTATCAAGTATTCTTCTCATAAAAATGTTGAAGTCCCGCTGGAGCCAAAGGTAATCATTGACACCTCCATGCACAATTTTCAGTACCGTTGGGTCCTCGAGGATGGGCTTCAGGAACTGAATTATTTGATCTCGAACTTCGTACGCACCGAGAATGAAATCTCCGTGTTCCCATGTACCGATTTGGATTATAGCCACAAATCCTGCAATGAAGAAGTGCATACCAAAAAACGAATTTAATTAATTTTTTTGATTTAGACAATCTGAATTGTCAATCACGGATGACAAGGAACAAGTGCTTGGTATATGTTTACTCATTTGATACAAATATTTCAGCTCTTAATTTTTTACCGTGCTGACTGTCGTAGTTATGACCTTCTGTGTCCAATGAAAATTCTTTAAGGTTTCTGATTTTCTCATAGAAGTTCGCAAAGTCCACAGTATTAAGAATCCATCCTGGCTTTATGTTATCAAACATTGTGTCCATTTTCTTCTGTGCTTCGTCATTAGGGAATCGTGGTGTCATCATAACTTCTGGGACTGGATCCAAGGGAATGTTTTTAAATGGGTTGCAAATTTCGAGTTTTCCAGTGTTTACTTGTCTTGTTCGAAATTTCAGTCCGGAAAATTTTTGTTGGGGTCGAGGAAGACCACTTTGATGAAATGCTTTTTCATTACATCTCATACTTCTAAAATACTCCGCTGTCTTCTGCTTTTTGGTACTCGTCCCCGCTTTGACCTTCTCCATCTCTTCACTACAGTCAATTCTTTAAACTTTTTTTCGGACAAACTAGTTTGTCAAAATATACACCAAAACACTCTAAATTTAGTGGAGCAAATGGGGGGAAATGATTGTTTGTCGTCCTTGCTATTACTTAGGACTTAGGAGATTTTTTTCAAGACAAACTTATTTGTCTTCAGAAGTTCAGAATTATCGTGTTTGGTTCGCTTTTATTCGTTGCTTTTTATTTTGATTCGTTTACTTTCGGATTCACTATTCACTTGAAATGGCTGCTGCAGGCTGCGTTAAAAAATACTGAGAATGGATGACAATGCAACTCAACGTGTAGAAAGCACCAAGGCTATGCAGTCTTGGACTCAAACGAGAGACTGAGTGGGTAAACCATAGGACTGACTGAAGACTGTGACTGACTGGGACTGATAGAAAACTGCATTTTAAAGACTGAGACTGACTGGGACTGATAGGAATTCCAGCAGAGACTGACTGAGACTGACATGACCGCTGGTAGCTGAGCCATGTATGAATATGTACAAAGAATGCTTGGTTGGTAGATGAGGAGTAACAATCAAAGTGTATGTACTTACGCATAAACAATTTGTCGTTTCATTGGGCTGGTATTATATTTCATTTTCTTTGACCAATATTGCCAATATTTTCTAAAAGTTACCTCATTGTATTCGGGCAATGTTTGGGGTACTCTGAGTCACAAAAAAGGTACAAATATGGATTTATCTAAACTCAAAATTGCCATACGTTTGATATGCATCTTATAGGATTTCCAGTGAGATATTTTAAAGTTCTTTAATAATTGTTATCGTGACCAGCCAGTGAGAAATATTAGTATCAGGAACGAAGATGATCATCAATTTAAACCATACGTTACATTTTGGCTCCTGTGACCCCAATGAGTCATCTGATAATATAGGGAAGATCCTGATAGGTAACTAAGTTCTCATAGCTTACAATTAAAATAGGTGTATTTTGAAGAAGAACAAATATGTATATTAAATTTTATTTAAAGATTTGCGACTACAGGGATTAAAAACATGTTGCATATTAGCTCCGGGGAGTTCAAAATTACGCTTCTTATTGGCCCAAAACTGTTTTTGAAAATACATTTTGATGCTTGGTTTTAGCAAATTCCCTGATTGTTTGCACAGCTATTAGACTATCATTGCATTGGTATTTTCTGTAGAGACAACATCAAATATATAATGCAAAGTTAACGTTAACGAGCTGAAATACAAAAAACTCTACCAGGCGCCAAATTAATAGAAATGCTGTAATGGAGAAATTTTTGACGAAATTAAGATTGTAGGATGTGAAATGTTTGGTAACGTGATAAATTGTTGGAGTTGTTGGTCCTTTGACCATTCTCCTATTCAATTATTTTGAAATTTAGCTAACATGGTTGAAACAGGAGAACAAGTTCTTTTCAATGATTATTTATCAAGATACTAGCACGCAGAAGAAAAAATATTACTTTAAAAGAAGAGTTCGAAAAATTATGCAATAGTCGATATTGAGACCATTAAAATGCGTATTCTTAACCCTCCTGTGCTCCTGTGTTTTTATATGCATATGGAGTACATTAAGGACTGACTGAGACTTTTGCTAAGGACTTTTACTAGGACTGAGACTGATAGGGACTGATACTCTGATACTATAAGACTGAGTGGACTGACTGATAGCATGCTACTTGGGACTGTTAAAGGACTGTGACTGATAAAACCAAAGACTGCATAGCCTTGGAAAGCACACGCACAAGTATGTACAAAAGGTATTATGCTTCTTATATGTATATATATGAATGAAGGGTACGAATATAGGAATATGTGTAGGCAAGGTTGAGGGGCTGCCTTCTAGGCAAGGGTTCGCTTGAATGCCTTTCCCATACGCCATTCTGGGTAGGCTAAGCGCTCTTGGATGCCGTAAATGGGGGATGCTTTAATTGTACAAGCTCTGCTTATAGGCTATGAGGTGGGGCCGCCGGTGATTTTTGAATCTGGGCAGGATATAGGCTGGGGTTATACAGAGGCCCATGTTTGATTGCACCCCTAGATTACGCCCAAGTCTCGAAGAAGTGCAAATTTTAGTTATTCTCTTTAATTGGGAGTGTAAATAGCGTTATATGGATCTTTGCTCCTTTTAGGGATGCTCTTATACCGAGAGACACTGCACACACATATTCATACACAGACACACACATATATATTTCAAGATCACAGCCGGCAGTAATCAACATAGACTGCGTGCATTAGGCTAAAACACTGAAGTGTATCCTGTCAGATCCAAATGTGTTAGCATAAGTCTCTCTTGCAGAAATAACAGATACAGTAGATACATCACACACAATAGCCAGATTTCTCTTTTAAAAGGTTGTTCTTACAAGGGAAAAACTTAACGCTGTGGTAAAGGGGATTGTGCCCAAACGTTTTTGTCCCTATAAAAAATGCAAGAGGCAGGATGCTCACAAATAGAGTACACTGTACGTATGTATATACATATAGCTTCACAGATCTACATCTGTAAAGATACACTGACTTATAAGCACCTTATTCTGACTTCTGGTAATTACGAATATTTTTCAGTGGAATGAGTAATACAGTCGACTCACTATATGCACTATATGAAAATGTTTCCTACAATAACGACAATGTGAAAGTAGAGAGATTTCCCCCCTAGCCCGTATTTTATACGCTAAATCATATACCCTTAAAGATCAGGACTCTTCCCTTAAAGCCGAACAAACTTTGATGAGGATGTGAAGGAGGGCGACTGTAAAATGGCCATTCCATTTAATCCCACTAAGTAAAACCATTCGTTTCCCCTCTATTTCTTGAGAGTACTATTCGAGGATGTCTCTTTATTTGTAAACAAACAAAGTGTAGTCAGAAAAAACGTAAGAAGGGCTTCGTTACTTTTATGCTTGAGTTAAAATGTCTTATTTCTGTTGTCATAGTTGTTCAAAACAAGAGCTTCCAGCCCCAAACTTTCATCTGTGAAGATACAAGATGAAGTGGATTTCCGGTTGAAGGAATTCTTCTGGCATATGTTTTAAATGTATTTACTTCAAGCTGAAATTCCAGATGGACAAGTTCAGTTTACTGTGTAACATTTGTTGGTTATTTCCGAAATATGATATTATTTTTAAATTTAGATAAGCAGATCCTGTGAGCTCCACTTTGTCCGTTTAGCATCTTCACCCCAAAGCTGTGCTTTTGTCGCTCCTTACAATTGCTCCAGGAGCATTTTCACTGAGAAATACTCAACAACTTTTTCCGTTAGCTCTGGAAATGTGACTGGGGATTTTGGGAAATAAAGTTTTATCAAAGTTAAACTGCTTCCTTGCTCTAGGGCATTATTTTAGGCTTCTTTGTATGTGCATATGTGCTCATACATATAATTAAGTATCCATTTCTATTCCACAAAGATATAATACAACGCATACTGCTCAAACTTTAAGATTTTAGAAATAGAATAAAATTATTATTATTGAAGAATTTAAAGTCATTATTTTAAATTACACATGTTCATTCCGTCCACACGGCTGGCTAAAGCATAAGCATTTGAATATATTTGTGGATCATTTTTCTCAGTCTCAAAATAACAGGCTCTTTTATTTATTACAGTAAAGGTTTTTATTTAACGTCTTTTTTTAACAACACCTTTTATAGCGATACTTTCAAAGGGAGAGTACATTGTATTATAAAAGGTAGTTTGTAGTTCTACCTGCACTTTGTGTTATGATAATTGCATTTTATTAATGAGTTTTTCATGAAGACTTGCATTGAGACGACACCCCATAAAAGATATTTAGAAAAATCGAAAATTGAATAAAATTGCTTGGGGGTGAGTCTGAAACACAAAGTTTCTACTCTCTATATAAAAAGCACATCCTCAAAAGCAGCAAAATTTTAATCGGATAAAGTTATTGGCTTTTACAGATACAAAGAGAGAAAATAATGTTGGGGCAAATGGGAATTTGCCCTATTCATAAAGTCGTCCCTTGCATAATGACACTATAACTCTGTAACGAAAATCTCCCAAGAGTATGGATTTTTGTATGTGCTAAATTATACCATCATCAAGATACATATTTCCCTTATAACCCCGCCGCACAAATTCACCCCAGGAGCAACACTCACAGAATTGCTTTTTGGGTGTAACTTCTGTAATCTGTTATGATCCTATTGTAACGACATATTCATGGATTTCCGTACAATATTTAACTATACGCGATCATTATACAATAGATCGCATTACAAATGTGCCTTCTTTATATGAGCGAAATTGAATTCATGCAATGACATAGTGCACTGTTCTAAGGAGAAAAGTTACCACTGCTGTAAATGGAAATGTGTCAAAATATTTGTGCTCCTATAGACAATTATTAGAGAAAATTCTTATAGGAGTTACATATTCACTATCTAGCGAGAGTGGGTATTAGTACGTAATGATTTGTTGCATTTCAGCTACTACTGCGTTATAAGTATCCAAAGAAAGGGTATATCTGCCCTTGTGTAATTACAAGCATGCAAAATATGTTTCCTGGATTCTAAACCCATTAGTGACTCATTCAAATGAAGCGTATAATTATTAGTTGATACTCTCAAGCCGAAGTGAGTTACTCAATTTTAATGTTCAGTCAGAGACAACCAAGGGTCACTTCACCGTATGAAACAATTCCCAATACTTCTCAGGCATAAATCAATGTAACGTATGTATATGTAGATAATGTTCCCCATCAGAACTCATACGATCAAAACAAATTAAATTGCACTGCCAAAAACATGCCTGCAATCAGGAATCCCGACGTAAATTATAATACTAATGACCTCATTAACGTGACTGGAGTAGTGTACACTAACTATAAGCAGATTATTGGTATCATTAAACCCCATCACAAATTAGGATCTCGGGAGCAAGTATATAAGAAACACCTCAATCCTCAATGGAACACTATCAGCTCATTGTCAGACATTGAATTCCAAATTTTCTCCAAATTTCGTGAAATTTCTAAAACCACCAGGATGAAGTACCTCGCCGTTGTGGTAAGTGGCACAAATTTTACCAAAAGCTCATTGACACGTAAAATGCGTACCTTTCGACAAATTGTTATTTTTGTTCCTATTTTAGAGCTGCCCTTTCGGGATACTTTTACTCTTAAGACAGTGTGCTGTATTTAACTCAATTTTTCTTTCCAGCTTACTCTGGCTATTGTATGTGCCTTGTGTGTGGAGTCGAAAAAGTCGGAAATCACACCCACGACTCCGAAGCCAGATGCTGATGTGGGCCACGAATCCCCAGGAAAAGAACAAGACGGTATGAGGGCAGTGCGAGATGCTGATAATTCAACTGATATTGCATCTGCGGGAACACTCGTCATCCCACCTAGTGATCAGAAAAGCACTGAAGTAGGAGAGACCACTCCAGCAGCAAACGTAACCGAGGCTCCTGCAGTCTAACAAGCTGGAGGACATTAAGCAAGGTGTGTGTAAAGTACCTTCAATTGTAGATTTTACACAGGGTCCCACCTAAATCTTAATTGAAGTTAGTCTATTAGTGCAGCTATAAAATAATAATTGAATTCTCATTACAGGCGTTTTAAAAGAGGACCATCCAGAAGAGGCTAATTTCAGTTTTACAAATAGTACTCATCGAATGCAGGATGACTAGCAAAATAAATTATTTCAATAAAACTTTAATTAGTTATCTCCCTGAATGAAGATGCTAAATAAAAACACCTTGAGTAAAAATTACTGCAATTGTTTAAAGAACGCCGCGTCAAAATTAATTTCCTCTAAGGTTAAGACATTTTAAGGCTTATTAGTTTCAATATATTTGGGTTAATTGGACAATCATGTTTTTTTAGAAGCTTTATTTATTTGCACAAAGAACATGGGCTGGGTGATCATAGGTCGTCCTAACTGGATCACAGTCACCCATACCCTCAAGCTCCACATTTTTGTGTCAAATTTTGTATGCGTCCGTATCACCGCCACCGTAATCATTTTAATATTTTTTGAATATAAAATTTTCATAATTCCAGAAACTTTTTAACCCTTTTTAACCCATCGGGGTGCACTAGGACGATTTTAACATTTTAAGACTATCATGAATTTTAAATGATTTTACACCTAGTTCCTTGCAAGTAAAATATGAAGCTATCATAACATTTTCTAGGACGGTTCACCTCTTCATAATGAAGCACACTAACAAATAGATACATATGTACATATGTAGATATGTACATATATTAGGGAAAACAATGTGTTTAATGGAAATGTAATTTATATCTACACTGGCAGTTTATTGCCTTTTCAGAGATCAAACATCTGTACGTTGAACCATTACGAACTTCAGAAGGGACGGTTCACTTATAATACAATGTTACACTGTAATAATTATCATAACTAGCCCAACATTTTAGCCTTAACCTGTTAACAAGTGAAATCGTAGTAAACTAAATCTAAAGCTGTCATTACTAGTTGTTATTAGTTCACGAGAGCATAATAAGTAAATATAGGCATGTGATAATGAAAGAGGGTCAGATGTGGGTCAAGTCAAAAAATCCTGTCTAGATAAATCTCACAAGAGAACTCAAGTGCCTATTTAGATAAGAATGATTTTGTGACAATAAATAAGGATACATCACTAGTAAACTCTAGGAATCGAGACTGGTTCCTCCAAAGGAATTTGTCCCTGTCAGGTTATTGGCTTATATTGTCATGTTACAAGTGCATACGAATTTAAATACTAAATTTTAAGAAAATTTAAGCACTTATAGGAAACAGATTTTTTTTAAATATGTATCTGAAGGTCCCTTTGGTAAGTTTCAGAATTTATAAAAATCGATTTTGAAAGTCAGAAATGTTTTGGATGTAGTTTTACAAAAAAATACTTTTTGTACACAGAGGCATAAAACAAATAATATGGTGTTCAAAATTTTATTACTTTTACTGAAATTTGTTTGTTTACTCATAATATCTGTACATTGGAATTATTATATATACGTAATCTCTTATTGTTCATAATTTTACTTTTAGATAATTTGCATGGCTACTTTTGTCCATGCAAACCCAGCAAGTCCAAGAACTGCGGATTCGGATTCCACAAAGGAGCATAAATCTGAGTTAGAGAAAGACTCCGTTTTGCTGAAGACGTTACGATTTATTTCATTTCTAGTCGATGATCAAGAATCTGACAAAATTTTAACCGCCACTGAAAGTAAAAGATACTACTCTCCAGAAGATATTCTCAGTGTTCCCTTGGTTGCTCCCTCCGATGTCAAACCCGTGAGTCGAAGGAAAAGGTCAAAGTAAGTCATTTAAATAGCGCAAAGACCTCTGTTAAATGGGTTTCGTGTTTCAAATTTAAAGAATTTTTTTAAGTCCATTGTGAATGAATGAAGGAATGAATCATTTTATTGGGTGGGCTTTCAGACAACAATCATTTGACTTGTTTGAAATCATCCCATACATTCCAGAGGAAATTCCGTGGTCGAATCAAGCATATAAAAATCCCGGGGTTTACGGTGGTGGTTGGGGAACTCATCACTACCATCCCGTGGTTCTGTTGAAAAATTAAATGTCACTGTAGAGTTGTTGCTCGTGGTAAGGGTGTCTGTACTATTTTTGTGTATTTACGTAAATGCGACATCGTTCCTGTGCAGGAAATACATGCAAACAGTTCTAGGAATTGTTTTGACAGCCCCTCGCTGACAAGTCCTACAATCAACGCATGCACATTATAGATACAAAAATGCGTACTAGTATTGTTCCTTTCATGTTATTGTAAATTGATTCAAGAACATTTTGTAAAGTTGAACGAGTAAGTTTTCCAAAAAATTAGTAAAACTTTTTGTACAGACAATGCATATTAAATATTTACATCAGTTTTGCTAATAGATTGCATACAAATTTAGGTATAAATACATATCTCATAACCCATCACACTTTCTAGGAAATGGAACACATTTTATTTTGCATATAATCCCCCAAAATAATACAAAGAGGCTAACTAAACTTTAAGGGTACAACCCAGTAAACCACGAGCGTTGCAGAACCATTGTATAAATGCATAATTCTAACGTTAGCAAGGTTGGCGTAACGTTAATCTTAGCGTTTTCCAAACGCTCAAATGTCCGCTTGCGTAGCGCTCCGCAAGCACTAATGGTTATGATTATTGCAACGTCAGATTCTAACGTTCAACTAACTAATTAAACGTGAATCGTCTAATGGTGGCATAACATTCGAATAAAGTATTACAACTTAAAATTTTCTGCTTATACTACTTTTAGTTAAAATAACTTCAACACGTAACCATAAGTTATATTATTTTTTATTATTATTAATATTAAAATCATGTTTTCAAAGGCATAAATAGTATGATTAAGATAAAGAGATTACAATGAAACAATGACACAAAATCGTGGAAACAAATCTCCAACGTCGTCAAGGCCAGAAAGAGTCCCTTCGATATCCTCCAACTGATTATGCCTGGATCTGTAGTAGAGACAGCCGGGAATAATATCTGAAGACATAAAATAAAATAGAAAAATTACATCATTAAAATCTAATTTTATTTTGATTTCTCTTCCCAATTATCATAAAATCTGAACATAAAATACACTTTACAGCCAATATTGATATGTTAACTTGCAATATTAGTTATAATTAATACTTACTTTTTGATGAACGGGAAACCCAGTTCCGTTTAAATGACAGCAATAGACAGTCAGCACTACTGTATGTACCTCTGCTACTCCACCCGGTTCCCTGAAAGTATGTAAAAAAACAATGCTCACAATTTGAGCTAACAATTAAATGAAAGGAAAAATCTACAGTTTTAGCAAACTAATTATAAGTGTAGATACAAGTACACAACATTATTTCGGACTACTGACTTACATTTCAATGAAGATTGATTGTGATTCCTGGATGAAACTCTCAGGTCTTGTATGGAAACATGATGTGTTCGATTCCGGAATCATTTAAATTTAACAAATTCACGTCCAGTAAAAATAAACTCTAAATGCTAACACTTATTAAAATAATAAATTGTATTTGTAAGTATAGCACATACACGAAGTGCTGTAATTGAATGCAACGGACAATCTGGATTTCCCTCTCACTTTAATTTGATGCATCCTTGTTCATAAGCAAGTCCGTTCATTCTATCGCTAAATTAGCATTATGCAAGCATTTGATTAAGAACGGTTTTGTACGGCTTTTTCATAGCGTTTCACCAATGCTATTTGTAAGTGATTATTTGCCCGTTTCTTAAAAGCGGGGCGCAAATGCTAGCAAAGCATTTGGACCATAACGTTATTGGTCAAGCATTCATACAACATTAGATTTTGATGTAAAATACGGAACGTCACGTTTTAACGTTAGGACAACCTACCGTGGTTTACTGGGAATGGATCCAATAAATTAAAATAAATTAAATGCCGAAAATGCCATGACATTTTCATTTGTGCAACCCTGCCTTTTACCCAATAGTTTCAGGGTCATTCCTTACATGTTCGAGACACATTTCTCTCCCTGCATTGCGTTTTCAACTACAGTTTTAACTTAACTCAAAATCAAACTGAATTTCGGCTTGAGGTTTGTAACGACGTCTCACATTACGTCACAAACAACATCTTTAGCATGCTTTTAAGACACGAGCTTTCTCACTCTTATGGCTTGAGAGTTTTAGGTAGGAAGATTCTTGTTTAGGAATTTTTGTGGGGTATTTTATATTCTATACAAATTTGTAAGCCAAAGATATGGAATCTATTATTTTCGTGGGAAATTTTAGTTTTAATTATTACCACCCCATGGTGTAACAGGCTATCAATCCGAACTTCCTGGTCAAATGACCGCCGCCGTGATTTTAAAATTTCCTCCTAAAACTCTCAGGTAAAAAGTGTGAGAAAGCTCTGTCACAAACTTAGTCACGGTTGCTCTGTTATTTCCACAGGAATAAAGGCCAAATTATATGAAGTGTGTCTCTCTTGCTATACGAAAAAGATTTTAGGAATTTATTTAACCCCCTGGAAATCACATACAGTTTTATATAATTATAGTCGAGGAGTCCAAGCTCAGTTATTTATGATGGCTCAATTTTCCGGGATGGAAATCGGCTATGAAATTCCAAACAATACATTTCCGATACATTGCTGCGTAACTGCAGTTTCAAAAGAAGAAAATGTTTCTCACTGCTAGAAAATGGAAACAAGTTGAAGATTTTTTACGTAGCCGTACTCTTGCTGAATATTCCAGGTAGTGCAAAAGGTAAATTGTAAATCTTTCCAACTAAAACACTCAATCAAAATGCGTGAGAAAACCAGTGTCTTAAAAGACATGTTAACAATATTGTTTGTATTTGTGAGGGGATTTATTACAAATTGAGAACAAGAGCAAGCCATTTATAGCACTGTTAATTACATAAGAATTACCACAACATGGGAATTTTAGTGAAGTTAGGCTCTTACAGTACTGAGATTTCAATAACGTACATACATATAATAGGATTGCAAAAAATATCACAGTATGGATTTCCGTTCAGTATTTCTTTCTCTCAAGCAGAAATGTTAATTGGGCTTTGATCAACATCTTGTATTCAGGCCACATTGTTATAAATAGGAAGGCTGATTTGAGTTAATTTCTGTATCACATTCGTGTTTAGTAAACTGAAGTCGCTGTTGACATTTTGAACCTTTGGCTCGAATTCATTTGATCGATTGTTTTAAAATGGTTTTTGCGATTCTATGCGTAAACTGGCCTATGAGGCTCATAAGCCTTGTCATTCTTCAGACCGGATCTTGTCTCCTTTGTGACAGGATCATTTTAATTAATGTCGAACATGTGTTAATGGATCCCAAAGTTAGACTTGTACTGTACTTACTCTCTTACCCAAAGTTAGAATTTAATCATGGTTGGTAAAAGTTAATAACTGATCATATTAGTCACACTGTGCTAAATATTCAAAGGCATACACAAAAAGTGTTAATTTATTCGAATTAACTATTCAAATTCCAAGTTGCTCAACTGAAGCTTAAGGTGATTAATAAATTTTCTGTGTTAATAATAAATTGAAACTTGGAACAACCTAATAAATTTATTTATTATCCTCTATACACATGCTCAGATACCCATCAAAGAAAACACTTACAAGGGATTGATGTGGCATAAGAATCCAAGAGATGTTCATCAGGAATTGTTACAGGATTAGTTAGTGTTATGGATGACCAGTATGATAAGTATAGCCAAATAAAGCATTTTCAACCGAAATCTAATATTTTTAATCGTAGTTAAGCCTTGCGAACAGGTGTAACAGCGAAATTATTTGATTTGACAACTCAAAAAACTTTCGTTATTTATACATCGACAGAAAAGAAGTGGCTGTGTTACACAAACGGGTTACAGGGGGCAAACAGGTTACACCCTCCACTATTGAACATTCAAGTAACGAATAAGTTTCGGGCAAACAAATAAACATGGTTTCAAAGTAATTAACATTGAATATTCAACTCATATTGTTTACTACTCTTGTAAGTTGTTCTGACATAATTGAAACTTTAATGGAAAATTAGAGGTTATGATAAGAAAATACGTAATTTCTGATTTCATACATTACTAATGACTTACTATAATAATATGTTATTACTTAGGTGAAGAGCAGATTGAAACTCAGTTAATAGCATAAATTCATCATGCTCACGTTGTATGTGTAGTTTATGCCGACTTATGAGGAATTATGTAAATGAGGACGAAACAATTAAAAAAATCACTTCGTACTGGCTTCCTTTAATTCTAGTCGGAAAAACTTGATCTTTTAGATTAAACTACAATGAATGTAAGTTTTGTAGATATTACAGGATTGTTGTTAATTTGCCAGGTAGATAAAGTTGGATTAAAGAAACCATCCTGTATTAGTACTTCAGATTGTTGTTTCTCTCATGCTTGAATTTCCTGAAATCGAGAACTGTATTGAGGTTTTGCTCTTCAAATACGCTCCAAATGTATCTGAGCTATTTTTCTACGCATAGAAGATGGGTCCACTCACGACATCACCATTGCATAAAACAGAGAAAAAGAGGTCAGTTGATTATGATACTAATTGTTTGCTAACGTCTACATAAACTATTTTAACAGGAAAGGTATTTATGTAACAGTTTCAAGGTTTTGTTGATTTACAATTAGCTGACTGGTAAATGAAAATGAGCATTGGATGGCAATTTATTATTATTACTTTATTTAAGTATCTCAAGAAGTCAATGAAAAAAATATTGGTTTTCACCCTTGGCACTATTTTTATGGCATGTTTGGTGATGAAATTATAGGGTTAACAGGTTATCACAGTTTATATAAGTGTGGACTATTTGATTCTCAAATGTAATTACCCGCGCTCTAAATGGCTTCCTGTAATGCTCAATTTTAACGAAGGTTAATATTACGTCTCAAACACGGACAACATTGTTAAAATGTGTTTTTAGACACGAGCTTTCTCACACCTTTGCTTGAGAGCTTGGGAAATCAGAAAATCATTGACCATGTCCTCTTGAAACATGGGGTAGTAAATAATTTTTGCCGATAACAAACTAATACTGATACCATAATTATGCAGTGGCACTGTGTAGTCTGGAATTCCATAGCTGATTTTCGCACGGGAAACATGAACCATCATATAAACTTGAAGTTGAACTTCTTGAGTACCCGCGCGTTAATCTGGCATAGGATTCTATGGGAATTGATGACATGTAGGATTTTGATTTAAAATGTCTATAGTATCTTATAGTATCCTATAGAAATTATGCTATAGAGCAAATGACGATGGGTTCCAATGGTTTACCCATAGGATTTGTTAGTCCACATGTGCGACACTGCTATAAGATTGAATGATTAAACTTTCCGGAAGGTTCAAAATTCGATCGAAATTTAAAATGAAATTAATTACAGGCAATTATAATAATTTATTGTTCACAATAAATCAATCAATTTCAAACAAATTACAAATATGAAGGAAGTACATACAATCATTATACTCAAGTTTAATAAATTTATCATTTGACAGCTGACATATGGGCAAAACCTGAACTCTTTTGTTTACACTTAATTTACATGTAAACCCAAAGTCAATCAAAGGCAAACTTGAAATTCTAAATATCTCCAGCAAGGCTAATTCCTTTTGACAATCGCAAAACCTTTGACAGCTACAATGTATTTTTAAAAACTCTTTAATTTTTCCGATGTGATTTTGGTCTATGCGGACATAACAATCCGCACGTTTTGCCGTTTCGTATGACTTAAATACGTGTCCATTTATTATGGCACTCTGAGCTCGAAACATACAACTGATTTGAGCAAAAACTGAGCATTGATTAATTAACATCTCATCTGGTATAAACCTGGAGTATGGTTTCATAATAACGAACATTTTAGTTGACAGTTTAGGAATTTTTACTAGTTGGGAAAACAAAATACGTGCATCTTGCTGAAAAATTGCCGGGTCAGTAAACCGCGTTTGAAGATCCTGGCTATATTTTTTGGATATTTGTATGGCGACACCGTTGGCATTAGAAATATATTTTAATAAAACCGCGTTAAAGGATTCGAACATGAAGGCCGAATACTGCCACAATGGACCAAAATCTTTGCATGTCTGAACAATATGCAGAAGAAGGTGAACATTGTAGCTCATGTATTCTTCCCCATATAAGTTTGCAACATTCTGAACAGACTGTCGCATCTTTTTTTCACAAGAAATAATATGTTCTCGTTGCAATACTTCCTTGGACAAATGATAAATAGAATTCGCAAATTTGCAGAAGTTCTTGTTGTATGCTTTTGGAAGCAAATCACTTGTAATTAATGCCATTATGAACACTAAACTTCGATATTCGGATGCCTTCCAGTGTTTCATGGTTTCTAGGGGTCTCACTGTCCGTACAATTTCTGACGATACTTTGCAGCTCAAAAGCCTGCGATTAATTATTTGTCTAGTTGCAGCTTTACCTAAATAACAGTCACTACGTTTTAAGGTGAACCACAGAATAAAAATCATTTTAGTCACCCCGAGAAACACATTGTGCATTGGCTCAACGGGAAATCCCGAAATCACATTAAAGTTCTGAAGGTTGAGTAATGGCGTTGCAAATTTGATTCCAAATTTTAACTCACCAGAGTTAATAATTTCACGGTGGCTTTCATCAGTACGAAGGTCCAGGTTTTTGGTTTTTGTAAAAATTCTGCATCGTCCTCTACCTTTGGGAACCACCAATCCCTTTTCTTGGCAATAATTACACCCATATGCTCCATTAAATTGCGTTGTCCCCTGAACCATACATCTTGCCACCGCGTCAGTGCTGACTTTTTGAAAAAAACATTTGCTTAAAATTATGTCACCCACCGAATTTGTCCACATAACCCCAGTCTCCTGTAGTTTGTTAAGTTCTGGAACCAGCAATGAGAATACCATATCAATATTAATTTTTTTCGTACCACACCATAGAGCTCCAAGAAGAACCATATTTTTGCGCAATTTGTACGGCAACTCATTCAGTGTCATCAGAACTGGCCATAATGAATACTTGGACGATTTAAAGACAGGGACACCATCCGTGTTTAAAGTTGCTGATAAATTCCAATCTCCAACAATATCAGTATATTTGTTACCATATAGTAGCTGTGTTTCTTCTACTGACATAGACAATCGCTTCAGAATCGCAGTTGTTAATTCTTGTTTAATTATCCCGTTGTTCAGCATAAGTGAAAACTGCGAAATCACGTCGTATATTATAAAATAATTGCCAGCAGTTCTGATCTGCTTCTCCTCAAATACTTTGTCACATTCTTCACAAATCATGTTACTTATAACTCGTTCACATGTTTCACAGTAAATGTAACGCTTGCTAGGCATTGGAACACACTTTAAAGCTTTTTGAAGCTTGTAGCTTGATTTAGGATACTTGACTCCTGTTGGTAGGTGAAGCTTCAGTAGCCTCAAAAGATCGTCGATACTACTTCGGCTAAGATTTGCTTTTTTAGCCAGGGCTGATACTAATTGTAGGCTCTCGAGTTTTGATATTTGCAGGCCATCACAAAGAGGAATCTAAACATTTTACAATTTTACATACGACAAAATCACACGGCTATTTAGTTTGTAAGAAATGTTTTTTTTATATATTTACGTCTGAGCTGCTCGATTCAAACTTGGAATAATCGGGTACAAATTCATTCGAGTCTGTCGAAATGGAATCGTCATCGGAAAAATGCTGTTGTGGCAGATCGTCAAAACTGGACAAACTAGATACGTCCCAAAATTCGTCGTGAATTACGTCACCTAGTTTTAGTTCAAACGTTAAGAATGTATATCCCGTCCCAGAACATAAAGTTAAAACAAAGATATCATTAAATTCAAAGCAATTGTCATATCGGTACAAACGAACCGTACCTGTGTCCGAGAGCTGGTCAGGTGAGACAAATGCGTTGAAACAAACTTGGTTTACAGAACGGCTGGGTTCCTCAATTGCATAAACAGATTTCTAAAAAAATGTTGTAAAGTTCTAAAATTTAATCAAAAGCAAATTTAATTTATATCTGTGTACCCTTCTTACTTAAGTAGCTAATATTTTGTAACAATATATATATATAAAACTTAAGAAACACTAAAGATTGCTATGTACTTTCACCATGAGCGTTGTATTAAAATGAACCTCCTAAATAAGTAATACTTACATTTAAATGATCAAGGTCATCGCTCAGCGAACAACCTCAGGAAATTAGTTTCTGCTTTCCAAATTACCGCAGGGGTCGGATATTTGTGGGAAGACTGGAAGTTCGTCCCAGAGAAAAAATATTTCTGGCAGGGGAAAAATATTTTTGACAGGGAAAATGGCTAGGCTAACAGGGATTTTGCGATTGGTTTACCTTTATTGACAGGGATTTGACGACTTGTGGGGAAATTATTTTTTCCAACAGGGATTTTAAAAATCGTTGGCCTTATTTTCAGCAGCGATTTTTGAAATTGTGTAGGAGATCCCAGCAGGGTCATTTGACTGAGCAGGGAAATTCAGAAAAACTCTTCCAGTGAAATTTACAAAAGTCCGACCCCTGACTGACATTATTTTACCTTTTTCATTCGGTTCCACCTTGTCTGCTTTGGTGGCCTTGACACACTTCCAATATGCGAGCCGTAGTTTCTTTTGCCCATTAAAAGTATAAATGAGTAACTGAAAATAAAAATATTCAAAAATTCTGGTTAAAAAAGATCAAATTACATAATTTGATTCTTTCGATTTATACGGCACAATAATCTGTAATACAGTCGGCAACATTTGTAGTGAAACTCGACACTCCTCTCGTATTCAATTTCACTTGACTGCATCTCACGTGCCACTACTGGCATTGCACATGCGCATACCAAAGGTGGGAAATGCATGACAAAAACAGCGTGGGCGACATTGTTCAGTACGCTGTGGCGATTATTGCGTTGAGTGATTTTGTCCTTGCAAGAACTACATTCAAGTTTCCGTAAAAACTGTTTATAATGGACAAAAAATATGCTGTCGTTCTGTGGAGTGATCACCACACAAATTATTCATCTGTAAAAGTGTCAAGAATTAAGTACGACAAAAATTTGTTCAAGAATGAAAACGATTTAGTTGGGCAATTGTTTAACATCACGATTGACGGAGAAGATTTTGTGGGCAAAGTAATTGAAGTTGGTAAGTGCAAAAATATTGTAATGTGTCTTGTGCCATTTCTGATATGACTATATGCACGGTATTCCACGAATTCTGTTAAATTCCCTTTATAAGGATCTCGGGCAAAAATGAGTCAATCAGCTGCTAATTTAGCCAGCGATGCAGCTGAAGCTTCATTTATGGAAACCGAATCATTCCCAAAGGGTTTACGAAAACGAAAGTTGGACGGCACGGTATGCTCGCCAAAAAAGGTAAAAGTTCAACAAATTATACTCATATATAGGTCTGTGGAGTACCAGTGAATTTTACAGATTTATGTACTGGTATTTTGACATGGGTACATATTTATTTACCTTTGCAGACTCTGACGGTGGCAACTAATGATGGGCCAACTTATGGCAACGTAAACATTTTAGTCATTCGTATTAACATTCTTGTATCAGTTTCCACACAGTTGTCTACATGCTTTGAAAATATTTAGTGTAGTTAATCATTTTTGTCGTTATTTTAGTCGCATTAGTGTAGGTTACTGTTACATATTAACCTTAAAGTTTTCAAAAAACATTTTTTATATAACTGTATTTGATACAATGCAACAAGTAAATAGTTTCATGTTTCGTTTAAACAGGAGACAAACACCGCCCTGCCAGATGCTTACATTGATAATCAGAATGATAACCCTGACGCAATAATTCTCCTGGATCAATCGCTGCAAGAAGTACAAGATGTTACCTTTTTGAAGACTCAAATTTTGGAGAAAGATGAAATAATAGTCTCTGAGATCCAAACAACGCGGAAAGAATACGAAAATTTCAAAGCTCCAGCGTAAGTATGAACTTGTATCCAGAATCACAGTTGTTCGATTTTTATATCTTCTTTCTGTACATATGTTTAAGCAGCGTATTCATATAATTTTGTTCAAATTGTCAGAAAAACTCTCCGCATTGGAACACGAAGAGTTCCAAAAATCAGTTGAAATCGGAGATGGGTTTACTGCAAGCGCCGAACTGGTTGATGATTTGAAACTCAACTATAGACATAATCCTGGAATATTTCTTCGCAAACTCATGGAGAAATCGAACATCTTTACTTTGGAGGAAATTGCAGCATCTTCTGTTAGCGGGCAGAAGCATCATGGCGGTGTTCAGCGTCCTAGATTGGATTTGCGCAAGTTTAATGCATGCAAAGGTACCTGGTCATTACACTCATCACATCTCACAATACACTGCATAATAAATTATATTTTAATATCTACATTTTATAAATGGTTTTTGTTGCAGAATTTACCATCAAGAAAAGTAAATTGAAGGAAGATTCCATGCGCATGGTCAATTTTAAAAAAAGTGTTATTAACATTTGTACTGATGCCCGGAAACGGCTTAAAAAGAGTTCAATCAATGAATAACTGAATTAATCCTTCGAATGTTCCTTACAACCATTTTGAACAAATAAAAGCGCAAGCCGGTTTAAATTAGTTGCAATATAATAATCAATTCATGCGTTATTTTTTATTTTAGTTAGAAGAGAATTATTTATTGCGGATTGTGGAAACAGTTAATCTAAATGTAAGCTCATCCCTATAGGAATAGCATCTATAGGACTCAGATCATTGGGATTCCTATCGGAGTGTTAGTTTTGACCTATAGGAATCCATAATTATGTCCATGGGCGAACCCATATCAGAAAAGGTCCCAAATTCCTAATTGAAAATCCTATAGTTCAAAACTATAGTAGCCTATAGCCAATTTCCCTGCGGGTAAATACAAAACTATAGGTGGTTTCTTCGGAGTAGGGATTATAAAATTTGGAAATTGGAAAATTTTGGCTATATGGTAAAGTACAATGAGATTGTAAAATATATCACACTAAGGATTTCCCTCCATTATTTGTTTCTCTCAAGCTAAATTCACTTTGATTTTCAGTTAAGTTAAGGCCGTAGTGGAAAACGCAATGCAGGGAGGAAATTATGGCCCGCACATGTCATGAAATGACCCTGAAACTGTTGGGTAGTAGATATGGAAATTATTCAGTCCGGTTTTCCAGGTTCATTCCCAGCAAAAGTAAGATGATGTAAATGTTGATTGGGCGTTGATCAATTTCTTGTATTCAGGTCACATTGGTATAAATAGGAAGGCTGATTGTGAGTTAATTTCTGTATCACATTCGTTTTTACCAAACTGAAGTCAATATTGACATTTTGAACCTTTGGCTCGAATTCATTTGATCGATTGTATTAAAATGGTTTTTGGAATTTCATTCGTAAACCGGCCTATGAGGCTTATAACCTATGTCACTTCCCACACTGTAGTTTATTTATTTTTGGCTCCTATTATTCTCGTTACAGCAATGTATCGTACATATGTTGCTCTCCTTTCGAAATTCTTAAGACAGGATCTTGACTCTTTTGTGACAGGGTTGGGTTCTAGCTTCCTAGGAAAGACACCGCAAGAATCGTCATCAAATTTCATATTCTGCTTTGTTGTAAATGGAAATATATCAGAATACCGTATTAGAGAAATGTTTCTGGAGCGAGTTGTCAATTTGAAAGATTCGAAGAATAATTTCATCTATAAAAGGCTATCCCAGTATTGGACAACATTTCTTGGATATGCATTTTGGAAAACGGACAAGTCATTTAAGCTGAGCAACCACGTGAGAAAATACGACTACGATCATGTAATTTCGACAAAACCCACTGACGAAGATAATTTAAAGAAAGTATTTGAAGACCTACTCATGGCTCCCTGGAAATCGTATCAAAGCAATTGGGAAGTATTGGTCCAGTATCCTTTCAATAGAAAATCATCATCTGAAATAATTGTTCCTGGCCAATCATTAGTGATATTCCGCTTTGACCATTCTTTGCTGGATGGTATAAGTGCTATAAATTTGTTTCGAGTGCTCTTCCAATCACCATTTTCGATGACTAAACCAGTTCGAAATGGAAAAAAGTTATCAGCATGGCACAAAATCATACTCTGGATTTCACTTCCTTTCGAGTTATCAAAATCATTACCAATTTTATTAAGGGGTAGATGTTTGGGGAAACGTGATCCGTCCAAAGGCTGGGTTTATGACGTTACTAAAAATATACCTGTGAACGTGATTAAAACTATCAAACAAAAACAGTCAATTGAATTTCGGTCTGTCGTACACTCGAGCATTAATGGTGGCATTTGTCGAGTTCTAGATATGCAGACGAAGGTAACTCCAAATAATATCAATACGCTTTCTACATTAGGATACCCTGATCACTCAGGTGGAATGACCAACCAAACGTAAGTGAAAAATGTATCCAAACGGGTCATCGTAATGGTCTACTATTTTTTATTTAAATGATTATTTTCATCATTTTGACTGCATCTACTTATTTTAGTGATTTTTAATCTTGTTTCCAACTAAACCTGAACGTTATGCTATTTGAGTGCAACCAATGATTTCATTCATTTGAATATGTACGATATATTTGAATTTTGCCGACTGTGAATTAAGCTTTCTATTGATATGAAATTTTTTAGTCTGAACATTTCAATGCTTACCATGTACTGGAATAATTAATCCTCTTAAATCACTTATCCTTTGCCTTCACTTAGTTATACATTTCGATATAGTTGTTTTAACAATCAAATTGCTTAAAAAATCCAAAACATTTCATTATTGACAACAGGAAATTTGTTGTGGATGAACTTCCACTGAAGTCACCTTCACCCCTGGATAGATTACTTGCCACGGACGCTGCTTTAAAGGGCTATGAGGGTGGTATGAGTTCATTTGCATCCCTGTATTTATCCAGGATCATTAGCATGTTTCCGGCAGCAATCAGTAGGCAATTTCTTCCGGCAATGTACTACCTGGGGCCCAGCTACTTTTTGACAGTTATACCATGCACAACCACCAGAGAGTTCATTGATAATTTGGAAATCGTGGACGTTTACATCATGGCAGGTTTTATGGTCCCAATAGGTACAATCTTTACTAGTTTAATTTAGGCATGAATATATATTCTACAGGGTGCTTCATATCCTTATCCATATCATTTTCCTGCCCTGTTGACCACATAAGGGAGTAACTCATTAAATATTTGAGTCCTCCAGTTTGTAAAACTTTTCAACATCATATAAAGTTTGTTACACTGACTAGTAAATGTTTGAAGTCAGAGGGGTCACGGACGTTAACCAAAGTCTGAATCTTTTACGAATTCAAGTTTATCAGTTACTTCTTTGGACAAACGTTTTTCTGCAACATTTGATGCTTATTTGTACGAATTTTCCGGGGAGCTATCCATCAGGTCTCTACATTGAGAACTGTGGTCATGGCCCAGAAAAACGGAGAACAGGGTTGGGCAAATTTTGCACAATAGCTTAAGTGACAAACTGAATGGGTATTATTCTGTCTGACCTTGCCATGAACGACCTAGTGATAATGAAATTATTGAAGCTTCAATTGTAGCAAATTTTAAGGGGATGCATTTGATTTTAGTATCTTCCTAAGCCATAAATTTCAGTCTCAGGACCTACGTATGTCAGGCACGATGATAAAATATTTACATTTATTGTAGCTCTTTAAAGCAATTTAGAACTTTATGTCACATTTTAAGGTCCATAGATCGCAATCTTCGACATACAAAGATTCTATCAGACTCAAATGAATCCGCATAAAAAACTACTTTGTAAATATCGGTGTGAATAAAGAAAGCACAATTCGACAACAATTCCTAAAAGTCAGGTATCGACATTGATTATGCAGAGGCTGATTTTTTGCTAATTTACTTATGTTTCCATTAAATTTATTCTATCAATAAATACAAATCCATGAGTATTCCCTAATACAGGGAACACTCCGCATATCAGAAACCTTTATAAATGCATGTTCTGCGTACGGTGGAAGTAGTTACACTCAATCGTATTTACCATTATATTTTGAATCCCATTGAGCTGACACATTTTTACTTTGCTGTGTTTAAATGCGCATAAGAGCATGTTTTCTACTTATTTAAAACCACTACTTGTTTATAATAACCGAACACCGTAAACTAAATTCGGTTTTATTCAACCGTTTTCAACTTAATACTCCTTAAGAGTACATCAACGTTTTGGCTATATATATATACATGAATTTGTGAAACCATATTTTGACTATTTTCAGGAATGGTCATTACTGTTTGGGGGATCAATAATAAACAGAGGGCAAATTTTTTGGCAACGCCATGCATTTTCGGAATGGATAATACACCAATCGCTAAACTCGCAGCTGATTTTGTGCAGGAGTTAGAAGAACTTGCTTCTCTGAGTTAAGACACCGACATGGTCTTGGATGTCACATTTTATTAACATATTTATGTGGTTTTACGGATATATTCATATATTGTTATACATATTACACTTGCAACGTATAAATAAAATGTAATCCAGCATTCAAGAATCTTTTATATAAAATTTATTGGCACTGGTTCTCAACAGAAGTAGCCATAAATTGACTCAGTATTCTATTTGCTAGTATACTATATCATATATGATGTATGATCATATGTTATTTTCTGTATCAATGGTTATTACATATCAAAGCAACCCTTTTTATCTCTGCTGTCGCAAAGTCATCAATATCAGTATTTGAAATGCTAAACCTTTGTAGAAAAAAACCTTTGTGTTAAAAAAAATGAAATTGTTCCACATGCACCTACATACAGTGAGCATAGTATATTTATCCTCCCCTGCGTGGCTTTATCTTTAACATTGAATAAGTTTAAACCTATGAGCCAGGGAACACCGATAGTTACCTTAAATTGTAGGTAATAATGTTAACAATTTAATTCTGTTATAATTTATTATAATATGGTCCTCGCCAAATTTAAAGCTACAAAAGCGTCGCACCATATAAACCTGACGCGAAATGAGTTTATCCGCCGTTGGTGTCGTGACCCCCGTGTGACCTGGAAAAATTAATATTTTAGCTTATGGGAAGCATGTAGAATCCAGAGACTACATGAAATAAAAACTCTTGATTTGGGATACTTTAAATCTTTCTCTGCCATCCAGGTTCCTTAAATGGTAAATTGAAAGAATTTCGGAATTATTGTTTTCAAATTGATTAAACAACTTTAGGAGCATGTAAACAAAACTTTAGCGAACGATAGTCATTTAGCCATTGAGCTATAAACCCCAAGATATAAGCACATTTAGTAGTTGAAAACAAACCAGTTTACATAAATAAAATTACATATATATCATACTGTATTATATTTGTATTGATACATTCTCAATTCTACATAATATAAGTGTCGTTCGAAAGACAAAAGTTCAACTAGAATGGGTGCGCTTTGTCTACCAAGCAATATTATTATTGTGAATTATCCAAACCCAGATACTCAATAAATAGTGTACTGTTTGTTACTACTATTCATAGTATCCGTATTTATGTACGTACCCGAATTAATAATTTATCGTGCATTGCGTTCCATTTAAGGTATTGTATTTATAGTTTTTGAAGTATGTAATCATTATAAAATATGCTCGCAGTACATAAAGTACACAATGTCTTGATATATGTCAAATTTCAATGCACTTTGCAATAAATGCATTCTAAAATTTATTAGATTCTTAAGAAATTACTCTACTTGTGCACTGGTGTCCTACTGACGAAAATTCAAAGTCTTTGATTTCAGTTTATTATAGATATTCAAAGCCACACGCTTATTCAAAAACGAACAAATCATTTTGCATCCACTGAATGTCAGAAGAATAAAACGCACGTATTAATACCAGGCTGTGTTTACAGATTATTGCTTAATCTAAATAGAAACAATAGATCAAACATGGAGAAATGTGGCAGGAAATTAGGCAATAGTCATAAGGTGATAAAATACTATAGTTTTAGGATACTATAAGTCCACTGTGAGAGCGAGAAAATGAACAAATACCAATGTCGTTGCAGCTTGATTTTTAAAGCTTAACATATGCAGAGAGTTGGTTGCGAGATGTGTTCCAGCTTACGCTGCAATGTTTCTCCATCTTCACTTGCGAACTGAGTTTCTCAATTATCTGGGTTCTGTTATACAGGGGGAATACCGTACGGAAGGTTTATCAAAAGGATGCGTCAGGCGATTTGTAATAAAATGAATTTCTGTAAATCTTATTAGTGCAAACCAACGACCGAGCCTGCGGTCTGGTGGTGTAGCGAATCTGTAAGGTTGCAGAAGAGCAGGCTTTCGACTCTAGCTCACCACAACATAATTTCAGGTCCTTTCTATCTTTCCCTTTACACTATCGGTATGCAAATGAGGTTTGGAGGTATGTTGCGCATTCTTGGAAGAGTAGCAGTAGGGTTTGTTTTTTTCAAAGCGGACAGTGCAAGGTTGAACATTTTTTTAATGTAAAGTACATGTAATGTACATACATGTATTTCGAATGTTGTGGCCAACCCTCACACCAATTTTGATTGGTGTAGGACCAATCATGTAAAATATATAATAAGAAATAAATGTGACTATTTGGCGTGGCGGAAGAACGAACGCGGAGCTGCGCCATGCGGTTGTTTGTGTACATGTAAGGGCTACGTACTCGCTACGCTGCACGACAGCGCGCCTCTCACCTCCACAAGACAATCCTGCGTGTGTACGTATAAATACACTTGCATGCCCCTTATGTGTATGTGTATATGAATTACCCGTTTCGGTTTTTCTCGTTTTTGAAGACGGGCCCACTCTAGTGTGACACATTTTTAAATTTTAAATTGTGGTACCAATGAAGTCTCGTCGTTTAAGCTTCTAAAAATGATCACATTAGAGTGGGCCCGTAGTAAAAAAATCTTGAATGTGAACAAATTTACATTGTAATTGTTCTGAAAAAAACCGAAATATTAATGCCTTGATCCGGAAAAAAATCGTGAGGTGACCTTCCTTTGAGATAAAAAATTTAAGATAGGCAGTTTGTCTTTGAATATTAAATTATGGGTGTAAAAAATTACTTTAGTTTTCGAGTTTTTTCGATTTTTTTCACCTACAAACTCGTTTTTACAAAAAAAAATTTGTGTGCAATTGTTTTCACTTCGCTCTGCATTGAAGTACTTATAAGAAAATATTGTTAAAAAAAGTGTCTTTCGTCGCTGTCCGCTTTGAAAAAAACACACCCAGTAGTTGTAGTGTGTGCCGTACACCGATAATGATTCGTAAGATGAATCGGTGTATATGTACATACTGCGAATGCTGACATTCGGATAAGATTGTGTCCTTGGCATATCCCATATCTCCTCCCTTATCGGCATATCTTCTCTCTCTACCTGTAGCTTACATTCACTCTCTCTATAGCTAAGTCTGCGTATGTGTGTTGTGATATACATGCTTGCGAGGCTGCGGGGATGCTGTGTGTTACACCGGGTATATACAAGAAACTGTATGTTATATAGCGGACCGTATACGCAGCGGTAGCCTTTGTCTCTACCTTCGGTAATTAGTCACATGATGACGAGTTAACATACAGGCCTGCGGTTAAGTAAAGTGTGGAATGGACGGACGTCCCACTTCACAATATGTAGCTAATGTTCCTGAATGGCTCCAAGTTGTGAAATTATAAAAAGAGAATAAAGGAGGTAAAGAAAACTCTGTAAGACCTTACGGTAAAAATCGGAGAATAAACCCCACATTAATTTTTTTTATTGCAAACCAACACCCAATTCAAACTTGGGGAATTCGTGCAGACCGAAGAGGATCTTATAACAGAAATTTGCAGCGAGAAAATAAACGAATTCCAAGAAGCAATCGTTAAGGAACTGGAAGTTCCTAAAGTCCTTATGCCTCACATTGTTACGTCTTGACACCACCATTTTTGGCCAAGGAAGATTTCACTGAGTCAATTGAATCCTAACGAAATTTGCAGCACATGTAACATTCTTACAAATTTTAATGAAAGACTAACACTCCAAGAATAAAAGGCAAAATTTCAAACAAATGTTTGAAATGTTTAAAACTTCAGTTCATCGACATTGCTACAAATTTTGGCAATTTTGACCAAATTTCTGGACGCAGGCGTAGATCAATCTGGATATAATTTGCTTGAAAATCAGGGGACCAAATTGTTGGCGCCGTTGTTCCTTATATATGTGCCATTTGGGAGAGAAATGATATTCAAAACAAGAAACTGGTGTTTCTGAAAATATCTGTGCGTGTTGCATTTACCGTAAAACTTATTTGTCGTTATAACTAGCGGTTCCTGCTTCAGATGGCATCGTTTTACAGAAGTAGTACTGCATGATACTAGGATATTCCCATGCCTCAAACAACCTGAATATTTTTCACACCAAAAAACAAAATCACTTTTACTGTAGTTGCTTTTAAGTAAGTACGGGGGGTCGTATAAAAAATAATCAATTTATCTAGTTACAACAGTTTTTTCTAGATTTTCAGGTTCCATCCCCATGTCTCAAAATATCTCAATCAAGAAAGTGTAGCAAAACCAGAATTTCTTGGGAAAAATTCAAATTTTGAAACTTTGTTTCGCTCTACATTGTATTTTCCCAAATGTACTACTGTATTTTTATAGCAAATTGTATAAGTGGGATGAAATATGAATTAATCGAAATTACTGAAAACTATTTCAAAAGAGGCTGAAAGGTATTTATTTACAAGGGCAAGTTACTAGTAGAACAGTTGAAATCGGAGAGTGTCCAGTATGGAAAAGGGCTTCGTATGTATACAGGAAAGCCGAGTAGGAAAAGTGAAAGGCATTCTACAAGGGTCCAGTGGGAAATGCTTTCACATGCGTGAATCATTGGTATGAATGTTATAAGCCATTATTCCAGGAACTTGGGTTAATCATGCCTGGTAATGAATAAAGGATCATTCAAGCATTACAGACAAAATAAACATTATTTATAATGAAAACATAATTTAGGATAATTAATGCGTCTATATTGGGAACTGTTGGCTTCACCCGTAAAACCAGACAGCACGTTTAGAGAAGTATCTATAGGGTCAAATATTTGAAAGGTAAATCTTCCGAACTCAAATAAATATGTAGTCTTCACAGAACTTGAGCGTTTTTACATGAAAGAAGGCATTGTAAGTATTTAGTGTACTGTAACGAATATTTTTGTCGTTACTACTTCTCTAAACTAATTGCATTGGCAACCAACTTTCAAACAGCCTATTGAATTAATATTTGTTGATAATATCTATTGTTTTGTAATATTTCTACTTGTAATATGAACCAATCAATCGAATGCTTATGATACTGATCAAAACCTATTTTCTTTCTGGTTTTCACTCCTAAACTGGTCTTGAAACAATAAACACGCATATCGTTTTCTATTCTTTGGGAGTCACTATTTTATAATTTGAGTTGGGAACTATTCATTGAGCTGCTAAATAGTTCCTTACAGTACATACTATCTGTGTAAGAGCATGCCCACAAATAGCCAAATTCGAATTTTATGAAGCTTAGCCCTTCGAGATAAATGAACATCATTATGTAAATGGGAAGTTGTATCAGTATTTTTTGCCCCGATAATATTTTATTCAAAATTCTCTGTAAGGAGGTTGCAGTACAGCAATCATAAAACTACATATGTAACCCCTTTCAAGTTTAAAACCAGTAGAGTTTCAAGGTTTACTTAAGTGGGCACTGTAATATTACTACATTACTGTATTGTCAACAATTGCACAAATATTTTGCTAGTTTGATAAAACGACGGACGTGGCTGAATCATGTATAATCTGCCATGCTCCTCCACAACTGTAATTTCCGTGGTACGTTCGTCCTAGAGATGTAATTGCTATTGCTAGAATAACATTTTCCTTTGAATGACACTGAGATCGGGAATTTCTTGGAGTAGTTTCCTTTTAAATAATGCAAGATTTAAAAATCTGATTTTTTTCTTTGTTGAATTTTGTCAAAAAGTGAAATGTCGTTTTATTCAAAAGCTCAATGTGGGATGATAAAAAAACAAATATTTGGAAGTGGGGAAGCGGCTTCAGTTATAATCACAATTTGAGAATTGAAATGCACCTTGTATGTTAAGTTTGTTAATTGAGGAGTAAATTTTTGCCTAATATATTTTTTACATCAACTTATAAATAAGTCCTATTTCGAAACTCAAACCTGTTTTAACCATTACTCGCTTCTAATTTTTTCATACAGTTTATCTTCCTGTGTTGTAATAGCGTATCTAAATTAGTGGTCGTACCAATTCAGTTTAAATTGCAATTTTACAATTCAATTCAGTTCAGTTCAATTCAGGGATTTTTCAATTCAATTCGACTGAACCGAATAATTCAATTCAGCTGTTGAATCGAACTGAATTGTTTTCTTTGAATTCCAATTCAAAACAATTTCAGGCTGAATCAAAACCGATATTGTACGGATAAGTATAGTACCATCTTTGCAGCAATGTAACAAGCATTTAAAACGTATGTGTTAATATTTTTAGGGTGGTGTAAGCCCCCTTATAAGATGCTGCTGTCTTTGGATGCTTGGGACTGTTTGTCCAGACGTATTCCTTCTACCCAATTTTGTTCAAACGTTTTGTGAAAATTCTTTAGGCCACTCTCTTGGAGGAGGTCGTTATTGATTGAAGTTGAAATTGTAATGCGTTTTCGTACGTAAAAAAATGACAAACTGCTCGACCTATTTCAATGGAATTTTTTTACGCTTACCAGTATATACACTAGCTTAAATTTTTCAAAAATTAACAAAATTTTGCATTTTTATTTTTTAAATGAGGTCAACATAATACTACAAAAAGGGTAAGGAGAGATGGCCTTAGCTGAAGCGCCACCATAGCCACTTTGCAGTATTTATTTGTAAATATGCTCGGCAAACCAAATGGTTTACAATTCAGTTCAGTTAGTAGACTGAACTGAATTGAATTGTTTTTTTCTGAACCGAATTGAAACCCCAATTTTAATTCAGTTCAGTATTCGAACTGGATTGAATTGTAAATTTTGAATTGAATTGTTCCGACCACTAATCTAAATAATTATATGATCAGTAAGCATGCAATGTTATGTAACTAAAGCTTGCCTATCATTCTATAATCCACTGTCAAATAGGATTTTAAAGCAGCAATTTGTTTCTGCTGAATTTTCTTCGTATAATTCAAAACCGCTACAAAACACAATGTACTCATATGTACGGTATGTCGATTTGAAAATGTCCGGCATTTTGGACAATTCGCCCCGCCCAAAATGCCAGGGAATTTTATGCATTTTCGTTTCAGTTCAAGAACGGCAGTATAGGGCATATTGGGTAAGGACATTTTGGGAATTTTCATTCGAGGACAAATTGGGCCAAGTCATGGAATAAAATAGAACAATTTGGCCATTGATTTAAAAATCTCTGGCCAAATCTCTGGCTGAAAAAAAAATTCAGGGGAAGCGTTCAAAAATACCTTAGCGGGTATTTTCATTGCTGTGGTTTTGCGTTATGTCGCAACATTAGATATAAGAGTTACATGATGTTTTAATTTTTATATTTACTTCGGATCCACGTTGGAAACCTAAAAATTAGCCATACGGGTCAAAGTGGAATATGCAGTTTTCCAAACTACCGACTGAACTTTCCCCATCCTGGAAATATGGTTATACTCATATGTTAGGCGGTCATACAAATAAGGCGGTGATAATTTGTGTTCTTATATGACACTAGCTGATCAAACCACCGCCTGCGTCGGTGGATAACTGTCATTTCCTTATAACAACACCGACGCCGTCTAGTACTTGATCCGCTAGTATTAAAATTATTTTGCCGAAATGATTTTTTTAAATCGAATATTTTGTAAATGATGACCTTTGCTTCTGAAATACACTTTCGTATGATTATAATCAGAGGTGAATTAATAAAATAATTTTTACCCTGGCTCTAACCCTTAAAATAGTTTTGGCTTTCACGCCTTAGTTAACTTTTTTTTTACCCGAGCCCTAAATTTTTTACAGGGTGGGTCCACCATTGATTATAATCTAACATTACAAAACTTTTTTAAATAATCAATTTCTTGTGTAGATTCTCTCACCGTTGCCCATTATTTCACCTTGTCTTCAGTGTCATTTAAAATGATCTTAACATTTTCTTTTGACTTGCCTCTAAAAAATGCAACCAATTGATCATGTGAAAAAACATATTTAGGCAAATAAATACCAACTTTATCAAATCTTTGGACTTGAGATTTGTTAATCGTCATAGAAAAGCTTACGCGAAATTGTAGTATTATGAAAGCCCAAAGGTCTTCCGGAGGAGTGACAATGTCACCGCGCTTGCTACTATATAATGTTTTGATGACATGACATCGGCACACATACAGCATAAAAGCCAATTAGCTTTACGGCAATTTGTACTCGCGAAACTATAAAGCGCGTTTACGTTGCTTTTGCAATAAATTATTGTTCTCTACTGACGCCTAGCTATGTGCTCTCCTGTTTGATAGTTAAGAACTAAACTCCTCCCTTCGCGCCAAGTTTTGAAAATGAGCCATGGTCATTCTTCTTTTAGTACTAAGAGATGCCTCTGTGAAGTATGTATCCTATACAGTTCCAGACACTGGAAGTGAATCAATGAAACGTGCAATGAACGTACAGGGTAAGTCACAATATATTTTTCACTCTCCAGCTAGTCCTTACAAGGAACAATGGTAAAAAATTATTGAAATCCCATATTACTACATGTTGTATATTATATTGTTGTGATTTATTTCTTCCTGTAATCCGAAACCTCTCGATACGGAGACCAAGAAATCAGAGGAAAATCTGATTTTTTGGAATAGTGTTGTGAAAGTCCAATTTTTTACACAACTTTCAAAATTGTAAAATTATTAATTAAATTTGTTAATTGGATTTTAACAAATAAGACACGTTCGTAGACAATTTATCATAAAAACAGGACGCAAAAGTGTGAAACAATTTGCAATTGAAGCCTAAAATATCAAGGGAATAAAAAATCGATGTTGTTAATGTTTTATTTTAAAATGTTTGTTCTCAATTAATGACCTCTGTTCAAGCGTATTCTGTAGTGATTCATTGTCATATGGCTATATGAGATGTTTGAAATTGTTTGTAATTTATTTTATTGTGAATTATTTAATTTATGAAATTATTACTATACTGTTAGAACAAAAATTATAAATTTTGAATTGTTCTGGAATCTAAGGGATAATAATAGAATCTGTAACAAATAATGAAGAGGAAGGGGGAGTTGTTAAATGACCTTCAAGCTATCTAGACGTACAATAAAATTCTGTGTTTTGAGAATATCCCTGACTTTTGACACTCAACACCGTCATTATTATAGCGTGCATTCTTCCTTAAAATATTTATCCAGAGTCAACATTAATTGGTCCTTCGAACCGGATATTTGATTATTCTGTCTATATTGATAGTGTTGATTATTCTTGAGAAAAATAAATAGACATGGAAGAATTCATTAAAAGAAGACGCTATATCAAGACAAGGTTGACTAGAGCAAACAACAAACTTGAAAACCAAGAAACTCCGCTAGATCGTGTTATGTGCGAGATGCTGGATGAGCAATTACAAGAATTACGGTTAGACCTCAACAGCTGTGCTGATGACATTATGACCACTTGCGATGATAATGATGCAGAAGATCATGAAGAAGTTTTCAACGAGATGTTCGATAAATTCAATTCGATGAAATATACGTTGAAAGTAATGCTAGAGTCATTTATCCTTGATCCTAAAGCAAATATCGATGGAGCAGTAACTTCCAAAGGTCCAAGAATTCATACTAATAGCGATGCTGTGAAATTACCGAAGTTGGAACTGCCATCATTTGCTGGAAATTATGTGGATTGGACTGCTTTTGCTGATCTTTTTAGAGCAAGTGTTCACAGTCAATCGTTGAGCGGTGCTCAAAAATTACAATATCTTAAAGGAGCGCTTCGAGGAGAAGCATTACAGCTTATTCAAGGCTATTCGATTTCTGATGCGAATTATTTAGAAGCCTGGAATGTTTTGCAGAGGAGATATCAGAATAATCGCGAGATTGTGAGATCCATTATTAACAAATTTATTCGTCAACCATTCTTGAAAGAGAAAAATGCTATTGGTTTGAGATCGTTACTTGATCCTTCGACGTCATGTATATTGGCGTTACGAACAATGGGTTATACTGCTGCGGTTGAAGAAGACAATTACTGGATTTCGTTTTTATTAATGGAACGATTAGATGAAGAGTCTCGAGAACTTTGGGAAACAAAAATTGGACGCAACAATATGCCTAAATGGTCTGAGTTGATCGAATTTCTGGATGAAAGAGTAAGTATTCTGTCGTCATCCTCCCAAGATGGAAAGATGACAGTGGGGAAGAAGATCACACTAGAGAAGAAAATTGTATCTGCTCATCAAGTTACAACTACTAATAATTGTCCTGTATGTAATGACATTCATTTTGCATATCAATGTAAAAAGTTTATTGACATGAGTGTCAATGACAGAAAAGATTGTGTAAGAAGTAAACAATTATGTTTCAATTGTTTAAAAACTGGCCATGACGCTGGAAAATGTACATGGGGTGGTTCGTGTCGAAAATGTAAACAGAAGCACAGTACATTGTTACATGTGAATGTAACGCCATCTGTTGATACTGTTTCAGCTCATACAGTAACTGTGTCAAACAGAGCATTAATGGCTACTGCACAAATTGCCATTGAAGATAGTTCAGGAGAGCTACGTGAATTTAGAGCGTTACTTGATCCTGGAGCCGATGTTAGTTTCCTCTCTGAAAATGCTTCACAAGAATTACGTTTGAAAAGAAAGTGAAATGATGTCACAATTTCTGGAGTTGGTTCATCACCTGCTGGATCAGCAAAGCATATAGTTGAATTCGTAGTAAGATCAAAATTGGATCCTGAATTTTATGAGAGAGTCAACGCATATGTCATTCCAAAAATCACTTGCATGCTTCCAAAACAAGAAGTAAAAGAAGCGGAGATTGCACATTTAAAACATGTGACTTTGGCAGATCCGTTGTTGTGTAAGACAGGAGTAATTGATGTGTTATTGGGTGCTGAGGTTTTCTTCGATATTCTTCGAAATGGAAGAATAACCGGACCTAAAGGATGTCCCGTTGGACAGCAGTCGGTGTGGGGATTCATTGTTGTTGGAAAATGTGTATCACAAGCTATTCCATCAACCATTTCAATTCATCATGCTGAAATCGATGCATCGATGGAGAAATTTTGGCAAATAGAAGAAATTCCGAGTAAGAAATTCTTTTCATTGGAAGATCAGAAATGTGAAAACCATTTTAAATCGACTCATACTCGTGCTGAAGACGGAAGATATGTTGTACGATTACCATTTCGAGAAGAATGTGCTGAACTCGGTACTTCTATCAATTTGGCTGAGAAACGATTACGAATGATGGAGAGAAGACTAGGTTCGAATCCTGATTTAAAAGCTCAAAATGTAAAATTTATGAACGAGTATTTAAGTTTGGGACATATGGAACAAATTTCCGATGCGGAAGTGAAGAAAGCTTCGCATGAAGTTTATTATTTACCACATCATCCAGTAATTAAAACAGACAGTTCGACAACAAAATTAAGAGTTGTATTCGATGCATCGGCCAAAACATCAAACAATATTTCATTAAATGATCGACTCATGACTGGTCCAAAACTACAGGATGATCTGTTCGATCTTCTAATAAGATTCCGATTTTACCCCATTGCAATGAAGGCCGATATTTCGAAGATGTTTCGTCAAATTTGGGTAGATAAGCGTGATTGCGATTTTCAAAGAATAATTTGGCGTGAATCACCAGATCAGCCTATTAAACACTACAGATTATTGACCGTAACATACGGTACGTCAGTTGCACCATATTTAGCCAAAAGATGCTTGCAACAATTAGCTGAAGATGAGGATGAATTCTTTCCTGAAGCCGCAAAGATTGCCAAGACCGATCTTTACATGGATGATCTAATGTCCTCTCAGCGGGAGAAAGAAAAGGCATTGAAATTGCAATATCAGTTGATTCAATTGATGGCTAGGGGAGGATTTGATTTGCGTAAATGGATCAGTAATTGCAGTGAGTTATTGTTAGCAGTGCCTGAAGAAATGAGAGAAACTACGTTACCATTTCAGATTGATGAGTCAGATTCGGTTAAGGCTTTAGGATTAAGCTATCATCCATTATTTGATCATTTCAAATTTAATGTGAACTGTCCGCCTTCAAAATCAGTCATTACAAAACGCACTATAAGTTCCGAAATTAGGAAAATATTTGACCCAATAGGTTGGTTGGCACCAATAACTATCAACGCAAAGATTATATTACAGACTCTTTGGAGGGAGTCTTTATCTTGGGACGATGCAGTTGATGAGAAGATAGAGAGAGCATGGAAATGTTACCGCAGTTGCCTTTATCATATTGAAGATATTCGTATCCCAAGATGTCTTCTTTCTATGAATTCTCATAAATTTAATTTATATGGATTTGCAGATTCTTCTGAAAAGGCGTACGGAGCAGTTATTTATATTCGGGCATTCGATACATACAATAATTGTCCACAAATCCTTGCAGCGAAGACGAAAGTGGCGCCCACTAAGTTTGTGTCTCTTCCTAGATTGGAACTATGCGCTGCATTGCTTTTGTCCAGATTAGTTGACGGAGTTATTTTTGCAATGAAGCAAAAACCTATGGAAGTACACGCATGGACTGACTCAATGATTGTTCTTCAATGGCTACAGAGTCATCCCGCAAGATGGAAGACTTTTGTAGCAAATAGGGTCTCGGAAATACAAGAAGTACTACCATCAAATTGTTGGCATCATGTACCTGGTATAGAAAATCCAGCTGATTGCATATCAAGAGGCATATTAGCAGATGAGTTGAATAATCATCCTCTTTGGTGGCATGGACCTACTTGGTTACAAAACTATCCAGACGGTTTTGATGAGTTACCAACAGTTGTCGATGCGAGATTAGATTTGGAGGAGAAGTCAAGTGTGATTGTAAATCACACCAATACCAACGTCCTTGATTTCTATTTACTTAACAAGTACTCATCATTGTCGAAATTATTACGAATCACAGCATTAATATTGCGATTTCGTAGACGTCATAGTCGAAATTCTGAAGATAAGAAGTCCGGATCAATTTCAGTTTCTGAGTTAAAGGAAGCTCTTTATTGTTGGATCAGAATTGTTCAACGAGCAGAATTTAATGAAGAAGTGCATTGCCTTAAAAAAGGCAAAGCTATACCAATAAGTAGTAGGCTTGCTTCTTTGAATCCATTCATCGATGAGTATCAATTGGTGAGAGTTGGAGGACGACTGGAACATGCTCAAATTGATTCCAATATGAAGCATCCCATAATTTTGCCCAAAAAGCAGAGGCTTGTGGATTTAATTATTTGTAATGAGCATTTGATTAGTCTCCACGGAGGTTCCCAACTACTCAGTGCAAATCTTCGTCGCAGATACTGGATACTAGGTGGAAGAGACGTTATTATAAAAATAGTACGTCAATGTGTTGTCTGCTGCAGACATCGAGGAGAAATGGCAACTCAAATGATGGGAGAATTGCCAGCTGCCAGAGTAATTCCAGGGAGAGCCTTTTTAAAGACGGGTGTGGATTATGCTGGACCAATAACCTTAAGGGTTATCAAAGGCAAAGGTCACAGATTCTACAAAGGATATGTTGCTATATTTATTTGTTTTGTTACAAGAGCAATTCATATTGAGCTCGTCACTAGTTTATCTTCCGAAGCATTTATAGCAGCTCTGAAAAGGTTCACTGGAAGACGAGGTAAACCATCCGATATTTATTGTGACAACGGGAGGACGTTTGTTGGAGCTAAGAAAGAGCTTAGGTTTACTAGTTCAGCGGAATTTCAAAATCATGTCCAAAGGTTTCTAGCAGATGAACAAGTGACATTTCACTTCAATCCTCCATCTGCTCCTCATTTTGGAGGACTTTGGGAGGCTGGAATTAAATCTGTAAAATTCCACCTGTCCAGAGTTCTAGGGAATCAAGTTCTCAATTACGAGGAGATGTCTACACTTCTCATTCAAATTGAAGCCTGTTTGAATTCACGGCCCATTTCTACTTTATCTCAAGATCCTACTGATCAGCAACCATTAACGCCAGGCCATTTTATAATTGGAGATGCTTTGACTGCTATTCCGGAACCTTCGTATAGAGATGAAAGTATTTCTTATTCGAATAGATGGAAATTGGGTCAGAAACTATACCAGGATTTCTGGAGACGTTGGAGTGCAGAATACCTTACTAGGTTACAACAGCGCCCCAAATGGTTGCAACCAAAAGCAAATATTCAGGAGAATGAATTGGTGCTTATTAAAGATGGACGATATCCACCATTGAAATGGAAGCTTGGTAGAGTTACAGCAGTACATCCAGGAGATGATCAGCTGGTGCGGGTTGTTACATTGAAAACGATCGATGGAATTGTCAAGAGGCCAATTTCAAAACTATGTCTACTTCCGGTTCGTTGAAATATGTATTTCAAGGTGGCCAGGAATGTTCAAGCGTATTCTGTAGTGATTCATTGTCATATGGCTATATGAGATGTTTGAAATTGTTTGTAATTTATTTTATTGTGAATTATTTAATTTATGAAATTATTACTATACTGTTAGAACAAAAATTATAAATTTTGAATTGTTCTGGAATCTAAGGGATAATAATAGAATCTGTAACAAATAATGAAGAGGAAGGGGGAGTTGTTAAATGACCTTCAAGCTATCTAGACGTACAATAAAATTCTGTGTTTTGAGAATATCCCTGACTTTTGACACTCAACACCGTCATTATTACAGCGTGCATTCTTCCTTAAAATATTTATCCAGAGTCAACATTAATTGACCTCACTGTCATCTTTCCATCTTGGGAGGATGACGACAGAATACTTACTCTTTCATCCAGAAATTCGATCAACTCAGACCATTTAGGCATATTGTTGCGTCCAATTTTTGTTTCCCAAAGTTCTCGAGACTCTTCATCTAATCGTTCCATTAATAAAAACGAAATCCAGTAATTGTCTCTCAGCCAAATTGATAGAAGTACCGAGTTCAGCACATTCTTCTCGAAATGGTAATCGTACAACATACCTTCCGTCTTCAGCACGAGTATGAGTCGATTTAAAATGGTTTTCACATTTCTGATCTTCCAATGAAAAGAATTTCTTACTCGGAATTTCTTCTATTTGCCAAAATTGAAATTGGGAAAATATTTGACCCAATAGGTTGGTTGGCACCAATAACTATCAACGCAAAGATTATATTACAGACTCTTTGGAGGGAGTCTTTGTCTTGGGACGATGCAGTTGATGAGAAGATAGAGAGAGCATGGAAATGTTACCGCAGTTGCCTTTATCATATTGAAGATATTCGTATCCCAAGATGTCTTCTTTCTATGAATTCTCATAAATTTAATTTATATGGATTTGCAGATTCTTCTGAAAAGGCGTACGGAGCAGTTATTTATATTCGGGCATTCGATACATACAATAATTGTCCACAAATCCTTGCAGCGAAGACGAAAGTGGCGCCCACTAAGTTTGTGTCTCTTCCTAGATTGGAACTATGCGCTGCATTGCTTTTGTCCAGATTAGTTGACGGAGTTATTTTTGCAATGAAGCAAAAACCTATGGAAGTACACGCATGGACTGACTCAATGATTGTTCTTCAATGGCTACAAAAGTCTTCCATCTTGCGGGATGACTCTGTAGCCATTGAAGAACAATCATTGAGTCAGTCCATGCGTGTACTTCCATAGGTTTTTGCTTCATTGCAAAAATAACTCCGTCAACTAATCTGGACAAAAGCAATGCAGCGCATAGTTCCAATCTAGGAAGAGACACAAACTTAGTGTTATCGATGTTGTTAATGTTTTATTTTAAAATGTTTATTCTCAATTAATGACCTCATTGACAGTCAGTGACACTACCCCGCGTAGTGTAATGAAAGCAATTGTCCTCTGACTAAATTGTCATCACGAGCAAATATGAGAAGTTCATGATTCTCGTAATGTTACATGAAATTGTATTTGGAAACTGGGGTAGGAATTTGTCACAAAATTAGCATCAAGAAGAACAAGCCTTGTCTCAAAAATTAACATTGTGCTGCACACAACTTTGTTTAAAAATTGTAGATAAATTGAAAAACTCCCAATTAAGGTGTTTTTTGATGCAAATGAATGTATGGAATAATTTTAAAAAATTCTAGGATTTCCAATTACATGCTTTCGTATGTATTTCCTATAAATAACACAGGTAAAATCCTACCGGTCAAAAGTCTTTGGGAGTGGGTAGAATAAAAATCTCAAAAACGCAATAATTTCCAAACTGGATTTGTTGTTAGTACATATCTCACAATACCAAATTCGTAAATTGTAAGTCCCTTTTCTTCTTCGCATTCACATAAAATCTTCACATGTACATCATTAAATTAATTTAACTTCACATACTTCAAATTTAAAACTAAACAGCGAAGCTTCATGAAGGGAGAAAAACTTATTGAATTCAAAAGTTGTTTACACATTCCGTTTTAATATCAGATAAACTATTGTTCATTGTCAGTTGCAGCAATTTTTTTTTGCATCAAAGTGCTACAAAAGAGAGATTATTTTAACAGAAAAAAGTATCACCAAGGAATAAAGGAAAGGAACTGGGGAAATTGAGATACTCCCTCCATCCCCAGTATCTTCTTCTAGCAAAGGCAAGCACAAGTCCAAATGATCTTCCAAATCCTCATTCAAAGCAGATAACTTGATTTTATGAGAATCTCCAAAGAACATGACCCGGTCCGTGTGATCAACCATTTCCCATCGTGTCAAAGGATGAAGCAAAATAGTCAAATTCCCATGGTTTAACATGAACCAAGACATGGCTTCCGAGATTGACGTTTTGTTGCAACAAGTTTCGTAACTGCCGATTGGATGAGGGCCAACGGGTCCTTCATTGAATCTGTTGAGCCGACAGTTTTTCATTGGTCCGGCATTAATTTGTGCTTGTATCGCTTCCCTTGATTAATTCAAATTAATTCATTCTCATTATCTCTAAAATATAAAACGCGCGTGATGAAGCGACTATTTTAAAACTTCCCTCCCTCTCCTAAACGCGCTTTATAGGTTCGCGGATACAAATGACCATAAAGGTTATACTTATGGCTTAGCAAGTAGTAGCAAGGGCAGTGATACTGTCACGGGCTACATTTATAGTGCCATAAACGGTGGCTACCCATTTATATCAAAGAGAAGAGACATTTTAGAGTACGCTTTGCAAAGACAGTCACTTAATAAATGTCGGGGACAAAGTTTTGGTAAAGTTGCCGTTAATTTTCACATAGACAACTGTATGTTGCTTTTCGAGGGATAAGTCTAAAGAAAATATCAAGGTCGGTAAAGGTACATACAAAAGTAATTGTGTTTTAAAGAAGTTTTGTAAATTGTTGCAATTAAAAAGGCTTTAATAAGGCTACTGGCTTTCTTAATACTAGGATTTGACGATGAGGGGACATTTATAAATCTTCACTCTCTCTCCTAGAGACGCTTTATAGTTTTGCGAGTACAAATTGCAAATTGGATATTTAAAAAAGTTCTGTAATGTTAGATTATAATCATACGGAGTTGTATTTCAGGAGCAAAGGTCATTTAAAAAATATTCTATTAGAAAAAAACTATTTCGGCAATGGAATTTTAATACTGGCGGATCAAACCACTAGACTTCGTCGGTGTTGCACTTGGGAAATGGGGGTTATCCACCACCTGCCGTCCTGTGGTGGCTTGATCCGCTATCGGATAACATCTCCTATTGGTTTGCGATTGTGATGTGATTACAAATTACCTTAAAGGCTAACTACCCGGCTTATTTGTAGTATGTAATATGAATGTATTTACAACTGGGGTGTATTTCTGAATCATGTGCTATTCGACTGAACCAACAAGCTATGAAGCCTTTCAAAGCCAGCAATAGCTGGCTGTGCAGTGCTAGTTAAAGTTATATTAACTAAATATTAAAGATAAGCTATTACACATGCACCGGGTGACACAAAACCTTCCTCCCTCTTAATGTAGGCTTTGTATCGAAGAGACAATTTGGTAATATAATTTTTGATTCCCACCAATATTTAGCGTAAATCCAAACTTTGTTTCAAGTTAAGTAATTCAATAAAACGCATTTTACAAGAATAGAAAGAAATTTTTCTTCCACATGGGGGATTCGAATTTTTTTTACTATTGCCCCTCACTGGATGAAGACTTGCCGTCAATTGAGGGAGAATACGGATTTTTGATTTCCTGTAATTGTATGTAAATTGTCAGACAGCAATAAGAATTTAATTTTTAAAGGGAATTACCTAAAGGATTTCGCTTCGTTTATGTTGGCATCATCCGTTTGAAAAAAGTACGTGTGGAAATGATACCCATGGATCTCGGTGTCATCGAAGGATTGGGTAGTTCCAAGGGCTAATGTGGCCCCTAAAATCACTAAAACCTTGATTGAGTTTATCATTTTTTTCAACCGAATAATTTGCTACTCTGCACTCAATTTCCAGTACTCACTTTGAAATATACTCAACTTTATCCACAATAATAATAGTTTAAATCCTTACAAATGTCGCAATACTACAGCTGTGATAAAATCTATAGATACTACAATCTCTTTATACAGCCCACTTACACATGCATATTCAGTATTAAGGTAAACTGAAGAGAGTGAAATAATCACTTGTAAAACTGCCGCAGTGTTAACAATGTATTATGCACATGTCATTAATTGTATTAAAAGGAAGATCACGTTTTTTCTCTTATCAAGTTTGGTTTTCCCTTTTGGCGAACAATCATAATGATAGAATGTGATTGATATGATACACAATCAGTCCCAGTGTGGTAATCGGTACGGTGAGCGCCAGTACACTCCCTATGAGACATTCCCTGTATGAGATCATTGTCACGATAGGGACAAAACTAGGTGTGCATATGGACTCGTTTGTAATCAGAAATTCGGGTTTTTGATTCGAATGTCTTTCAATAAAATTGCGTCATCAAAAGAATGAAATAGAATACGTATCTGCTTGCTCAATACGAGGAGAACCCAATAGTGGAAATCCATTTTTGACCATTGGAGGAAACAACACAACCAAAATACAAGTTGTTTATAGCATATGAAATTAACTTCCTACTATGTAATACCGTCAAAATGAGTCATGTACATATGTCTCACTAGTGTTATTCCTTTATCAGTTTCTGCACTTGTGGGATAGGTTCCTTTTAACTACTACTTTTTTAGGTACGAAGTAATAGTGGATTTCTGAAGAGGGTCTTTCGAGAAAAAGTCATGATGCTCTGTGCATACGAAGTTCGATATTATTACGTAATGGCAAGATACAAGTGGAAGATGTATTGTAGCAGATGTGACCCCAAATATTGACTTGTAAGTCAATGAAACAATTTAGTAAATCTGGATCAAAATTTACTGGAAACATCAAACTTTTGTACGTCGCACATTTAAATAGACGAGAAGGGAGGAATTCTGTTAAGGATTTTCTGGAATTTTAGTAGATGAGTCTCCGCCAGATATTTGCGCCTTTAGGGTTATGATCTTGCAGAGATAGTGTAGTCGAATGATAAATAGGCCCTTGCAATAGTCATACATTTGGTTGATGATATCCTATGAAAGTAAAACTCGTGGTAATTTATGTACTAAACACAAAAATTATTTATTTCAAAGTCCAAAGAACTCGACAATATTAATATTTGTTGTATTGCTATCATTTTCGCCCAAAACACTGTTTGAAAATGATGGTTGAAAAAAACTTACAAAACTTAATTTTACAACTGTAATAAGTACTTATGGAAATAAAATTCTAGCAGTTAAGGAGAGTATACATGATGAGGAATATTCCGTTACAACAAATGGTGCATTGCTGGGCTAGAGGAACACTGTCATTGGATCTTACAAATTCAGAACGTGTCATGGCTGGTAAACCCTTACATTTCCAAGTCCTCCCTGGGAATGACACTTTGTCATTGACAATGCACTCCATCCAAAAAGGATTATATCACAGAGGACTTTCTCAAATCAGAAGAACAAAACTCAGGGAAATTGCAGTCCAAATTCCAATAAAGGGGAATTGTATCGTATAATAACCATAAGGAACTTCAAGGTGCCGGATACACAATGAAACACAATGCCAATAAATTACTTTTTCCCTAAAAGCATATGTATGTACAGACTGCCACAAAATCTTTGAACCACCCCCCCCCCCCGCATCCGCTTCTATAAGTGACAATAATAGATACAAAAATGTCTATTTTCCCATTTTGAAGGGAACTCTCTTCGAGAATTTAAAAAATTATTTAATTAATCTAGGTCAATTCTTGCGATTACAATGATCCTCCAAAATGTTAAGCAAAGTTGGTAACCATCTCATTCCTCTAAATGTGAAAAAATTCTCGCACAAATCATAACTTTGCTCACTTGCCGAAGCAGAACATCTAACCTGTGTTAATGCAAAAAATTATGACAGGTTTGCCATAAAAAATTTTTCCAAGAATTTCATACAAGTCTAGTATTTTGAATTACTTTCAGAACAACGCGACACTTTCATTCTCTGTCGTTTTTTTCTCACTTCCACTCCTAAACAAGTATTTCTTGCTTGACCTTTTCGACCCCGCGGATCAAAGATATTGACCTAGGCCAATCAAATACATTTCAATGAAAACTTGAATAAATTCCCTACAAAGTTGGGGAAAGAAATTTGTTTCCAAAGATCTCTCAAGGGGGTTTGGGGGTGGAGAAGGTTTTGCTGGACCCTCTGCACAGTAATAATTGAATAAGACAAAAACTTAGTAAACGATAAATCGCCAATTATTTCCCCAAGACAATCATTTTTTGCACAACTCCCAACCTTTTGCCATACAACATACTGTGTGCTCTCGATACAAGAGACCCCTTCTAAGAGCATTTTCCCTATAGGGGCAAAAATATTGGGGCCCCTTCCCCATATAATACATTGTGAATTTGTCTCCCTATATAAAAGCATTCCGCTATAAGAGTCAAACACTGCTCCTTCCCGGGGTATTCTTATAAAGAGAGTATACTGTACAAAAATCAATTTGAGGCATTTAAATGGTAATCAAATAACAAAAGTTCGTATACAAACATTACATTTTGGTTGTTAAATAGAGGGAAGAAATATAATTATTATAACCTTAACCTTAATATAGTGATTAATTAATTTCAAAAATCTATTCCCTAAAAAATCCATAAACACTCTGTATCATTTACTTTTACAAGTATACTCATATGATATTACATTATATTTTTTTTAACTGCGGGGGATGATTGCAGAACAATGTTACAACAGCTATTCGGAGTGACTGCGTATAATAACAATAAAATTCACACAATTACTCAAGCTAGCAGAGATTCTGGGGAGACGGTAAAAAATGAGAAGACGAGACTAGCCTTTGATTGTATTAATTACAATAAATTACAACACTATTGGAAATCCTTAATTCCTAGAAAAATTAAAAGCATTGTATACACTTGTGATAATTGCTTAAAAATGCCTATCCTAGATAAGATCCTATATGTAACAAATACATGAGTATTAGCTTATAGCAACCACAAAACAAAAACAACTGACACTCCATGGAGTGAGCACACAACCCGGAATCAGAGATACAAAATTAAAGCCACAGCCTCTATATAAAGGGAATTTAGCTCCTCACGAGTCAAGCCCTTCCAAGTGTCACAGGATACAACTAAACCTTTTCCTCCAACTCGAGTTCATATGAACGACAAAAAATCATACAATTTATTCGATTCCCTCATTATGTAAAAAATGTCTTCACATTTTCATAGCACTGTTTCATTGACCTGTGGAAATATTTGCAGTCATAGCTGTAGCAAATGTAACTAAAGCTTGGAATTTTCCGATGCAGTACCAGCTTGTTAAAACAATTTTAATATCCCTTCGGAAAGAGAGTTTTCTGTCAAGTGACTTTGTTTTGCTTTCTTAACCTCTATGACAGCAAATATTGAACTAGCTCAACGAAACAATTTTTAAAAAACAGGAAGAAAATGTGTTAGAAGATATGGGAAATGAATAAATTTTAATCCCTGTCCTTACAATGGGCGTAGGGGAGAAACTGGTTTTGTGACCACCCGCACACTCAAACTTGTACTCGTACTTACAAAAAAGCATTAAGTAACAACATCCTTAAGTAACATTTTCATTGAGACTAAGCTCGTATTTGAAAAAGTCAGCACTATATTTTTTTCGTGACCCGACTCACAATCAAATCGAACATATACGCTTGACCATGATGGTCGAGTATGTATAAATTACAATAATTATTATTACATAATTACTCTCGTGAGGAGCTACGAAAACGAGCAACTCAATGGGAAAGCAAGGGAATATTCGAAACATGCAAACATTAACAAACGGTCTTCGATATGTCCATATGTCAATGATAGTTTAACATTTAGGTTAATAATTTCCAAAATTCCTGCAAGCTTTTCATATTTTAAGGTTTCATATATATATATTCAATGACAGGTGTCTACGGAGTTGAGGATTCTTCATCCTCTTCCTTGGCTTCTGCCACTTCTTCTTCCTCTTCTTTTGCTGGTGGTCGGTCGGAATTCATGGAATTGTTTGCCATCATCATAGGGAATGGTACTGGGGGTCGGAATATCGGGTAGTCTCCGAACTGCAAATTATACGGGTACTTCAAGTTGCCATCAATTATAAGCTTCAAGTTCTTCTTATACGGAATGTGACGGTAAATTATGATCTTTTTTGAAGTCAATTTCTCAATCTTACTTTCGTTGCTGCCAGGTTTACTGGTCCACCTGGGAAATTTGGTGGGACAAATGGAAAGAAACGTCCGTCAACTCTGTCCCCGGTCGGTGGTTGAAATTGTAACCCGAGCGGGAGTTCCAGGGACATTCGTCGCCCACGACGGGAGGCCCCACTAGTCCACATGTGAGTTCCCATATGGACCTTTTTTCAAAATTAAGGGTCACAAAGGGATCGAAAAACGTATGTAATAATAATTCATTTATACAATAATCAAACGCTGAAAATAAGTAATTGTTTTGGCTTGCAGCTCAATCAAATCCCAGAATACAAATTTACCTTTAAATTTCCTTTGGTAGTAAAAGCCTTTTGGCAAACGCTGCATTTGAAGGGTTTATCGCCCGTGTGAGTTCTCATGTGAATATGCAATGATGAGGAAGATGAGAAGCTCTTCTGACAAACGGGACACATATGTTTGGACCCGCCTGAAGAAAAAGAATTCCTGGAGTCATCATCATTACTGTGCCCTACAATAACAGAACATTAAAATATTATTTGACATGCCCCCAAAAAATGTTTCATGACCTATGTATGAGGTCTAGGAGTTATAAGTAAAATATTAAGTTTGAATTCGTCAGGTACCAAAAGCAATCCTACCGGCAGGTCTGCTCTCATCATGGTGTCTATGTTCCGACATTGACTCCGGGCGTCTATGCCTTGGCTTCATTTCTGGTTCCTTGCTCTCCACTTCGATGTCCTTCGGCTTCGGCGGTGAATCCACCTCGTCCTTCCTCGGAGTTTCCGGGGAGGGAAGCTCATTGGAGCTCCCTTTGGACCCAGCACTAGATGGAGCTGGAGGCTTGGTCTGACTCATGTTCGACAGAGTATCCCCAGAGTTGGAATTGTGGTTATGAAGTTTGCTGCCATCAAATACTGTCGGAGGCATATCTCGAATCTTATGGGTGAGCATGTGCTGCTTCATGTTACCCTGGTTAGAAATTTTTAAGGCAACCAGAAACATTAAAAAATGGACTCATCGTAGAAAACCCACCAATATTTAAATTGAGTACCTTCGTAGAGAAGCCCCGCTCGCAGACTGTGCACTTGAAGGGTCGTTCCTTGGTATGACTGCGGTAATGTATTTCAAGAGCTGAGTTACAAGCAAATGTTTTCAAGCAGATGCTGCAAGTTGTGTTGCCTCGAGCAGCGCCCGCTACAATCCAAAGTTCATAATGTCAATTTATTTTCCTAGCAATTCTCCATGCCAACATTTTATAATTTGTAAAATTATCACTGGCTACATTTTCGAAGGTGTCAACTTCTGTATTACTTAATTTGAGATGGCACTAGAAGTAGTTCAATAATTTTCGATTTGGGGTTATATTTTAGATGAAAAAGTTAAGAATCTAATTTTTAATCATCTTTATCTGGTAATAGATTAGTTCGTTTTCACTTGGCGCTTTTTCAAAATTAATGACAAAGAAGGTGACAGATTTGAAAATTTAGCCAATAATTTATGTATATTAAAAGATATGAAATATTTCTTCGCTAACATTCGAACTCACCGCGCCCAGCTATCACACTCATATGCACCGGATTAAAAGCCGCAGTAGAATTCAAAACGGAATTTGCAAGCGATGTCAGCGCTGAATTTCCCATGAGTGGGTTTAAATTGGGCATAAACGGCGAAAACATGTTATTCTTTGGTGTCAAGTCCAAGGGCAAGAAAGGTGTAGAGGCGGCTTGGGAAGGTGGTGTAGTTCCATAGTCACTCTCAGACTGCCGTGCCCAATCCGACGAGGACAGCTCCGAATCGGTGGTTGCTGGACTATGTCCAGAAGTCCTGGAAACTGAGGATGCTGCTGCCAGAGGCACAGCAGAGGGCGTTGCTGGACCAGCACCCACTTTTTTGCTCAAATCTTCCGGGAAAATTCCTTGAGATCCCGCGAAAGTGGTAACGGTCCTGACTTGATTTTCAAGTGCGGCTAAACTGGTGGAAAATTTCACTTCCGGCGTCCCAGGAGTTGTTGCATCGCGTGAAGAATCGGATTTTAATTGTGGTGGTGGTTGATGTTGCTGTTGTTGTTGCTGCTGCTGCTGGTGATGCTGTTGTTGTTGCTGTTGCAAAAACGATATTGCCGCAGCATTTGCGGCTGCTGCTTGGGAAAAGCTTGGGACAAAATCCCGGATTTCGCCTGCGCGAATCTGATCTAAAGTCAAATCCGTGGGTTCACCAGTGTGTAATCGAATGTGCTGTTGAAGAACGAGTTGGGTGGTAAAGCGCTTGTGACAAACTGGGCATTGATGGTGAGTGTCGCCCTCTTTGATCCGATGCACGCCCATATGTGTTTTCAAATTGCCTTTGGTGGTGAAAGCTCTGCCACAGAGTCTGCATTTGAATGGACGCTCTCCCGTGTGAGTTCTGTAGTGCATTTGAAGCGCGCTCTTACAGCTTAGAACACGATGGCAAACTACGCACTCATTCGGATCCGATATCTGGTTATCGATGTTATCAACCAATTGTTGTAATTTTGAAGTTTCCGAAGAGGTATTCACTTCAATGAGAGATTCCCAAGCAGAAGAAGCGGAACCTGGGCGGGGCAAAAGCGCGGCATAAGCGCGCGGGTCTTTTGCTAGCTCCATTAGATTCAGATCATCTATAGTTCCTGAGGAAAAATTTGTTGGTTCTTCTTTAGCAGGACTCTGGCTGTGTCGTCGATGTGATTTGGAATTCTTCGACGCAGAGGATGGCCTACCTGGTCTTGACGCTTGTAACGGCAAGGAATGCATTAGCGGTAGACTTTTGCTAGAAAGATTTTCAGGCTGATCCGTTCCATTGAAACTATCGTCTGTATCAATGTCCATCTCTTGCGCATCATTTTCCAAATCTTCCATCTCACCATCTTCGTCTTTACCATTTTCCTCGAATTCTTTTTCCTGGATTTTGACCCTGGATGATTTTCCTTCCTCTCGGGATTTCAGGGTTTCGTTTTTACTTTCCATTACGGCATCGTCGTCTTCCTCCTCATTATCGGATCGGGAGTGAGATCTTCTGGGGGGCAAGGAACTCACTGACGATTTCCCCATTGGGATTTTAATTTTAGCTTTACTTAAATCTTCTGGCTCCAGAGCTTCTTGAAGCTGCATTCGTAATTTAGCAGCATGGTCGTCGAAACGCATGAAGTTCATGGGTTGGAATGGTGGGAGGGGGCCAAAGGGTAGGGATGAGGGAAGAAGTTCAGGAGATCTTTCCCCATTGCTGAGAATTGGGGGATGGAAATGATCCAGATGTTCTGGAACAGGGTGGGGATTCATTTTGACGTGGGGAAATTTCATCGAGTGTCTTTGGAAATGTACTTTGAGGTTCCCTTTGGTTGTGAATCGACTTCCACAAACGTTGCATTTAAATGGACGCTCGCCCGTGTGGGAACGAATGTGAATTTGAAGGGCTGAGTCGCTGCCAAATACCTGTAAAAATAAATCAAATTCACAGCTGTTCATACGGTCTAATTTTGCAGAACCCTCTATAAGACCGCACCTCAGAACCTCACAATTTCACTTGCAACGAAATACTCTGATCACGAGGAAAATTATCATTACAGGAAATGGGAATGTGTCCAAATATTTTCGACCGTCATAGAAAAAACTGTGTGCATACTTCAGGGCGATATTGCATAGCTTTCCTGGTTCTGCACTCTCCTACACAATCTTAAGGAAAAGGCGAAAACAATTTGGGTGTCATTATAGCCCCAAAATGAAGGAGGAAATGTTGACTTTTAAACTGACATTCTTATAAGGAGAAAATCCAGCATTAAAGTAACAAAGACATACTATCACAATTTTCCCGCTCCTGTAGAGAAATTGCTATACGGGTGTCTCTTTTAATGAGAGTACGTTGCAAACGTAAAATTGCGCTCATTCTTTGGATACACTTGTACGGAGAGCGTACTATAGTGTAAAGAAGCAAAACAATGTAAAATAAACTGAGCATCCGTCAAAGAAAACCCACCTTCCCGCAATATTTGCATCGATGCTTGAAAAAGGGTTCTCGTTTATCCAGAATCCCGGTCTTCCTGTAACTCTCGTCCACTAAAGAGGAGGCTAGCAATCCTTGCGAAGCGGAGTCCAGAACTTCTTGCGCTCTTTTCTGGAGCATCTCCAAAGTGTTGGGTTCCTCACTGGAACCCCCGTCGGGCATCATAATACTGTTCAAACTGTAGGAACTGGCTAGTCCAGGAGAGAGCGGGCGATTCGGATCTTGATTCCCGCAATTGAGCATGGAAGCAAATTTCATACTTAAAGTTTCCCCGGTGCTGGATGGTGCATTGCTGGAAATACGGTTATTAGAAGGCTCTTCTGGGGAGGCTGAAGTCCTCTTGTCACTTTTGGTAACTGTGGATTTGTCTTTGTCGTCTCGGGGTTTCCGATGTTCATGACCATTCTCCATATCGAGGGGTAAGGGACTACTGGGTTCGGAGTCTTGACCAGAGTCCAACTCTCCGTTACACATTGCAAGTTGGGTTAGGAGCTGTTGAATTAGTTGCAATTGTACAAGTTGTTGCTGCTGGAGTGTGAACAGTGTGGATTGAATCAGGGCTAAGTCCTGCAACGAAGCTGAACTGTACTCGCTTGTCGAGGATTGGATCGCAGCTGCTGTTAGTTCTGCCACGGCAACCTGTTTCCCCAAAAGTTTGATAAAATATCCATTAAATGTCATGCTTCGTTTAATTGCCAGATTTAGCTAATAATTCGTAGACTGCCCCTATGAGAGCTCCTCTCAAAAGAACCAAATTCAACTCAAATAATTTCATACTCTGATGAGGAGAAAAATCAACATTGTAATAAATGGGAGTATGTCGAAACGGGTTCTACTACAAAGAATTCTCTCTCTATATATATATAAGAGCAGTCCATAGAAGGAACAACATTTGACTGATGAAAAGGATATACGTTACATGGAGCAAAATTAAAAGAAAAAAATCATTACGGTGAACGAGAAAGTATCCAAATATTTATTCCCTTGAAGGGAAAATGCTCTGATGAGAGGGTCTCGTATAGGCAGAATACAGTTTAAAAAAATGCTCTTGTAAGGAAGTTTCTTATAGCGAGAGTGTACTGTAATAATTGTAAGTATTAACTGATCTCTAGAAACTGTCACACCACTCAAAATCACGTACATTTGCATAAAACGTAAATTTTATACTAGAGTAAGTAAATTTTCCAATAAATTTGGCTTGAGTCAAAATATGTTAATTTTTCATTTTCATTTTATAAGCTCTCAGGCCAAACACGGGTCAAGTTGGTAATTAGTTTGGGACAGATGTAAAAATGAGATGTGGTAAATTTCCCAAAGTGTTTCCTGATCAAATATTTACGCTAAGGGAAAAGTTCTGATCTATAGTTGGAGGCAATCTATAAGTCAAGTGTGAGCTGGGTTAGGGATCTTGTATGGGCTATTTACAGTACACTCTATCTATAAGAGCAAATTTATTTTAAAAAAACAATTCTGATTGAAAATTAACTGATAACTAAAATTAGGGTAAGCTAAAAAATATCTGAATTTTGTTGCCCCTATAGAGAAAATGTTCTCATCAGGGCTCTCTTATAGCAAGAGTACACTGTATATAGTGGTGTTCAAATTCATAGTTTTGGTATGGATATTTTAAAAATCAAATTGCGAATATAAAAATCAGGTTTAAAATTATAACACAAAATTGAGATCTAACCTCTTTTGTTCAAAAATGTAAAATATTTATTATTTTAGCGTTCAAATCTGGACAGAATTCAACAGCAGCAGTTTTATTAGGCTTTGATTCAGATAGCCTCTTACCAACATAAAACTTAGCCTTCCTCACTTCGCCCCCTGCTCTCATGAGTTCTATTTGAATACTTTCAATATTTTAAATTTGGCTGTTGGTTCCTTATTGTCAAGACTGAGTCTTTCCTTGACCGTTCTACATAAAAATGGGGGAACTTATTTGTTGATTACCTTTGTACTTTCCACTCTCTCAATGGTAATGCTTGTACCCTCTGGCCAATGAAAATCAACCATTAGGTTTTGCAGGGCTGCAGATAACGATTCTTTTTCTAACTCCGGAGACTCATCTGAATCCTGTGCAATTTTACAAAACAAAATTCAAGTAATAATTATAATTTTATGGAAGAAATTATGTAGGAAAAGATCTCATAATATATCAAAGCCTAGGCGACGTTTCGAAACGAGTATTTCATGAGAAACGCTCAAATACCCACGTACTGTATCATATTCGTATCTATTACTACCATAAATGGGCTTGCACACATCGTAATTTCGTTCGTGCCTGATCAAATGTGTTCATTTAGCCCCGTTCTATATCCTATGGATGCCACCTTCAAAAGAATCAAATGCACCAAGGAGTTGTCTATAGCAAAATGTTGCAAATGTATAAATATTACAGTGACTTTCGCTATAAGAGCACCCGGAAACGGAGCAAAATTTGACTCTTACAGTGGCATGCTCTTAGATTAATACTACTTAGTTGTGTTACAATCTTACTCTACTAATTGGGCAAATGATATCCAAATAATCTTACCCCTATCGAGAAAATACTCTTATAAAGGGATGTCTTATCGTGTGAGTATTCTGTGCACTCATAACAGGGCTGAAAAACAGAGGGGTCGAGAATCCAAATTACAAATTTTGTTCTGACATTTTCATTTTCTATCATTAATAATTTATCCTATTATGCACTGCGCTACTTCACAGGTTTCATATTCTAAATTCAACCTTGCCCCGTTTGTATGTACATATACGCGAAGCTAGTCTATACATTTAATCTCGCAAATGGTCATTTTCCCCAATGGCGTTGGGATAGTATTTAAATTTTGATGTATTCATTGGTAATTCCAAGCGTATCCATGAAACTGTTAGTTACGTATTTGTAGCATCATAATTGACATCACATTAGTAATTCTTGTTAGCTAAAAACAATGCAAACATGCAACAGTAGCGTTTATTGTGTTTTCTGCCCTCCCGAGTCGATTTTGTTTTTATATGGCCTGTGATACAGTTCTGGGGCACGGCGTACCGTGTTCTACCGGCACCCTCTAATTGGAAGCCTCCGTTTTACTCGAATTGCCAGCTTTCATTTTACGTGAACTTTGCATGTAAAAGTAGAGTCTCGCTAAAGGAGCACCCATAAAATTTGCATATTTTGGCTCTTACAATGGGTAGGCTTGCCTGAGGATGAAAACTGACAGAGGGGTAAAGGACCATGCTCAATTACGTTTCCCTCTACAGAGACGATGTTTTTCTAAAGGAGTCCCTTATAACTCGAGTCACTGTATTTTGCGTGCTAACTGTGCCCTCTCAAAGGTCTAATTTTCTCATGGAAGCAGGTTCTGGTCATGGGAACAGAAATTCCGTGCCCGTTCTCTTCCCGAAACTTCGGGGACATTTCCGCTTCAGGATATTTTAATTTTACGTGTTATGTACTGTAATGAATATTTTATTCTTTACTATCTCAACCTCCATAGTGCTGGCGGCACAACAACAGCCAAAACGCCAGTAGCTCAACAATTTGTTCTTTTAGGATTCATCCTTTTATTGATTCATCAAAAACGGGAATGACTGGTTGCCAGCTCCCACCAAAGAAGTCTGATGACAGCAGAAAAACAGGATTCTGCATAAGGGACAAATTTAAATCCCCCGCTAACCTAAATTTCAAGCTTCACTTCATATGAGTACTGAAGATGGCGTAATTTCAAGGAAGGGAGGGGGAGGAAAGGTTGTGTGACTTTGAAGGATCATTGTCTGACCACCGGGTATACAGATCTACTGTAACTGTGTCAAAACTCGGATGATGACATTCAAGAATGAAGCCTTATAAATCTGATTTAAATTGAAACCTGTTCTAACCAAAGATTAGAATGTGATAAGATATCTCTATGGTCTGACTCTTGACTCCTTAAGGGAACATGAATCCTTAAAGACTATTGGTTTTGGGAGTCACTGTATTATACCTATTAATTTAAGCGAGGGACTATTTACTGAGCTGCTATAATAGTTTCTTTAACGGTGCGTGCAACCATCCAAGTAATCGTTCCTGTTAATGTCAATAGTTATTTTTTTTATTGGGAGCTTCATTCCGATTTGTAACTCCGAACTCCTAATCCCAAGAAACCTTTGTTCCCAATCAGCTGGCTCCGTTTATTTTCGGGTGACAAAACTCTGTTCAGTTTTTGAGCCGTTTTCCTTCCTTAACACTCGGGTCAATTCCGATTCCTTCACAAGGACTGTCGTGTGTGCGTAGTTTTAGCAATTCCAGTGAACTGTTTTAAATGTACTATTTAACTACTATTGGCTTGCAATATTCGCTGAACTATTGTGTCCCTAAAACTAATGGTAAGAGAGTTTCTTTTAGTTTTTATTCTCTGATGTTACTTGTATGTACAATCAAAGCTGCGTATTCCCTGGTCTCAAGTTTAAATGACTAATATTTTTTTATTGGATGAGACAAATGAGTAAATTAAATGAGAATCCACAAACATATACAGAGTGACAGTCCTTGTGAGATCACCCGTAAAAGCAATCAAATTTCACTTATAAACACGCTGTCATAAGGAAATGAAGAGACGCTCTTATGTGTTTGAGGGGAGAAATGAATATTTTAACCCGGATAGAAAACATGCTCGTAGTGTCTCATAGGGAGTGTGCACTTTAGTAGTACAAGTTTGATTAAATATTATTTCTTCCCAAAGACAATTATGCACACAGCAGCACCCCTGATAGTTTCTGAATATTGAGCTAGCACGTTAGTACACAATTTTTAGTCTACAATTTTGATCTACAATTTTGGCAGGCTGTAAGCAATGCTAAATTTTTAGCTGAGCTTAAATAATAGACACAAAAAATGACATTAACACAACCAGGTTAACCTTATTAATTCCAAACTTAAAAGGACACTTGCTTACCTTGTCCAAAGAACCCTCCCGGCTATGAAATTTAAGTGATGACCCATTCCCATTTTCTATTCCATTTTGGTCTTCGTCTGGACAATCAACACAAGAGGTTTAATGTTAACATTTTTTGGAATTCTGACTAGAAATTGTGAGTGCAAGCCTCTGGGGCACAGTAAGATTTGCAAAAAGTTTCAAAATATATAATTATTCATAGCTCGAATTTGTTATGTAAATTCCTATGGGAATCTCTTTCTCGGCCAAGTATAGACTAAAATGTGGAAAATGTGTGAGGTGAAAATCATAATGTAAAATGATATGGTCATGCTGTAGGCTCAAAAAATGGGGAAATCTGGAAAAAAAATCCTTAATCTCATAATTAATACATACCAAAAGGAACCACCTTTGGATATTCCCTATCCTTCAACATTTGAAGGAGCGATGAAAGGAAGGCGCAAGAGAGTGCAACGAAATATGACAGAAAATAATAAAAATAAACATAATTTCCATTTACGTGTAATGTCCGCCTTGGAATATTTTAACAAATTGCGTCCTGGTAATTACTGTACTAAATATTACGATAATTATTTTCATTGGTTGAGGGGATTTAGGTACAGGAGCTATGAGCAAGCTCTTGTAATAAAGCATTTGTTCACGAATGATATCTTGAGGAAAGTAATTACTCACTTTGTAAGTACAGAGATTGAGCCCACAGCCTATAACTTGGTCATAAAATGTGAGTTCCAAAAATAAAAATCATGTCATAAAGCCATAGCGTAATATGGGAACTCAAATAACATTTATGACTTTTTTAAAGGCCCTCACTCTTACGAGTATGTACACGTGTAGTGTTCAAGGGGGAAGCAAGTCATAATAATGTTAAGTATGCGGAGTGAGTGAGGATGGGAAAAGCGAAGATTTTCGAGATGATTTTAGTACATTTACAATTTACGTTTTTTCTTCTTCTCTGGGTTTTACCTTCACAGAAGGAATCATGAGGCCGTTCCGCCTCAAAGTTCTCCTCCGGACTCATTTCCTCCTCTGAAGAGATCATTGCGTCTTCTTCCACCTGCGGGAATTTCTTTCCCTCGTCACCTGAAATATTCATTTTTTTGTCATTCCAAAATGCTTCACTTATTTTAGTGCACAAATGTCCCTCCCACAATTCAATCTTTTACTAGCTAAAGTCTTAAATTAGAATTTAATTAAAATCATTTAAATAATTACCCTCTAAATTTCCCAAGCAATGGTTAGTACTGACCAGTTCTAAAAGCTATAAAATTACTGTTATTTTTTTCAGCATACAGTCCATCCTCGCTATTTTAGAACAATGCTGTCTGAAGTTTAAATTTTTAAATATTTTTTAAATTGGAATATTTTATATGTAAGACTGAATAACCTCATTTTCAACAAACATTGCTAACCACCAGCGAAAAAACTTTACCATTGATACAACAGTACTTCATTGGTATTTATTTCAATTGGCGTCAAAACTCAGCAAAAAGACCAATTAATTAAAGAACCAATTGTGGAATTGTACGCCTGACTTACTCACAATCAGTTCAGTTCATCCCCCACAACATGTACTTCAAGAATTAAAAACCGTATATGGACCGGCAACCCAATGTTTGCATGTGTACACAGTGTAACCTGTATATAAGGGACCCTCTCACAAGAGCATTTTCTAAGCAGGAGAAAAATTAGTTGGGAAGATTCCCCGTTGGCCCCATAACGCTAATTATTTGTAAGTCTCTAAATTTAAAGCATTTGGTTTTGGCTGTCTAGTGTACTTGAGAGCCGAGAGCTCACTGTATAAATAAAATAGCACGAATACGGTTCTCGTGTAACAAAAGAGTCTATAAATGATGTAGTTGATCACGAGCAGAAATTTAATTAGAAACAAGTCAACCTTGTTAATTTTTTGATGAATTCAGGAGAGTAATTGGGAAGGAAAAGGTTTGAGGGGAAAAAAGGAGTCAAAAATGAATTTCCCCGCATGGTCTCCATTCAATATTGTTCTCATTATTTGCCAAAGGGATGATAAAAAAGAAGAGAAGTCTGCAGACCAGAAAGGATGTTCTCATAAGATTATAAGAACTGAAAAAAAAGTCTCTTTTTTTCCCTTACAATTCCATGGAACAACTTGCCTTGTAATCATTTTTGCATGTATCTCATTGAGTATCTTTGTCTCTCTCTCTCTCTCTCTCTCATACTTTAGTATATGAGCTTTGGAAGCTCTCGCGAGTTGATATGAAAGTCGTGAGTTTCCCTCAAGAGAGACATTTCCAAGGTTTATTTTTAGCCCAGGAGCTCCTTGACTACTGTAACGGAGTACAGTGTATGTACATAGATACAGGTCATTATTTGTTAGCTCATGCTATACAAAGACTCACACATTATATATACATTCCTTGTGTATAGTTTAGTTTTGAGACCGAGAGAAGCGAAGCTTATTTAACTCTGTTTGCACAAGTCATTTCATAAGTCAAGTCTTTGGCATTTTAAATGCTCACATGAATTAAAGAGCAATGTGTGTTGGGCTATAGGGAGGGAGTGCGAAGGAAAAATGTCTAATTGAAAATAAAGGAAATTTTGAGCATATGGAGAGGGAAAAAGGAATAAAAAAAAGGAGGAAATAAACAGGATTTACGAGCACCACTGTCATTCCAAAAGGATGGATTTCATTGAACCGTTCCTTCTCTCTCTCTCTCTCGCTCCTCAATTATTTCATTTCATTGTCCCATCATTTACCATGAATTCCAATCCAAACGGAATTACACATGCTTTGACTTTCTGAGCACATAGACAGAGAGAGAGAGAGAGAGAGAGAGACGGAGAAAAAGAAACGCTCCTCAAGTTATTTTAATTTCAACGTCGAACAACTCATCATTATTCTTTTCACAACACAGAACGCTTCTTCAATATAGACAAAACTCTCGAAACCAACTGGCAAACGTAAATATACACTTTAATTCCGAAACGTTACTTTGACTATATAACCAACTCCCCGAGATGTTTTGAAATGGGTGATTTCCCATCCAAACCCCATCATTAATTAGTTCCTTGTATATTTGGATTGTGCCATTCTACTACTGTATCTATCTACAACGGTCTTAAACTTACTTAGGTATCCCTGTGGCATCAAATACCTGGGCGGGTAAATTGGGGCAAGCTGAGAATATTTACCTCTTTGCCTACGGCCCGAAACATAAATTGTTAATGTTACAGAGATCCTTGCACGTGATTTCCCTCGTAACTTAATTATTTATTGAGAGAGTGTATCGTTTTTTTTATGCGTATTTATTTTCACGTTTGATACAGCATTTGCCGACAACATTTGGTTGTTTCGGTGCCAGATCAATGATTCCATTAATAAACCTAACGTGTCAGCGCTTGGGACCAATTACTACACACAGTCAGTGACATATGCCAAATCGAGGGGAATAAATTCGGAAATTGTCGGAATCTATAGATAAATGTCCCTACTTAAATAATTTATCAAACCATTCTTAGGGGCCATATGGTTCCATGGGAATTTAGTCGTGGTTACATGTACATAATAAATTACGGTATAGTATCAGAATTTTAATGCAATTATTATAACTGTTACAGGAGAGGAACGTGCAGGACAGCCATATCTGGTTTTTTTTTGTAATGGGCGGACTTGATAGGGAAGAACTAATTGATAATGGAGCTGCCGTATATCTGTAATTGGTAAGGATTTCTTTCATAAATTACTCTCAACAACTCAATAAGGAACTGCTCCTTTAAAAAAGTCAATAGTAGGTTAAATATGTTAATTATGTGCCCAACATTATTATTGTTTTTTGTATGTAGTAGTCTGTGGCTTTTGGCAAGCATTACAGCGTTGAGGTGTGAGGGAAATAAAATTATTTTTTTTTGCTCTGTAGGAATTCATATCTTGGGATGACGGGGGAAATTATAAGGTTTATTTATTTGGGAGCACTTGACAGGACGCAGTCGTTCATCTTGTGACACTAAACAGCAAATAATTTCTTTCTCTCACACGTCATTACCAATGGGAAAAACCTGTGAAATATTTGAGGAGACAATAGCGTTCCAGAAATGCTGGGGTGACTGAAACAGGTTGAGAATTCCAAGCTTCCTTTTAAAATAATAATTTATGATAAAAAAATGATAACCCCTGCTCGTTTATTTTTATCGTGTAGAATCATCAGCCAATTAGGGCCCGGCGCTGCCATATGCGTCTAAAGTCCCTGGTCTCATCGCATATGTCTGATAATCTTCAATAATATTCTTCAATGCTAATCTTCCTTAAAAAAAATTCCTTCCTCATAAATGAGATCTGACGTTGATGTAATTTCATGTCAGATTTTATATAGGTATATCCTGAGGGGAAAAAAACAACAGGATGTGGCAAAAACTATATGAGGGGAGCTTGAAAATTAGCGCTGTTTTAATAATACTGTAGAGTGTAACAAAAGGCAAGTTTGGGGATAGGCAGACATTGTGTACGGACATATGCAAGTTTTAAATTTTAAAAACTAATTATAAAAATGACACAATAGATAAATCCCGCCCATCAGGAATGTATTTATATATGATGTTAAAGAACAAAAAGAGTATTTTTAACAACGGGAATATTTATAATGCGAATTTCAGTCCCTTGCCAGCCATGAATCGGAGAGATCATTGCACTAAAGTCACGAAGTGCTATGGTGATAATTGTTCTTTAAAACAATCTCCCCCCTTTTAACTGGTCCCATTTAAATGCATATTGTCGTACATACTTATGCTCAATAGGTGATAATTAACAAGCATGTTGCACTTGCCATCCCACCAATCATTCGGATAAGAATTACATTAAACAGAATGACAAATGTCTCTTGAGACAAGTTCCACTTGGGAAATGTACTATTACATATAATAGCTCTCGAGCTATGGAGTGACTCGATCCTGGCAAAAATATGAAGACGTAATTTGAAGAGGAAAGTCAAAATAAAAGCAGATCTAAATAAAAGATTAAAAGGAGCTGGAAACGCATGGGTTGAAGTTACACTGCTCCTGACTATACGAGACCTGTCTGAATCCCACAACCAGCCCCATTACATTCAATATGCATTTTTTACACATCCGCCTGTCCTGCAAGGCGTTACTAAATTAGTTGTAATTGAATGAACATGAGAAAAATAATGTAAAAAACATACAAATCGCTTTAGAGTTGTTCTTCAACAAAGAGGGAGAGGGAGAGAGAGAGAGAGAGGTGGAAGAAAAAGGGAGGAAAAAACGATAGAGAGAAAAAAAAGAATTGATATGGTAAAACATGGACTGAGGAAAAGTTGGAGTATTATGACAAAATTGTATAATTTTCTGTGCATTGGAATCCTTTCGGGTTAAGCATTTGAGCAAATGTCGATACGTCTGTACACACGTAAATGTATCTTTAAAAAGGGAAAAATAAAGAGACAAAATAAAGGGCAGTGTCTACATTTCAATACACTTACGTGCATAAGGGGTGCCACAAAACCTCAATTCTTCCCCTCAGTCCTACATAAAAGCAGGTTTAAAAAAATTAAATTCCTCTAAATTGTAACGAATTCTCTTTCCGATTTTCTGATATTTGTTTCATTAAATTACATATGTACGTCAATATTTATGGCACGGAGGTGAAAACACTGAAGCAGATTTTTTAAGCATTTCAAAACTAATTTTTTGAAATATCGCACAAATGTTTTTCCTTTTGTGTACAGCAAACATTGTGGGCTTTTTATGGTATGTACATATTTATCTCAGAACCACTGCTTATTGTACAGTGATTGGCTGTTTTAAGAAAAATTAAAACCCTAAGCTTGTAGGATATTTTTATGGGAAATTTGATCTCGGTGACAATATGCTTTGACCTTAGGTCAATGAAACAGATTTTGTTTAAGAAAATACGTTACAATTTGTGGATTTTAAATATTTCAGTTCAATTGTCCCTTATATGTGAGCTAGGGGGAAGACTGAAGTTTGGTGACACCCTGTGTATAAGAATTTGAGTGTATACAGAGAGATTCAAACATATATAAGTTTTAGTTGCTGTGCAAGCATGACAAAAGCTCGTTCCACTCTTCCTCTCTATCTCAATTATTTATCTCTCTCTCTCTCTCCGGCACATTTACATGCTCAACAAAAACTATTAATGGCTCCGCATTTTTTCCCATTGACAACTTCCACTAAATTTTTACTCGCTTGTCCTCCAACCATTCCGTCTATTTTCCAACCTTTATTTTCCCAACTGAAGGTATCCCCACAATACAAACACACTTTTTAAGTACACAGATGTTGACAGAGGGGACACAAAGAGAGAGAGAGAGTAATAAGTACCATTTTTATTATCACTCCCTGGCTCTTGCCTTGCATTTTAATGCCATCGTTTGTCTTGTTCCCAATGATATGTATAACGTCTATCATTTAGACTCTCAAGTACTTACTCCTAGTATCTCCCAACTAACGTTTTTTTCCATCCCAAATATTGTCACTTCCAACATAACAACGACAATTCAAATTAATCTCTCTAAACTCAATCATGACACCAAAGAAATTAAACAAGTTTTGAGCAACGAGTCTCTCAAATATGCACTTGACATTTTTTTTTTCCAAGCGGGTAAAATATTACGTTCTAAAAAATATTTCTTTTGGCCCGTCTTGGAACAATAAGCGTTTTACACACACATAATTATTTTTTTCATGGGGACTCATAAAAGTCTATTTTTTTTCATGGGATATCATAAAAGTCCTTATATTTCTACATAGCCCCAATTTGCATAATAAATTATAGATAGGTGCCATATAAATTCCCGTCAAAATGTTGATTTGAAAAATATATAATGTAGGCCTTCAATCCAGAATGATAATGTCTTCACAAGTAATTGAATTTATACTATGACATTTTTATGCAAGCATTAATTTAAAAAAAAAGGAAAATAAAGAAAATCCTCACGTAATTCCGCAGGTGGAGGAGCCTCTTCGGAATCAATAGCCGAGTTGCTCATTTTTCCTTTGACTGTCTGACCTTCCGTGTCATCGTCTTCTGAGTGTCGACTAGGACGGGACTGCTTGCGCCTCTTGGACATAATACTATCTCACATCTTGCTGGTTTAAAGGTGAAACACCTTTGTCCCGTTGCCTTGGATGGTGGGTAACATTTCTGGAAGAATCATAACTCAAGATGAGTCACACAGATCTGATTATATTTGAAACCCTCTGGTTTCAAAACCTATGAACAAAAGACACTGTTTCCCAAGAGGAGTTAAATTCAGAGCACATTTCAGTTCCTTGCGGGAACCCCTCCATTACAGTCGAACCTTATTGTACTGTCACTATATATATATATATATATAAAAGACACACTTGTACAACCATATGTTCCCTACATGTCCGAAAAAAAAATTCCACACTATTTCCCATGTGAAACTGTTTATTTTTCATAAATCATAAGCGGATATGCTATAAAAGCCAAATGTAGTTCCTTTTAAGAGGACGCCCTTATAAAAGCAGTGACGTGTACATACATCACTGAAAAATAAACATTACGAAAACCCATGGCCATAAAATACATTTATGAAGGATATGCTGTTCAAAGTTGAGCAATGTAAATCAAGGGTAAGTATCCCGTAATAACAATATTTAGCAATGCCATGAGAAAAAAAAATTCTCACGAGAAGTTATGCCTCCAATGAAGATGTCCCAAAGAATTTAAAGGAAGACATCCACAGGCAGTCCTCGCTATAGGAGCATCCCTTGTAGGAATACAATTTGACTGTTTAAAAGGGAATATTTTATTGCTATAGATATGGGTAGACAAATTCACATTGAGGTAAATGAGGGAATGCGTCTTAATATCTTTCCCGCTTTAGGGAGAGCATGCTCTCGTGGAAGGGGATCTCTTATGAGGAATGAGGACTGTACGACAGACTCTAAAGGATATGACATCTGATGTTATTGTATTATGTGCTGAGGAGAATTCTATGAGAAGATGCACTTTTCTTCGTATTTATTGTTATTTTGGAATGCGTATAGTATGTATATAGTTTGTATGTAATTACGTATGAGCGGACGTATGTATCTATACTTAATTGTGTGCATATACTTATGTGTCTGAGCATGGGATGATTAGTGCAATAAAGAGGGAATGTCCTGTCCCTTGAAGCTCATCTTGTTGACATGTCAATTGAGGTAAATGCAGCAGGAGGGAGAGCCGAGACCTTGTTTCCCTTTCTTTTGTGCTCCGCTCCTCATAAATGTCTACAGAATGGACGGAATATGTCCAAGAACCCAGTGTGACGTCCAGCTTAAGATTTATGAAGGCTTTTGTCACACGCGAACTTGGAGCATTAAGCCCCGGCATGAGGATTCTATTAGCATCGATAAGTGTCGCTTTTGACGAATTTACGACGTCTCTTACACAACCAAATGAAAATATTACAACTCCGAACATTTCCTCTTATTCCTTCCTCCAGATGCATATCGACCCATTGATTTTCCCCAAAAACAATTATTGTTATTTTAATACAGTTGACTCTCCTTGTAGCCACATCCCTAAAGTTAATTTTCAAGTCCTGGGAAGGAAGGTGTTCTTATATGAAAGGGGGATTTTGTATGAAAATGGTTACAAAATCATGTCATTGTCAATGTGACGTCATAGGGGACAAATCCCTACACACTTGGAAAGTCGGTATAGAGAGAGAGAGAGAGAGAGAGAGAGAGAGAGCGAAGTTCCCATGCAAATCTGGCTATAACAGAGTCTACAGGAGAATCTCGATACAGCATAATTACTCTCCCTACAACAGACTCACTTATAAGAGCGCCCTATCTTTTGATGTGCATAAGTCCTAAAATCGATACTTCCCGTTCCCCCTTTACCGCAATGTTAATTTTGCCCCTTATAAGAACAGCTATGTACCTTCATTAGAGATTCTTCTGCGTAATAGCATCTACACATTTACTGATCCGGATGTGAAGGAGTCCCTGTGGGGACTGCCAATTTTAATCCACTATAAAAATTATCTGTCACATCAAGTATTCTTAAGCCCTGTCTAATTACTATATGGGGTCTGGCACTGGCAGGAGAGTCAGTTTGTAATAGCGAAACTCCTATTAAGAATAAATAGTCATCCGCTCTTACAGTGTTCCCATTTACTGGGATCCTATTTTTTCGAATTATCAGAGCTGGCCAGGAATAGGTTGGCACTTTTGGCACTTTTAAAGGGAGCTGTTACAAGGAGAGAGGACTGCATACTTCGGGAGTCTACTCTAAAAGAGTGTGATCTCTCTCTCTGGACGGGAACACGTTGTAAGAGCACATGTCCTCCATCGGAGCAGGCCAAAATAAGGCGCACATTCCCATTTACTCCAATGTTAATTTTTGAAGAGGGCATGCCAATATAAAAGAATTAAATTTTGGTCCATTATGGGGGTGGGTGGGGGGTTATAAATAGAGTGGACAGTATCGGGAGGGACGGCCGGCCTGGCAATTACTTTGTGTAACTCCGGCTCGTTCGTAAATATTGCCTGATATTGATGAAGATAGGAGTAATTTTGTCACTGGATAAAGCGTTTACATATGGCGAATTGGAAAATTACGATTGGATCTGGAAGGAAGACGGAAAGGAAGCCCAGCTTAGACAAACCGACTGGAAAATCCTTGACAATAATTGGGAAGATAAAAGAAGAGAGACAAAAAGAGGGGAGGGAGGAATAACCGTGGAGGATGAGAGTCTGGGCAGAAAACAAATAGAATCAAGTGAGGAGGAAATAAATACAAGCAAAGAGCCCATGAATGAGTCAAGAAAATAAAGATTTGCTTTCCTCTTTATCGATTTTCCAGGGAGAACTCATCGAATATTACATCCGTGTGCCCAAAACTTTTCCTCCCGTCACAACAGCTCAGTCTCATCTATTTTTCCAGCCTCTCTCTCTCTCTCTCTCTCTTTTACTCTCTCTCTCTCTCCCAACTGGACTTACACACTAAGATTTTTCCTCCCGAGAAAAATCCATTCCACACATGCATCCACTATCTATAGACAACTTTAATATCCTATATATGTACATATGCACCCGGAGTATAGATATACGGGCCTTATACCCATCTGGTCCCTACCCATTAAAACTGTACCACCAAAAGTGTAGCTTATACGAGCATCTCCAACTCTCTCGCCTTTAGACTCTAATAAAGTGACTTCGTACAAGTGCCAAAGTCCAGGCTTTCCAATTTCCGTCATTCTAAAACAGGCGTCTAAATGCAATGGATTTTCCCCCCTCGAATTAATTTTTCCAGTCAAAAAATTTGGAGAACATTTTTGGAATGGAATAATTTAATATGAAATGTCATAGAAAAGTTTTAAAAATAAATTACTGAAAATTCATCGAAACTTTTATTTGTAAGACTTCAATGCCGTTGAATATATTTGGCGGAATATTGCACATTGGCAGTCAGGTATGAGTCTACATAACTGTTATGACATTTCGAAAAATAATTGAAATGATACAAAACAAATTTCGATCTTGATAAAAATGCCTGGGTGGGAAAGCCGAGTAGGGATAGTACACAGTCTAGAACGGTGTGGCTACTACGGCTATTATTAATAAATAAGGGCTGGGAGATAATAGTCAGGGAAATATTTCCTTATTGGGCTTGGAGTTTTGGAGATGCTAGTCGGCCTATGATAAGGTCTATGAAGATGGGGAGTTGTCAGATATGATATGAGGAAAGAATATGGGAAGGCCGGCCCTCTTTCATAATTTTATTGCGCACTCCTCAGCCACGAGAATTATTACAAGTTGGGCTGGCTTGGGGAAGGCGGAGTATTCCATATTAAATCATAAGCAATAGAATTTCCAGACCCTGCGCAATGCCCCGAATATTACTTTTAGCTTCCCCAAATACTTTTAGTACATCTCACCCACTATACACGCGTGGAATCGTACACACACACACACACAAACACACACACATGACAAAATACTCAAAATTTTAGTCTCACCTTTTCTCCTTCCCTGTCTATATTTCTCTCTCTCTCTCTCTCTCTCTCACTCACGTATACAAACACAACCACAAATCTTGAACACTTGTATTTCTAGGCTGTCCCCACTTTTTCCTATCACAATATTTACTTACAGATAGTTCCTCCGAAATCCGGGTAACAGTTTTCTCAAGATAGGAGTAAATGATGAAAAGGAATTTTGAGAGGGAAATATTTCTTGGGAAATTTGATGACAAAAATGAAATGTCAAAAATTTTGATGGGAAAAATCACAAGGTAGAGAGAGAGATAAAATAATATTAAGAAATTTTGATGGGAAAAATATTTGAAGGAATAATATTATTATTATTGGAAAAATGAGTTTGATATGGATGAGTATCTACTGTAATAATAATAATTAAAGGTAGAGTAATAGTGTATAGGTGAATTGAAACAATGTTTTTTTTTCTGGTTGGAGAGGAATGAGACCCGGAGAAGACCAGAGTTGTGTGGATAATGTTGGAGTTAGATTTCTAAGCGGAATTCCCCGTTTGTTTCACACCCATGAATGAATGTTTTTAGATGGGATTCCAGGAGAGGATCCCAGGGAAAATGGCTGAAGGTTCTTTTCAACTTTCGATATACTCTCCTTTGCTTTTTATAGGTGAAATAACAGCCAGGGCATATTAGAGACTAATCGTGAGAGTTGTGGGGATATACCAGAAGTGCACATGTACGTCCAATGGACCTGTCCGTGGGATATGTACGTCGTCTGTTTTTAGGTAGTTGAGGTTCCTATTAGAGGAGTGTGTGGCTCGAGCGAGCAATAGCACGGAGAGTCTCTCTCTGTCAGAGGATCTCTCACAACACCGAAAATATAGAGGAGCAATAATATACAGCGGGGCAAAAGCAAAATACAGACATCCCTACACACACACACACACTCTCTCACTCACTCACACACACACACACACACACATAACACACATAACACACACATGAGAAGCTCCTCACTCCGCTCTCGTTCTCCTCACGCTTCACAAAATTATATAAAGCTTGGCAAGACTGTCGAACTGGGAAAGGAGGGGTTTGTCCCCATGGAACTCAATGTCATCCGGCCCTCTTGCTCGTGCTTTTGAGCCCTCACATAGCTTTAGATTGATGACAAGACGAATTGAATTGCGGGGGAAGAAGGGGATAGGAACGACGATGGATTTATGAAAACGCAGCTCACGAATCTGTTACAGGAGGCTCCCATCGTGGGGTACCCCTTATTTTAACCCCCCCAAATAACATTATCTCCCCAATAGCAGAAAGTTTTGGACACATTCCATCTTACCACAATGTTATCCTTTCCCTGACTATACTCGAGCAGGCTATTTAATACTAGTCAAAATTTGTGGGCTTTGGAGGGGTTTGTATAGTCAAGGGAGACTGTACACGCATCCCTGATATTCCACGCTGTCATTCTCGTCTCTATCCATACGGACGAATGATTGTGATTTTTTCTCCTGCTGGCGAGGTAGCATTAAAATTTCCTCCAACCAATTAAATCCTTCTCAAAGGAACTGTGTGTAGGTTGATACGAACCCAAAGTATTAAAGTCCGTGTGTTTGTTGGGGACAGGCTTCGCTTGAAAAGCGCCTGTGTGTATGTATGCATGTCTATAATTTAAATATGTGGATATCTACGACATCAGATGTAATTACCATGTATGAGTGTGTATAGACAGATGTATATGTAGTTGTAGGCTAACCCAAGTCACATTAGGAAGTGAGTGTAAAAAATGTGCAATATGAGCTGCACATTTGCTCCTTTGTGCAGCACTGATCGCTTAGGCTAAAATTTTATGCGTATGTTATTTAAAGCAGGGGCTTGAGATTTTTGCCGCAAATTTTTTATTGGGACCGCAAATCTTGAGGAAAATTTCTCCAATAATGTGGGCTATCAAATAGCTGGAATTTTGATTGAAGGGATGGATGTGATTATATGAGTCAAATTCATTTGTATATGTAGTAGTAACAATGTACTGTCGCTATAAGGAAGAGCCACGTAATAGAGTATTTTCTCAAGAGGGACAAAAATATTTGGATGCGTTTCCTGTGAACATAATGACAATTTCCTTTTTTTAGTGTATGTACATATATTGGAGCAGCTCACAATAGAAGTCAGATTTTTGTTGATTTCAGGTGAGTTTTTATGGAGAGAGTATACACTGTGATTTGATTGCGTGAGAAAGTTTATGGTGACGTTATATTTATATATGCTTTAAAATATTGACAGGCTATGAGGGAAATAATGATTTAGTACGTGTGAAGTGAATGGGTTTGTTCGCACAGGTGAGTTAGAGAAACTGTTATTTTTAATGGACGTGTCATGTTTGTGACTTGAAATCTGACAAGTATTTAGCGGGTGAGGAAAATCAGAAAGTTTAATTAACTTTATGTCATTTATGGTTAGAGTTTTTGTGGAAACTGTTTCTTTAGTTTAAAATATCCTCGTATGTTTGGGAGGATTTGTAGGGGCGACCTTTTTAGGGAATTTATGTAAGAGACAATTTGTATTGAGATTTTTGTCTAGGACTTTGTATATTGAAAATTTTGGATTGTGTGAGTCCGACTATAAAAGATGGATTTCAATCAAAGCTTTTGAAGCCCGGGACTGGGATTGAGGTGAATTGCTGATGCGGAAAATTGTTATTGGGGTTTCAAAACGTACCATGAGAATTTAATCCGGATAAGGTTACAATTTTTGATGCAGCATGAGGACAACCCAAGGATGTGCAGTACACTCTCGCTATAACAGTGTCCTTGACTAAGGTGGAAGATTTGATACTTTTAAGTTGTATGCTGTTATAATTTGAAAACAATATTTTAGCGAAGGGTCAATTGTACATTACAAAATTATTCGCCCGTAAATATGCTTGTATGGAGGTGTCAACGGTGAGAGTACGTTGACACAGCCTTCGCAAGGGCTATAGAGATTGGCTGGAATAAACATTCGTGACTGACGAGAAACCATGTCATTTTAAAGTGTTATCATATAAATAATATTTATGTATTCTCGCTATAAGTGACCATTGCGAGAGATTTTTCTCTAAACGGGCAAAATATGTATGTATATATGTATAGATACAAGGCGACTCATGAGATTTACCCATCTATTTCCTATTTAAGGAAGTGACCCTTAAAATTTTATCGTCATCGCATTTGTACACATTTAGTTTCAGACTCCCTTCAATCTATTCTACTGACGCAGTTCAATATTAGGGGTCATAAATTTCCCAAACGTCAAGGAAGGTGGGGAAATTTGCAAATACTTCAAATTTCGTGACTATATTTTTTAAATATTTTTTTCCCCCAGTCGTTTGTAATAAATGCTATGGGATTTTAAAGGCCCTTCTCCATAGGTCACTACATTAAGATTTGTGGACCAAAGCTGTCGAAATAGTGAACAAATTTGGAAGATATTCAGCCTCAGAAGCAATAATGAGATGGTTGTTGTAAAAATATTTCAAAACGATGTGCGTGTAGAAATTTTAAGGGTTTGAGGATTCTCGTCTTAAATCATCAGCCCAAGGGAAAAATTGAGGCTAAAAAAATGGTAACATCTCTTACGATATACAAATTTCTTCAAAGGCCCGACTGATTATGAGTGAGTAATATCATATCGTTGTATACTCGTTTCTTGCAGACGTTTAAACAAAATTTGAATCATTTAATTACTCATAATTATGCTAAAATCATCAGCCACCGATAATAAAAGAGAAATAAAAGTTATAATTTGTTTTCGAAACTAGACGCTTCACTCTTTCTATACAAGCACACTTACAATCATCAATTTTAGTCTTAAAACTTGCAATGCGGTGTGATCTTACAAGGGAAATTAATACCATTGCGGCAAACGGTGATGTGATGTGTCCACTTATTTTAACCCACGTAGAAGAAATGTTCTCATCAGAGCTATCTTACAGTGAGAGCCCTCTTAACTTGAAATTTGGAATGACGGAAAGTACAATGTTATGTTGATACATATCCGGAGATGACAGAAGGCACCGAAATATCTACAGATATAAACATAAAAGACGTATGAATTTGGAGCAAATGAACTCAAAACATTTTTTACGACAAGTCAAAAAACATCTCATAATAATTAAGGACTTAAAAATGAACCACCCAAATGGTTTATATTTAATAACATTTGGGTACCGTTAATTCTAATAATACGAATTTCAAATTACATTATACCCAAAAAATATTACCAAGTCCTATTTCATATTTTGATAATGTAAATACTTTCGATTAAGTAAGTAAGAAATAATTGATTATTGTCAGAACATAATCATATCACCTGTTAGCTTTCAAAACTCGTAAATTAACACTGACATATTATGTTCCATTCAATCGAAAGAATGAGTGAAATACAGTCAAATCTCTCAAGAAGGGAGTACTCTATAAGGGAAAACTCACTATAAGGGACATAATTGGTTGGTCCCGGAAAAATGCCCATATAACTACATGTATAAGACTCGGCTTATAAGGGATATGTTTATAAGGGAAAACTCCCTATAAGGGAACATATTTCAAGGTACGGTGGAGTGGTACACACATTCTATAACGGATTTTCAAAAAATAATTGGTATGTCTGCAGTCGCTTCCACCAGAATTTGGAAACAAAATGTGAAAACTGCATACTAAGCTTATTTTTGCACACCAGTTTTCTTCATGCTTGAGTAACCACAGCGTCTCGGGAGATTGAATGTGATTTATAACCGACAATATTGTATTTTATTAATATTTATTGACCACTAATTAAAATCAAGGAATACGTGACTTTAAAATGTGCAGCACTAAACGCAAAACCTTGAATAATTTTTGAAATACAATCCGGTAAATAGGAGACTAAATTTTATTGAGAAAATAATATGTCAAGTTCTTTTTCAAGATTTTTGGAGATAGATTTCAAGAATTGAAGTGGTAACAACCGTTCCACAGATTTTTGGAGTTGGATATCAAAAATTGAAATGGTTACATACCAAAAATTAACAAATCTACCAACTAAATGTCATTATTTTTAGTGATTTTTCAATTTTTCATAAGCATGTATAGTTACTTTTTGGATAAGTTAGTGTGCTTTCTTTATAGTGGATTTAATTCCGTTATAAGCCTATAACGGACAATCTTTATAGCGGACAAAATATGACAGTCCCCAGAATATCCGTTATAGAGAGAGTTGACTGTAGTCACTCCAAAGTAAAACATTTTTGATTCCCAATCCAGAATTTAGAAATTCCGACAAAACTAATTTGCTTATGCCCTGGGTACTACTACGAACGAGTTAATCGAGTAGCAAATTGAGTAAAGTTTTTTGGCAACGAACCGGTTCGCGAAGATTTTCCATACCAGTTAAAACATACTTTCTTGCAAAATATTTTTGGTCCAGCTCTACCCAATTGTTCACAGCTCCATTTGACATGCCTTGCTTGAGTATGGGGCTAAACGGGGCGATACCTGTCACGTTAAGTGGTGTTTTTGTTCGGAATTGACGAGTATGGTAAAAATAAAAATTTGATTGAGCATAAAAAAGTATGGGCTTTTTCGTAGGGTGCCACCGGTGGAACGAGATCGCCAAAAGTTTTAAAAATCGTGAAATTTTAAAATATTTAAATGAATTTTAACATGGTAATTTTGTAAACATGACCAAGAAAAATTAAAAACTGAAATTTGTAATTTCTCCTATATTTTCTACAAGTTTCGTGGTGCCGCATGGAGCAAAAAATGTTTAATACTGCTGAAGCACTTTTAGAAGTCATTAAAAGACAACTACGAAATTTCAAACTTTTGTGTTTTTTCCAGGCCATGTCAGTGAAAAATTGTCATGTTAAAATTCATTTAATTTTTTCACAATTTCACAAAATTTTTTCAATCGGATTCCGGCAATTTGATTCTAACGGTGGCACCTCTACTAAATAGTCCATACTTTTTAGTAATTACTCAATCCAATTTTCATTTTTGCCATATTCATAAAATCCGAATAACAATTCGACATATCGCGGTGGACTTCTCCCCGTTTAGCCGTGTTTAAGTTATGTTAGGTTATGAGCAAATTAGCTTTAGTGGAATTTCGAAAATCAGGAGGGGTACCAAAACAGGTTTACTTGTGAGCAAAAAAAGAAGGTTTTTCAAAAAAACCAAACAACCAGGTTTTTTTGGTTTAAACCGGTTTTTTTGGTTTAAACCAGGTTTTTTTGGTTTAAACAAATTTTCAATCCAAAACATTCATTAATATGCAAAAACATGTGAATTTGAACAAATTTACTTCTTTCTCAAACTCAGTAAGTAGCACAAAGCATTAAATATTTAATAATTTAGATATAGTTTTAACGATAACTTTGCAGCATAAACACAAGTTTGGCATTTTTCACTTTACAAACTAGAGCTTCCTTCGGGTTTCCGAAATCCCGAAGTTCCGTGTTCGGAAACGGAACGGAACAATTTCGGAACATTCTCTTTGGTTCCGTCATTGAATCGGGACAAAACCGGAACATGAGCACTTGTACCGATAATATTGGGACCGGGACGGTTCAGAGCATCGGTACGAAAAATGTCCCATATAATTTATGTCATCGGAAAGCGGAATTGTTCTGTTCCGTTCCGAACCGATCCCGGTACAATTTCTGAAGTGTCGCGCCATCGTTCAACTAGAATGGAAACACATTTCTTATCGCACTGGCTTGTGAGCAGTTTTTTGCCAAAATAACGAAATTGGATGGCCACAGATTTAATTTACGCAAATGCTTATATGTAATGCGAGTATCGTTTTCCATGAAAATCAACAGAATAACTAATTTTGTTTAATAAACATGGGCATGGGCGATTTTTCTCGAAATAAAAATTCCGAAATCGAAATATTGAAATATACACGCTACAAATATTTATTACTAAAAAATAATTAATAATAATTATATAATACTGCACAGTAGTTCTTTTTATATGGCCTAATTATTATTAAATATTAATTTATATAATTAAATAATAGCATTCACTAGCATCCAATATATTAAAAGTATATTATGTATATTAAGTTGCCAGTAATTTGTACACGCATTTCACGTATATGTTGTAAACAATTCCGGGATATTTCGGAACGGAACGGGTTCGGAACGGAAAAACTAGCATAATACGGAACGGAACACAACCTGTAACGGAAAAAATACTTTACTCCTGTGTTCCGAACGGTGTCAGTTTAAATGTTCCGATGTCCCGACAGCCGGAACGGAACCGGGACCAATATTATTTGTAGGTTTCGGAACGGAACGGAATTTCCTACGGAACAGAAATATTGAACACATTGGAAGCTCTATTACAAACGATTCCGAATTTCTAAATGCACAAGACTAAAAGCTAATAGTATTATTTACTTCACTAAAGTTTAACTAGACAATATCACAGTAACTGCACAAGTTTTGTGCACGACGAAATATAAGCATTTTGGATTGAAAATATTAAAATTTTAGGTGTTTGGTTTAAACCATTGGTTTTTATAAAAAAACCGTTTGGTTTAAACCATGGTTTAAATCATTTGGTTTAAACCAAACCAACCCTGCTTGTGAGTCAATGACCTGCCAAATAAATAGTAACTTTGTGAAAAGCCAATAAAGCTTTTAATTGGCGTCATTTTTTATTACTTTTTCATGGAGTACTATGTACAATATTTGCACTGATAACCGATTTTAAAATTTTGACAAGTCCTTCAAAAATTCCGAATATCCTTCACTTGTTTGACTTATCATATGAAAAGTTAACCTAGTTTTGAAAATTTGATACATTGAAAGAAAAATAAATATAATCCTGATCATTTATCACTTTCTTACGCACGTTAAAGGGAGGTGTAAATTGCATTACCCAAGCTGTACAATATGACAAGAAATATTTGCCCCTTACTAGACACTGAAGGAAGTAACCAATAAAATATTCAATTCCCCATTATTAGGGTATGTCGATTTGAAAATGCCCGGCAGTTTGGGCAATTTGCCCGCCCAAAATGCCAGGGCATTTTGGGCATTTTCATTTTAGGGCGAGGGCGGCATAATAGGGCATATTGGGCAAGAGCATTTTGGGCATTTTCATCGAGGACAAATTGGGCATTTTGGGCAGAATCGTGGAATATAATAGAACAATCTATACAATTTGACAAAGAATTTGAAAATTTCTTTGTAATTTTGGAGAAAAAGCGTTCGAAATTATCTTGAAAATTTTATTCTGTATGTCACTATTTTGACGAAGTTAATTCAACCGGTGATGAAATACGTTTGGATATCATAGGTCATATTGAACATTACAATTTGTGAAACACCTGTACAGTACACGATACGGCTATAAATTAAAATATTCTAGGAACTATTTTTCCAAACTGCAGACGATGTAAAATGATCTTCCACCATCCTGGGAATATTCACATACCCATATGAATGTATTACTGTGATCAGAAATGTCTTTTCGGTAAAAATTAGAACCCATACGGTAATTGTATTAAGTACACCATAAAACTACAAACAACAATATTTGGGGGACCCGTATAGAGGATGTATATTGGTTTCTACTCGAGCCATTTTTGGCTGATCGTTGCAAACTGCAGACAATAGTGATGTAGAATAAAATGAGTATAAAATTCAGCTACATCACCCATTTAAATTTTGACTGATCCATTACCATCAGATTTTTACTTTAGGAGTTCGTACTTCAAAAGAAAATAGTACTTCTGCCCGCCCGTCAGTGACGCATATGAAAATTTATTTCATATTATTGTTTACATAGAAATTTATTTTCGTAGAATAAATAAATAATATCACCTCATGACAGTGAAATTAAATTGATTTTTACTGTTTTTGCCATTAAAATATACGCGAAGAAGCGAATTACCAGACATTCACATTTGTAACTTACCCTTGGCTGGGCTTTCATGCATTTCAAGGGATATTCTGAATATATGCTAGTAACCCAATTTTGGCGCCATGAAAATGCCCAAAAAGCCCAACTTGCCCTGCCCAAAATGTCCAAAATCAGGGCATTTTCAAAAGCTGCCTACATGCCCAGTTTTTGGGCATGTGAGCAGGCATTTTGGGCATTTTCAGCTGGGCGGGCAAATACTGCAGGGCATTTTCAATCGACATACCCTACCCATTATCTATAGTAAGTTATTGTCCAGCTTTTCAATAATCTGTTTCATTAATCCAAGTCAATTTTGGGGGTCGTGGCGTTAAAAAGCGTAATGAAAAATCAGGATTTTTCTTACAGTTTCACCCTTGCTTTGTTTTAAGATACGTTTTTTGAAATAAAAATGTGTTGGACTTTCCAGAGAAACACTTAATAGGTCTGCTAGCTCATAATTTTGTACATGATCGGATCAGACAATCAGCTAGTTTGAAGAAATAACCTTCAAGGGAAAATTAGGAAAAAAAATGAAAAGGAGGAAATTTTGAAATTATGTTATAATTTTTTTTGAGGAAACAGTGATCTAAAAAATATTTCAGAGCATTGGGCTGTAGTAAATATAATGAGGATTAATTGTCATTCAATAAAATTAGCCTTTTAGCAATTACGGTACGTAAATCCAAAATCCAAAATAGTGATTATGAATACTTGAGTATCTAAAAACAAAACGATATGGAGTGAATTCCTTCTTGACTTTCGAATAATAAATTCCAAAAAGCTTGAGTTTTGATAAAAAAAATTGGTCAATAAATTTTGATTAAAAATGTACAGGTCAAAACTTTGAAACTTCAATGAAAATAAACAAAAATTAAAATTTGATTTGAGGTTACTATGAAGGTTAGAACGAGATGTGGACTTGGCTCTAGGCTAAATACTTCCCGAGAGTGGAGTTTTACATTTCTTCAACAAATTGTATACCAATAGGGATATAATGTTTCTGTTCGTTCTTATTTTTATTCCTAACAACTTCGTTAGATTTGGTAAGTTCTGAAAGAGCGAAATCTTCGCCCGGTTTCTTCCCTTATATAAAGGCGGTAATAACCACAGGAGCAGCCTGAAAAGAATCCCTAATAAATATTTAATTCAAATGAATTGTTTGTAGATATCCTTTCGTAAATTCTGTTATTGCATGTAATAATAATACCCATTTATGTAACTTTTATGCTACATTCCATTAATTTTTATATAATTTATTTAGATTAAAGGTTTATTACATTCAGTGTCAATTGACTACTCAGGGTGACTATGTACAATTAATCATTTATCTAAATCATCGAATTCAATTTTTATTTCAAGCAATAACTTTGAAAAGTTTTACTTTTGTTTTGAAACAACTACGAAATATTCCAGCAACTTTCTCAATGTCGCTCCTGAAGCTGAATTTTCGCAACCTTATTGATGTGTGTTTTTACAAAGTTTTTTTTTATAATTCTTAACGTAGGGTCTTGCGGGATAGATGACTGAAGCCAATGAAATTTCCTAGAAACAGGACTCAACAGGTGTTTTGAAACAAATATTGAAACTTTCCCAAATTGAAATAAAATATTTCAAAACCTGACTAAATTCGGATTTTCCTCAAAAAATTCTGACTTTGCTGCACTCCCACGAACGCTGTTTTAATGGTTTTTCAGGTAGTGGGTGGAAAATAATTAATACTGGACGACAATTTGCTCCAAAATATGGGAAACGAATATTCTTTACCATATCCTGTTCCATGGGCAAGGAGGGCGAGAAACTTTTTTTGAGGCAATCTTTATACTGGAACTTAGGTTAGACTTCGCAGTTATTCATTACTGTCGAAATCCTATAATTTCAATTGACTTCAATTATGCTTTGGTATTAAATAGCTTTACTACGGAAATGTTACCTTTGGTTGGATTATAGAATTATTTAATCAATTCAGCTGCAAAAGCCTCTAGATACTACATACGGGGTGACCCTAATCATTTGCCTCCATAGCTCACATAAGAAAATCTCACTCATAAAATACTTGATTCCCCCAATTTGTAGCAAGCTTAGTTCCAGATTTCTAAAATTTACTTCATAGATCTGGGTTAATATTTGAGGTAACAGGGTCAAAAAACGTCAAGAATGCGGAAAAGAGGTATGTCTAATCTTTCTATATTTTTAAGAACGGTTCATAAATTTTTTTCGGAAAGCTGTGTATGGAATAAAGCTCATGGGAATTCATTTGAGTCTAATATGATCTTCCAATATCAGCAATTGCGGTTTCAGCAACCAGAAATTGCTTTAAAGCATTGCATTAAAAACTAAATATTTTTATTTACTTTATTCTTGCCTCAAATTTTTCTGTTCCGATACCGTAATATTGACTTCTGTAGTTGATATTAGACTCAACTGAATCGCCGTAAAAGTTTCTATAAGTAAAAGTCAAAACATTTTCTGAAAAATAACTGCGAACATCAAAAACTAAATAAATCGACATTCTAAAAAACCGACTATTCTTGGCGTTTCTTGACACCATGACTTCAGATATTTATCCACATGAATGAAGTAAATTTTGAAAAATTTGGAACTAAATTTGCTACACACTGGAAGAATGGAAAACCCCATTATGTGAGCCAGAGGGGACACATATTTCCGGTCTCTCTGTACATAGAAACATGGGTAGACATTCATATTGTAACAGACTAGAACTATTTATTACTACACGTGAGGATTAGGCATAAGTTATTCAAGTACCTTTACTCAGAGATGTTCAAATGATTTTCCCTTCCTTCAATCCTTCGAATGCAAAAAAATAGATTCATTTCCTTCCTTCAGACCCCTTCAGATTGAAGGCTTGGAAACAAAATTCCTTCCTTCACCCTTCCTTCGAAGTTGTTTTATTGAGATCCTTCCTTAAGCCTGCAGTAGCATTCTTCCCTCACCAAATTCCGTCTTCCGTAATATTTTATTTTCATATATGTGACAACAAAGTCAAGAAACGAAAACGCCAGAAACCGTCTTTCCATCGTATTATATGTATCCTGGTACGTTACATATGAATGAAAGCGCGTATTGACAGAATTAGAGATAGTTGTCATGAAAGGTACATTCGGGTGATTGGGAAGCACCCTTCAGTCAACTTCAATTTTTTCATTAATGCGCTGAAGCCTTACTTGTTTCTTCGTAATTTTTTTCACCCTTCCTTCCCTTCCCTTCATTTTTTTCGAAAGAAGCGCATCCTTCCCTGAAGGAAGGCTTCTTTGAAGGGTACCCGTCGACGGGTGAACATCTCTGCCTTTACTACCTTACCTTACGTTTGTAAGGAATGGCAATGCCAGTGAAATCTTAACTTTTCTATTTCAGTACCCCTGCAGCTGAGGATCCTAAACGTTGTATGATGTTCCTGGCATAACACATAACCAGCCTTATTCGAAATCTAAATCCGACTTGCATATATGTAGAATACATAAGTATCAATTTTATATCTGCTGTTCAAGTAATGTCACATGACTGCATCATAAAATTGAAAATAATACGAACAAAGTCAAACAACTATGTATAGACATATACAAATAGATAAAACCTTTTCAATGTAGCTTAAAAATACTCCGGGAGTAAATGTGTTAAATAATTTTACATTTTAAAAGCTTTCAATAAATTCGCATCTAGCAACTGTGTTGCCATAAAAAAAATACGTCTGTAGTCTGCTGCGTGAAATCAGATTGAAGTATTACTTTACTTTAATTAATGTACATCTGAATAGATTATTTAATCTAATCACACATGTCATGAAAACTTTAGTAATTTCTCTAATTTTCAGAAACTACTTCAAAGATATATACAGTATCTAGAGTTCTGTAGTGTACATAATTACATACAATTTAGATGTAAAAATCAAGTCAGATATAGAATGCAACACAAGGTACAGAAGAACTTGCGAGGTGGCGACAGCTGCACTGCAGGTTGTATTAGGTAATGTTAGCTATTCTATTTCATCCAGCAAAACAATTTCGTACGTATTAGATATGTTCAAATGTTTGAATAAAAAAAATGTAATTAGATGTTTGCTAAAAGTGAATGTTTTGAGAGTTCATAAATGCCTGAATAAACGCAAATTTGTGTGTATAAAAAGTATTTCGTTGTCGCGCTTGATGGATATGTAGTATATATTTACACTAATGTTGCAATATAATTGTATTGGGGGTTGTAAGGTTCTACACATAAATATGCATGTATCCCTGACTATGTAGAATGTTGAAGGAAAGATCATTGTATGTAAGTAATCTGTTAGCTATTTGTAGTCTATGAAAGGAAGTAGTGCGAGGAGAATCTGGATTTGAAACTCAAGCTGTCTGTGAGGAGCACCGATGGGATTAGCTTAGGTAGGAATAGGGTTTAGGCCTCGGAACATTGTGTTATACGCATAAGGTGTGAAGATGAAATAAACAATAACATTATTATCATAATTGTACAAATCACGTTAAATGTTGGGCTCAAGGGTTAATTGACTAGGTATGTTTTAACATGTACTCCACAAACCGTCGCGAGTGAAAGCTCACCTCACAGGCTAAGTCAAGTGCATGCCCCACATATGCATTCACATAGATACATCCTCACAAGTTCATCACAAGTATATCTCCCGTATACATCTTACAGGGTAATGGCTCCATAGCAATTCCTATTATGCAGCATTGTCCTTGTAGTTTCCAAATCACGCAATTTCAGATGTATTTCTGAACTGAATTTAATTCATTTATGTCAGCTAAACTTTCGTAACAGAACTGTTGGAGAATATCAACAATCAACACAATAAAAAATGTAACGTCAGGTTCTTTTCTTTGGAAATTATGCGTAATATTGCGCCACATGCAATTAGATTGGATATAATAATCATTTACTAAATGCTACCGATATAGTTACAATTCTTAAGTTCAAAATGTTTTAAGTTAAACGAGGACATGTTAATAAATGTAAATACTTACATAAATGCCTTGCATGCAATTGTAGGACATTCTGAGACACGCAAGCAAGTTATTGTTAAAACTTTCGGAGTCTCAGTTATTAGGTATTATTGATAAATGAAAGTAAACATTGTTGGAATTTATCAATTTCTAAAATTAAGAGTTTATCACTCATGTTTTTGGCTTGTATACTTTACTGAGAGCGGAATTGTTGGACTTATCCAGCAAGTGTAACAGCAGTTATATTCATGAATACCTGTCGTTCGTAATTGCTCGTGAAAAATATTGTTTTATTGGATAGCTTATGATTCTCCTGCGTCAATATCAGCAAAAATAATTCTTACGGCATTAATTTCTGTTAAGCTTCCTAATAACTCCAAAACAGTTGAACTGGGTAATGACTTGTGCTCATTTTTAGTGGATCATTTTTAAAGTACTTACTATATGGAAACCGGACATGCGAATTATTCCCGAGGACAGACACTAAGGATTGGAAATATAACTTCAATGACAATACAGTCAAACCAAACACAAAAATGGCCTATTTTAATATTTCAGATATGATTATAATAATGATAATGATGGAATATTATTTGTAGCGAGAATACAACAATGTCACTTAAATAGCAATGAATCTATAGCTTTTGAATAGCAACTATTCAAGTTCTATTCAAGTTACTCCATGTAATACTTAATTTTGTCGTCAAGTAAACAATTGTAAATTCGAAAATTAAAATTATGATTTAACTTGAACTGGATGTTCAAGTTTCAAAATTACCGGAAGTGGACTTGACTTGAATACAGCTCTGTAAAGGATGCACAACTCAGTACTGTAAATTCCCAGAATTCCCCAATATTCAAAACGTATCCGTGCAAATCAATTGAAGCAGCATACATATCTACATTATGAACGTTTTTCAGTATGTTCGGATTTAAATACATTATAAAATGGGGACGTCCTATTTTTGGAAACTATTACTGAGCAGGTCATTTTTGCATATTATACCAACAGTTCAAATTATATATGTTATCACAAAATTGTTCTGTCGTTAAGAGTTTACACGTTTACGTTTTACACGGTACAGTACGATAATAACTTTTCAAAATCTCCTGGTTAGGAATATGAGTTATGGATACGACAGCCTAACGTTTTGTAACATCATGTACTAATAATTTCACCTCTTAAGTCGGTCTCTGCTAGAAAGGATAAAATCGAATGGCTGTGTTATAATAATCAACATGAAATATAATGCGAACTCTAATGATTATATTGTATGTCTACAGACTAGAGCATCTCGAGCGGTTAAACTTTGCGGGTAAGCCCGTAAAAAACCCGGCCCGCCCGGGCTTCGGGCGGGTACGGGTAAAATTTATTACACTTGACGGGTTCCGGGTGGGTACGGTCTGTTCAATGCGGTTAAAAAAGACCGTGAAAGCCCGCAAAAGCCAGTGAAAATATTAATGTGTGGTGCATGCCGGATCAGGGTTGTAAAAGTACATGACTTGAATGCATGGAACTATTTTCAAACGTTCGCAGTTTTACCTTTAAAACAAAGCTTTGACATTCAATGTCAACGAATTAAATTACAGGAAATAGTCGGAAGATTGCAAGTTTGAAAATCACTTAAACAGATACTAGTTGAACATAGGTGTCTATAAATTATGTGAAGTTCAATGAGTGCAAGGATATTTTAGCAGGCAATCGCGCCAAGGAGGGACATCAACTCTGGCCAAACATAATTGTAAGAATTCTGCAGTGGAAGCAACCCTTGGCTCTTACCAATTTCATTCAAACAAAGGCGAAAATGAAAAATTTAATAAGAAAATTGTTCTGGGTCTATAGCTATGAATTTACAAGCTGTACTGGTATTAGCGGGCGGGCTACGGGCTTTTTTAAATTTTACGGGCCGGGCCGGGCTTTATTGTTGAACTTTAATTTCGGGCCGGGCGGGCACGGGCCTAAAATATCCCACGGGGTGATGCTCTACTACAGACGCTACGTTATAAACGACTTAAAATTAATTAAGGAAGTGTAAAATGATCCTGATTTCGCTGGGCGAATTTATGAAGAATCCTTTACCCTTTTTTCGGACGGGCCACACGGTATGTGAAACTAATAATATATGAAATTATACTGTTGGTAAATGAACTAAATGCACTTTCATTCGGAAGCATAATCTACGCGGAGGCTCACAATAGTGCAAAATGAAACAATCGCTTAAAAAATTAAAAATAAAATGAACCAATTAATATTTATGCTAAAAAGCTGCAAGGAAAATTTGTTTCAAAAATATTATTCATTTTGGTTTTTTTCAAAACCTTTCGTATCATTTTGCTTTCTTAGGAGTGCTGAACTCCTCCGGTCAGGAATGGGTTGATCAACGGCGGTTTACGCTCCGTCACCTTCGGGACTTCGGATTTGGGAAGAACGTCAGCGAGGAATTGATTATGAACGAAGTAAATGAATTCTTGGGAGGGTTTACGAAGCAGGTGGGCCAGCCCGTGATGCTAAACAGAACCTTCCACATGGCAGTGTTGAACAAATTGTGGGAAATTATGGCAGGAGTGCGTTATGAGCAAGTTGACCCACGACTTTGGTCCGTTATCAATAAGAACAAAGAGTAAGAAGATACCAGCACCTATAATTGCAAATAAATACGTACACATACACCGGGTTGCCATATATTTGCATTACAACTCTGTACAAATGGTCTCCGGTGGGTAACTCAAACGGAACTTGTACTAAATGGCTGCAATTTTTACAAGTTACAAATAAAGATGCTACGAAGAGATGGGTAAGGAAAAAGTAAGGATTTTGTGGGTCAAACTTGTGTAAAAAAAATTGAAAAAAAAAAAGTGAGAATTCGGCGTGACAAAATTTTGCATTATTACCACCACCCTTTAGTTTTAATAGGGCGGGGAGTCACCACGGGCAGTATTAAGCTCCTGAATTTTGGGGGGGATCGACTACACTTGTTTTCGTGTCCTTTTGGGTGGAATACTGTACCACTGTTCAGTAAGAACCTGAAGTAGCTCACGATTATTCTTGGCCGGATGGGGGCCACCACGGCGCCTACGATCAAGTTCGTCAAAAATTTTTTGAATTGGATTTATGTCCGGATATTCAGTTATTCACAGGAGAACATTTATGTAGCTCGTCTGAAACTATGTTTGTACAGTTTTGGAAGTAAGCTACGGGACGGTGTCCTGCTGAAAAATTAATTCCCTTATTTTTTTTTATTTCTTGCAAGATTCCTTCAAATTTTTATCAAGGATGGAATGATATATCTACTTGTTCATGGTTGTTTTAATGCTAAATCTATTTCCTACGAAATTGGTAGAAAAATAGCCCCATACTATCAACACAGCTAAAAATGAACATGGTGTAAAGTAATGCTGACAGGAGAGTTTATTTAAGCTTGTAATAACCAAGTTTATCTTCTCCGTGTTTCATGGTAAACTTGTTGAACCCTTGCTATAGTCGGTCTCCTAGGCTTCTCCACACTATTGGCTGTCCTTTGGTACCAAAAATACAGATTTTGGAATGCCGAGACCGGAAAAGTTTAGCCGGTGGTAATCTCCACATTAGGATATTTTTGTTGCCCTACTGCCTTATTTTGTCAACATATTTTTGTTGAGTAAAGATTTTTTCCAGCCAATATTTCCGTCATAATAGACTTCCTTGAGTCTTCGCATTTCAGTTCTGTCCCTAATTATGACACTGGCATCACTACTCACGCTGCTAGCGTTCAGGTTCAGTGGCAACTTATTATGTTTTTTGGCTGCCTGGACTATTTGACGGTCCAATCTCTTGCTGGTAACCCCTGGTTGGCCAGTGTGAGATATATTTTAATTAATTTGATCCTCCTCCATCTGAAAATCACTGTTTAAGCAGCTGAAAACGAAACGTGTAGCAATTCGGAGGGTGTTTTCATATAAGCGCCGTCAAGGTACCACCGGACATTTAAAACGGTACAATCCTGGCTTCAACATTTTTCCCGTATCCAGATTACTGAACTAATTTGATTATTACACTCTATATTGTAAATAAAAACAATTAGAGCTAGTCCAGAGCTCTTTTTTTGTGAATTGTGCGAACAGAGCTGGGAATGCATTACGCATAATGCAAAATTTTGTCACACCAAATTCTCATTTTTCTGGTTTTATTTATTTTTTGTATTAATACGAACAACAAAATTCTTATTTTCTCCCTACCTATCTCCTCTTAACATCTCTATTTGTCTGTTCTAAAAATTTCAGCCCTTTAGTAAAAGTCCCATTGGAGTTATCCACCGGAGACCATCTGTAAAAGTTTATAATGCAAATTATTTGCCGATGACTGTTTGTGTATTTGTTGAAGCAATTTTATTTTGTAATTTTTCACTGCATTGTTAACAGATTATCGGAGAAGCTCGCCGGCAACATTACAAGTGTATTCATGCCGAGATTGGCGAAGTTACTCCCAAAATTGTCCTGTTGGGGAGAGCTTATGGATTTGGTGAAGGATATGAGGAGCATAACGTTAAAGGGCACGTAGATCAGCACAAAAAATCCTTCCCAGAGAATGGAGTACCCCGTGATTTTATGGATGCTTATATCGAAGAAATTGAGGCCACGACATATCCAGATTCAAGTTTTTACAGGGACAATGGGAGTAAGAATTTTATTACCTGAGACAACGTTTTCAAACTCGACATTATGTACCTATTTATTTATACTGAATCAACCATCTCTGATCTAAGGAGGGTGGCGGAAAGAATTATTTCCATCTAGTTCTTATTAAGTGTGGGTCAAATGATATAAGCCATCCTAAACAAGTACGTGCTGAAGTTAGAAATAATATTACAAATGTTCTAATAATTATTTCCCTTAATAGTTCGGTCTTTGGCAGCTGTTGTTGGAGATTTGTTTGCTGCAGAATTTGAAACTGTCACTTTAACCTTATCGTGGGCTGAACTGTATTTATCAACATTCCAGGAAGTGCAAATGAAATTTCAAGAGGAGCTGGACAGTGTTGTTGGTCAAAACCGTAACCCTACGCTGGCTGATCGTCCATTGTAATTTCATACACATATTCTACCATCGTCCTATTCAATTTATTTCACACTGCAACTCAAGATGCCAAAATTAACGGTTATGATGTTCCCAAAGGAACATGGATCATTAGCACTAGTCATCGCGTTCATTTTGACGAGCAGTACTTCCCTAACCCCACAAAATTCGATCGTGGAAGATTTATTTCTAAAGGCGGAAAATTCCAAAAACCTGATGCCCTCTTAGCCTTCGGATTCGGTAAACGAGTTTGTCTGGGAGAAACGTTGGCAAGAGACGAGGTATTTCTTTTCTTGACGAACATGTTCCACCGGTTCAGTATTCGACTCACCGATGAAAATCCCAAAGCTACCTTCGAACCTAACCCTGGATTTTTACTTTCACCTAAGGATTTCAAAGTTGTCATGACAGAGAAGAACTAGATGTGTGCAATCTACACTTCAATTTCAGTGAACATGATTAGCCATTACTTGCATCTTATCGGTGACTTGCTAACTAATGGTAGTATTATTATAGCCCCTGATTCACATTAAAGTGCAAAACCTGTGTAAAATTAAAATGTAAAACCGGATTAAAATTATTTTTTATTCCTACCTCACATGTGTCCTTTCCTTTTTGCTTTCTGTATTGAACTCCTAAGAGAATCAAAGTTATTTATTGTTTATTTCTATTGTGCTCTATATGAGATGATATTACTGGGGGCGTACTGAGTCTTAGTATCTTATTGTACTCTTGGACCTTGGATAACAATTTACGCTGAAAAATGTTGATTTGGGCTTACCGATTGTGAAAAAAATGACCAAATATTGTAGCATTCGATTTATTTTGTGTAATCCCAGATTAAGCTCGAAGCATTGTTCTCATAAATCAAAAGCTAAAACTTCAAAAGACTAATAAATTCATGTTTGTGAGTATATTGGGTTTGGGTAGCCATAATAGGTATTAAATTTCAGATAAAATACGTATCCCATTTTATACAGAATAAATTTTTCATAATTAGATTATATAATCAAGCATTAAAACTTTTTGTTGCACAGAAATCCTTCCACTAAATCCAACACCCATTCTGGCTGATCTCGAATGGCATAATTTCCAGCATTACGAATCATGGCATAAGTAAAGTTGTCAGTCGTTTTGATGTAACCTGCTACGTCTCCATTGACTCTCCAGATTTTTCTTTTGGCTTTGGAGTAATCGTCCTTTCCTTTCCATTTAAGGTTGTTGATCAATCTTGTCAAGCTTTGTTGTCCGGTCATTATGTCAAATTGTGCCACATAAAAGAGTACGCGGTAGCCCCGGTCGAGCATTTCCTGAATCACATCTTCATGAGCACCCATGAATTCCTTCGTGAAGCGAGTGTATACATTTGGATCCCCATTGATGAATTTGTGAAGCCCCACGTGAAGATAGTTATGGATTTCTTTTGAGTCGATGAACTTCAGGAATTTGCTTTCGTCAAGTGGAGGTTTGTCCATCAAGACATTTTTCCAGTCCAGGAACCCAGTGGTGTTTTCAAGGAGAGAGCCTGGACCGCTTATTGAAGTCCAGAAAAGCTGTGAATTGCGTTTTAAGCAAATTCCAATTTTAAAATTCAGGAAGTTTAACTGTTTAAACCATATGCACATATGTATTCAACTCATAACAAATTATGTATTGAAATGACCGTGCTATTTGGTTGGTGATTGCAGAATGTCAAAGCATAATTTCTAGCTTTTCCTGTAGTTTCATAAAAGTGAGTTTAAAAACTTTTTGATCCTTAACTTCGCAGGAAATTTTTGTGGGAATTTTTCGTACAAATTTCCATCACAGATCTGCAGTTGGTGGGAATAATCCAAGAAGGAAATAATAAACATGTTTTTGACTTGGCCATGTCAATATGTACACATGTGTAGATAGATGTACGTAACAGGGGGAAAGAACAAGTGACTTTTGATTCTTTTATTGACATCCCGTATTGCTAGAAAGAGACAAAACTGAACATATGTACCTCTTCTGTTTCTAGAATGTTTCCCTTGTTAAACTCTGCCGATACGTTACTCATGACATCATCAAACTGCTTCTTTTGTTCTTCATCAATCAACCCAAAGTCGTATAAGGTTTGTCCCCGATCGAAATCTTGCTGAATGTCAAAAAATGGAGAGCCTAAGACAACTCCCTTTAAATTTATCTTAACATCACTTTTTGAATTCTCCAAATCAATGTGTCTAGCGACGTATGGAATCAATGTTGCTGTAAATATAAATACATACAAATTATTCTGAAAAAAGATTTAGAGACAATAGTTATGTTTTCGGGTTTTCAAGACCATTTCTTTTACCAGCATAAGTTTCTCCGGCTAAATAGAAATCTCGAGGTTGAAATTCGTTGAATAGTACAAAAAATTGCTTTAACGCCTCGTAAATTTCGATCGCTTCTTCGTCCGAATTATTTGCAAATGCGTTTTCATTGTTAGCAAAACTGAAACCTTCAAAAACAATTGAGAACCAGAAGGTCAAGTGGGAAAAACATGATAAGGAAAGATTTGAAAATTAATTGTACTTTGTCCTTAAATAAATGTATTTAAGCTTACCAGTTCCCACAGGGGCGTCAATATATAACATTGAATGTGTTTTTGTCCATGTCACATTTCTATCCTTCACAACGTTGTTTTCCTCAAGCTCGAAGGGACCCGTTTCTAAGAGTATGCTTTCCAGAGAACTATACCCAGGCAAATCGTTCACCCATAGTATGACTGGGGCTTTGTCAGGATTTTCCTGTTCAATACAAGAACGATCATTAAAAAGCTGGAGCTGTATAAGATGGTTTTTATAGTGATCTGTTCCAGCCCCAGAAATACTTTAGGATTTGAAATTGCAGCATGCCCCAACTTAATTATCTGTATCTTTGTAAAAGCTCTCATTTATTACAGGTCAAAATTTGCTTCCCTTAAGGGTGTCCCTATTTCAGAAACGATCTGTAATAGGTAATAAACGAACTGTAGAAACGCTCACTTGTAACATTTTAAATTTCAGGACGGTTAGGTGTATATGACAAAAATACTTAAGTAATATATATTGTAAGTAATTAATAATATCACACAATATGCAGATTTCTAATTTGGAAGAACACTCGCATAAAATCATTTCAATGTTAAGTATTGGTTTTCTTGCAGTCTTTATTGCCATTTTTGAAATGTGACCTTTATTGTTGTCATTCACTTTACAATGTTAACTCAATTAAAAGGTGTGTTTAATGGTTAATAGTGCTTTTGTAGCTATATAAATTACAAGTGACTTTCTTTAAATCACCAAAACCTATTTAGACATTACTGCGGCGAAGAATGGTAGTTTTTCTCATTATATGAGTTTATAATTCCAATAATAAAAGATTTTGGGCTTTAAGGGGTACTACTTTAAAAATTTCCCCTACAAACGCATCTGGGAAGTTTTAAGTGATTTTATTTAAAAGCAAAGAGCTTTTAAACTTATTATTAAGAATTAACAAGTTATGGGTTCGCACGACAAATTATCTATTACGCCGAATTACTTTGTTGGGGAAGGATGTCATCTACGCTCATGTTGATTCCTTTGATTAGTATTTGTGTAAACTTAATTGTTACATGTTGAGACGACCCTGCCATTTTGCTTAGGTACTTTTACATTGATCTTATTGGTTGAAATGTACTTTGTGGTTATTTTTGGCCTACATAGCTACCCTCGGAAGCCATGTTTTCTTGTCAATCCTCACTGTTACTAGCAGTTTTATACTTGGTGGAAGTTACGTGATTCCTCATTGTCAGCACCAGTTTTTCTTCAAGTAGTACCAAGTATATTCTCTGTGGAGTGAAAATATACCTGGTTTCTTTTACGGGAATCCTCATAATCAACACCAGTTCCAAAAAAATTAATACCAACTATATTCCTGGTTCAGTAAGTGTCTGGTATAATTGTAATGTACCAGGTATTTTTGCTGGTAGTAGAAACGGATCTTGATGTAGTGTGAACCAGCATAATCATACCAGGTATGTAATTGGTGCCGTCTACCAGATAGGAAAGTATATCCTCGATTAGCTGCCATGTTTTCACTGGATTTGCCTGTTCCAGTAGTATTTCGGCTTTATCTATAATATGTAAATGTTCCCCATAAACACTACTGCGTCGTATGCTTACTATTTGTACGGTAGTAGATGTTAGTCGTCCCATAATTTCAATTCATGCACAAATGTGTGCCTTGAATTTTATGCACGTAAATATTGTTTGTGAAAAAATACCACTTTATTCTAGAATTCTTTACTTCATTTAAATTTGTCCAGCGTCTTATCTCTCATTTGCATTACCTTGTTCTAAAATTACTCCAGGTCGAGAACCTAGACCTTCGAATTATCTCGCAGGTTCCTTCTTTATTTAAATTAATGATAAAATAAAATTGTTAAATAGACTTTTCCTGTTAAAAATAAAACACTCCCAAGAAATAGCTCTACCAGAAACCACCTCCTGGCTTATTGACATATCTTTACATTTGGTCATACGAGCATTTCAGTCAGACACAGTCTCACATTGTCCCTTTTAGCTGCAGATAGCTCACGTAGCCTACTTCCATACGACGAAGCAAGGTAGTGAGAATTTCTGAAGTTATTTCCTCACTCCTTTATCAAACCTAAAACCCAGCATCTGCACTAGGCATGAGCGGAACGATATAACGACACGATATATCGGTCCATATCGTACATTTTTAAACAACGATATGTCACGATATTTCTCGCAATTTTAAAGCGATATATCGTTTCATTTTAATATCGTACATGGGAGATTTAATTCTAAAAAATGTCACACTGTATCCCTCTTACGACTTGTTTTGTAAGTAAAGCGATCAATGAATTTGAAACGTTAAAAATGTCATTGAAAACGATTGCATAACGGATAGACTCTGAGCATGTTTAAAATTCTTCGTTCAGTCAGCATTGAAGTTCCTCCCTTCGTTTCCCGTGCTCACCTGTACATTTACTTTGAGCGTAAAGACAAAAGCATTCATTATCGTTCTGTTAAATTACAAGTTTCTGTAGAAACAATGAGGCGTCGAGTTCGGCCAGAAAGCAAGGCAAGTGTAAGCAGTGAAAGCATGGACAAGAATTTTAAAATAACTGATTATTCTGAAACTACTGTTCGTGCTTCAAAAGTGTGGAAGCATTATTTACGCAGAAGTGATGGCCGAATGGCTTTGTGTAAGTTATGTCAGGGCAATGGCCCCCCAAAACTGATCCCCACGAAGGATTATCACACCACCGGCCTTGTAACTCATTTAGAATGTAAGCATCAAATATCGCTTGGACTGAGAACACCGAATTCGGCTCCTGTGGCTGACGCGGGCCAACTAGTAAATCCCCCGATAGCACCTGCAGGTATTTTCTAATGTATTTAAATTATCTGATAACTGAATAATCCTTAAGAGTATAAACCCAGTACCTTGCTATAGGTTTTAGCGTGACTCTTACTGATTGTGTTACAACCCGATTTACAAACTACTTTAAGTCAGTAGTCACTATGGACTCTTTAATTGCGGAGCTTGTTGCGAAAGATGGAATATCGTTTAGAACAATTGTCAAGTCTAAAGTCTTACGGCGGCTTTTCAGAGCCGAATTTGGCGATCTTCCAAAGTGCCACACTGGAATTAATAATCGGTTCACTAAATTCTATAGCGAAATAAAGTCCAAGAAGACTCAAGAAATACACCAATACGTCCAAGCAGGTGGAAAGTACAGTATGACTTTAGATGAATGGACAGGTCTTAATAACAGGCGTTACCTGAACATTAATATCCATAATTCCAAGAATCAGTACTTTAACCTAGGTATGGAGCGCATACCCGGAACATTTGCAGCCGCGGACTGTTTGTACCTAGTTGAGAAGTGATTAAAAAAGTTCGGGCTTAAGCTACTGCAACATATAGTAGGAAGTACGTTTGACGTAATGACATCGTACGGCAATATGTCGAAGATAGTCACGCAGGAGTGTCTGGCTCATGGATTACATTTAGCGGTCATAGATACATTTTATAGGCGTGCGCCGAATTCGGCCAAAAATCTCAAATCTTCTATTTTGGATGCACATGAAAGCGAAGACTCTGATGAGGACAATACTTCTGGAAGTGATTAGAATTCGCTAGATGACAGTTCTTCGGAGGAAGAAGTTATGGCAACTTCCAACACTTTTGAGCTGGAAGAAGAACTGCTGAAGAATTCCATTGGAAAAATACGTAACACCGCCAAATTTTTTCGTAAATCTCCAAAGAAACATTCACTGCTACAGAAGCAGATGCAGAAGGATAAGTTAGAGATCCGTCAAATTAGCGGGAAAGATATTTGTGGACCACTGAATCTGCTTCTGGATGTTCAAACACGATGGTCTAGCTTGATGCCAATGCTCGAACGATACATGCTATCGCAGCGTAGAATTGAAAAAACATTAATTGATCTGAAGTCCCAATTCACTCCTATCCAACGGCGTACTATTGTTCCACTAAACGAGGACGAATCTGAAGCAATAACAACCTTTCTAAAGGTCTTAGGACCTCTGAGGACAGCTACAGAGGAGATATCGGCTTCAGACGTTAACCTACTCAATTTTGAAGAGATCTATTCCGTATTGATGCAAGAAATTGCGAAGGACACTACCGAATTCGGTCGAAGACTAGGAGCGAATATTGTCGCCCGTATAAATCACAGACGAACAGAATGGTCAAAAATCTTATATGCATTACATCATGGATTGCCGAATTCGGACACAGACGAAGAATCTGATTCCGATTCAGAATTTTATCAGACAGATATGTCGATTGATCCTAAGATTATGAAGTCGCGGCTGCTTCTATTGCTCACTCGACTGTTTGAGGGAGTCAAAGACTATCCAAATCCGGACGACGAAATAACGGTCAGAACTCGAAAACGGAGAAAGTCTGATTGTGGAGTTGAAGATCCTTCAGAACTTTCACTTTGCGACAGAATGAGGTATCGGAAAAAACTCGGAGAAAATCGGCAAGAAACGGTAATGACAGTATATGTTGTTAAGAATCCAAATTTAAGTAATAATTATTATTTGGTTATGTTTTTTATAATTGCCACCCTTCTAGCATCACGCACCACCTGAACGATCTCTTTCCTCGTCCCTTCATGAGCTGAAGGACTTTAGAGAATCTGGCCCATTAGCAAAACGAGGGTGCTTACTTCAGCTTGCGTATGATTATCTGCTCACAATTCGCCCAGTGTACAGAGTGAACGGAATTTTTCAATTGCAACAATTTTCCTTACGAAGCAACGTTCAAGACTTGCCGATCCTGTATTAGACATGATGTGTTTTTAAACACTCATTTTAATTCAATGTAAATATCTCCGCCGAATTCGGTTTGAATACTTTGCATTCGCTAAATAATTATTCTCTTAATATCACACGGTAATCCTTGTAATTTCAAAGTTTTTACAATTACATGATAATTCCCTTGAAAGTCCGAATTCGGCGTAAGAACTAGTGCTACGTAGTACGTACTCACAATAAGATTTAATAATTTCCCAATATTGGAACTACTATAAACCCATAGAGTATTACACAACATTTCGTGTTTTTACGTACGTAGTTTAAGATATCATTGTTAGTTAGCAGCACATTGTGTAAAGTTATACGTCTATTTGAGACGGTATAGAGTTAGTCTCGTTTCTTGCAAATATAGTTTTCATTAGGCTCTTACAGTGTACTAGAAGCAAGGTCATTTGAATCGAATATGGTAAGTACTTATTTTGCACTACTGTCTTGCACTATATTTTTAAATCTTGTAATGCGTTTAATATTGTATTGTGGTTTTAATTTTTGAATTGCCTAGGATGCTCCTATTGATCGTCGTCGGTGCTGGCACTGCGGCGAAATCAACCATATTATTGATGACTGCTTGCTAGAGATCCAACCCTCAAATATTAAGAGGTGGAAGAAAGTTTTCGAACAATAAAATTCGGTGGAACGTATCCGGCGGAGAATAAAAAGTTTAAATTTCCTGTATCCTGTTGAAGAGAATCCATACATACGTTTTTTTACATTATGATCGGTGTAGCCCTGTTTTCTAGTGAAATAGTTACACTTTTGCATCAACCATTTTAATTAAGCTCATTAATTTGTATATTTCTATTTTTCATAGGAAGACTGGTTACGGCAAAAATGTGAACAAGCCCGAATTCGGCTGGAGTCAAAATCAATTACATGGAAGCATAGTGATGATGACAGCGATTTAGAGACTTTACTTGACGAAGACTCTTGTGAGGATTCTCACACCGATACCATAAAGGCATTTGAAGATGAGTCCGATTTCGGCCAAGCAGACACTTTTGAGTCAAACTGCTCTTGCAGTACCGATGTCAAAGTAACTTCAGTCAACTTTGACAAAAACTGTGATCCGCCGAAAAAATCTGGGGCAGGTCATATGTGAACTACAGGTCTTATTGCTCAATCTTTCAAGGAATTTGATTTTACTCGTTTTGTCAAAAAATAAACTACAAATATTAAATATCCTCCGAAACTATGTTAAATCTAATTGCGCTTCATCCAAATTAGCATGTTATTTTTAATTTAACAAAATACCGATATATCGGTCATGAATATCGTTATCGTGATTTTCCTTGTTAACGATACCGATATTAGCGATATTTTAAAATTGAACGATACGCTCATGCCTAATCTGCACCAGCACGTCGGTCATACCGTACATTTGGTTCTTCGAGCCGGATTGAAGCAATCAACAGTGTTTCGTACTATATGGTGAAGACGATGCCATCCGAGTTTGAGAAATTGTGCCGTCGCCGAACTGTGACCAACAATAAGCTCTCCACTCTGATTGTCAAAGCCAACACCCCAGGGCTCACCAAACAACAAATCAAGCTCTATATTGACCAAGTGGAGCCATACTGGCACGAGGCTAACTTAACCTACAGTGAGATGTGTGCTTTGGCCAAGGACGACGAACTAGCCCAAATCGACTTTGAGAGTGTGGATAAGACGTTTGACGAAGAGAGGGTCAAGTTAGGGACGCTGCTCGAGACGGTCGCAGCTACTTCCGCATCCAAGGAAGTCAAATTACCGAAACTAGAGCTACCTACGTTCTCAGGCAACCCGGAGGAATGGCTGGCCTTTCGGGACTTATTCACCGTTGCAGTCCACGACAACCCAGTCCTCAAAGGTTCCCTGAATCTCCAGTATCTTCTGCTGGCATTGAAGGGAAAGGCTGCTAACTGTGTACAATCACCGACAGCAACTATGCTTCCGCCTGGGATCGGGTCAACAAACGGTTTCACAACAAGCGTGAGATTTTGAAAGCCGTTATCCATAAGCTTATGAGTCAACCTCCAATCAAGACCGAGTCTCCAACAGCCCTCCGAGCCCTTGTAAACAACACCAACGAGTGCGTCACCAACCTAATCGTCCTTGAACGAGCCGTTGACAAATGGGATGACATGCTGGTCTACATCCTGGTTGAGAAGTTAGACGATGAGTCACGCCGTGAGTTGGAGTTGAGCCTGGTTACCGAAGACCCACCGACATTCACCGCACTCATGGAATTTCTAGAGCAGCGCGCCAGAGCGCTCGTTACACTTGAGAAAGCTAAGGATTCCAGTAAGTCCACAGCAACAAAGACTATAGCAAAACCAACCAACGCCAAGTCCCATCATACATCCCGGTCTTCCCCCACCTGTATATTGTGCAAAGAGGACCACTTCCTCTTCCGTTGTCCGAAGTTCCAACAACAATCCGTTGCTGAGAGAGTGAAAACAGCGCAAAACCATCAACTATGCTACAACTGTCTTCGTAAGGGCCACGCCAGCGACATTTGCAACTGTGAGGTGCGTTGCAAGAAGTGCAACAAAAAGCACCAAACTCTCATTCATTATGATGAAAAACCATCCACATCTGAAGCTACACCCGTAACTTCCACTGTCTCAAGCCTGGTCGCCCAGGAGCAAGAAAAGCAAGTGTTACTTTCTACAGCCCTAGTGAAGGTCCGGGACGCTAGTGGAGGTCAGCAAGTTATTCGCGCTATGTTGGACAATGGATCCCAAGTTTCTATTATTACGTCCTCGTGTGTGCAACGCCTTGGCCTTTCCTGCAAGCGAGCCACAATCAACGTCACAGGTATTTCCAACTGCAACGCCGGAACCTCCCGGGGTAGAGTCGAACTTCAACTGAGCTCCTGTGTCGCCCCCACCTTTCACATTGGAGTGGATGCCATCATTCTACCTAAGGTAACCGGAACTACTCCAACAATCTCCTGCTCAACTTCATCCTAAAGTCACCTAAAGTCACCTAAAGTCAATCACCTTAGCCGACCCAAAATATTTACACCCCAGCAAAGTGGACATCTGCCCCTACTTGGGGCAGATGTTTACGGAGAGTTACTTTTGGACGGTCGCAAGTCAGGACCACCTGGTACACCTATAGCCATGAACACCTCACTTGGTTGGGTCGTTCTGGGACCAACAGGAACCTGTGGCTCTACTGTTACCAGTCTGGTTGTGCAGTCGTCTCTGGAGTCACACCTACAGAAGTTCTGGGAGGTAGAAGATATCCCCTCACAACAGTATTTCACTCAAGAAGAGCAATGGTGTCAACAACATTTCCTCGATACTCACAAGAGAGAACCATCTGGCCGGTATGTTGTTGAACTCCCGTTCAAGCCAAATCATCGAGCTCTAGGAAATTCCAGAGAGAGAGAGCTTTCACCCGATTCCTTCAACAAGAGCGCCGTCTTCAAGGCAATCCCGAGCGTAAGCTTTTATATGTAGAGTTCATGAAGGAATTGCAAGACTTGGGTCATATGATTCCCATCCCTGAGGACAAGTTGGATTGTCCAGTTGGCAAATGCTATTACTTACCACACCATGCGGTCTTCAAGTGGAACAGCACTACTACCAAGTGTAGGGTAGTGTTTGACGCCTCAGCCCAAACATCAACAGGAGCTTCCCTCAATGACGTTCTTTACCCTGGTCCCACCCTACAGCAGTCTCTATTCTCAACTCTACTCCGGTTCCGGTCATATCCTGTTCCATTCATCGCTCATGTTGAGAAGATGTTCCGAATGATAGGAGTAGCAGGCCAACATTGGGACTACCAGCGGGTCTTTTGGAGAGATGACAAAGACCATCCTATTCGTGAGTACTGGCTCGTAGTGTTGGTATTCGGAACAACTTGTGCCCCTTACCTCGCCGTTCGTTGCCTCCGTCAGTGCGCAGTCGATGAGAGTGTACAATTACCTCTCGCACATCAGGTTGTACTTAGGGACTTCTGTGTGGACGACCTGATGTCAGGAGAATCCAGCATAGAAAATGCGAAGAAACTGGCACTAGTGCTACAGCAATGCTACCCAGAGCCAATTTCAACCTGAGAAAATGGTTCACGTCATGACCAGATCTACTCCAGTCCATCCCACCTGAACTTCGCGGATCTCAAAACCTTTTGAACCTATGTGACGACCAGGCCGTGGGAACCTTAGGACTACGCTGGCACTTGGATTTCGACTCTTTCAAATTTGAGGTGACCCTACCGCCTTCACATCCCAGGATTACCAAGCGAACTTTAGCCTCGGACATCGCTAGTCTGTACGATCCATTGGGTTGGCTAGCTCCCATAACTGTTCTCCCTAAGGATCTCATTCGACAAACTTGGCAGTTAAAGTTAGGATGGGATCTTCCGGTACCTGCCAACATCTCCGAGCAGTGGGTTTCGTTCCGTGAGTCACTTCCATGTATAGAACACATATACATACCAAGGTGTGTAGGTTACCTCAATGCCAAGTCATTTCAGCTCTGTGGATTTGCGGATGCCTCCGAGCGTGCATACGCGGCATGCGTTTACATAAGAGTAGAGCACGGTGACCACGAGCTGCGGATCGAGTTAGCGACAGCCAAGTCGAAGATTGCCCCAGTGAGTCAGAAGTCGATTCCACGACTTGAACTTTGTGCGGCCCTTCTGCTTGTCAGGCTCATGCAAGCTGTGCGGGCTTCCATAGGTCTCCCATTCTCTGAGATTCATGCCTGGACGGATTCTCAGGTTGTGCTCGCCTGGTTAGCTGACTTTCCAAGACGGTGGGCAACTTTCGTCGCCATCAGAGTTGCAGCGTTTCAAGAGGTCACGGACATCACCTGGCATCACGTCCCAAGTGAGCTTAATACCGCCGACTGTGCCTCACGAGGTATCCCTCCAACTCAGCTTTCTGCTCATCCGTTATGGTGGCATGGTCCAGCATTTTTACGTCAACCGTTACCAGCGGCTGAAGAACCCATTGAGGATATGCCTGAGGGAGCTAAGGAGGAGGAGCGAGTACTAGAGCATCACCCCGTGGGATATTTTAGGCCCGTGCCCGCCCGGCCCGAAATTAATGTTTATCGAAAAAGCCCGGCCCGGCCCGCAAAATTAAAAAAAGCCCGTAGCCCGCCCGCGAATACCATACATCTTAAATACTGAAAAACTGTATTTTAAAATATTGGTGTTCTTGACCCTTACATACAGTCGTTAAAATGCCTTGTTTATTAAGAAGACAATACAAAAGCTTATGCTGCTATTTCGGCTTTGGTAAGCACTTCTGGTGGCGTTCTTGAATTTATTACAATGTTAACTTCTGGATTCTTATTAGAAATACTTGAACTACTAGCAGGATTCATCTTCTAGACTAAATGGAATTTTCCACAGTAATGAAGAGCGAAATGAAACTTACTAAATAACAAAGGCAGGTATTTAAGAAAACTTTTCTTGCATACCTGCCTTTGTTATTTAGTAACAGTCGTACAGACGGGCACGGGCCTAAAATATCCCACGGGGTGAAGCTCTATCGTACACCAAGCCTTAATTTGTTTGAAAGCTAAAATTGCAAACGTCTGAAATTCGTTCAAGTCTATGTACATTCACAACCGCTGCTCCTGTACTCACAACTAATGGAATTTCTCACAGGCTTTTACGGGCTTTCACGGTCTTTTTTAACCGCGATGAAAAGACCGTACCCGCCCGTAACCCGTCAAACGTAATAATTTTTACCCGTACCCGCTAGAAGCCCGTGCGGGCCGGGCTTTTCGCGGGCTTACCCGTAAATTTTAACCGCCCGAGATGCTCTAGCGAGTACCCAAGATCATTTCTGCAGCCGTGCTGACCAACGAATTTCTACTACTGGAAAGATTCTCATCTCTCTCTCTACCCTGGCCCGAGTTACAGCCTACATTCTGAGGTACCCATTCAATGCGAGGTCTTCCATCAATTCAGAAAAGGAGTATTCCTGGTCATAGTTGTCGTGTTGGACCCATCAGCAGCGAAGAGTTATCCCTTTCTGTGCGCGTACTCGTAAGGTTCGTTCAACATTCCGCTTTCGCTTCTGAAATCAGAGCCATTGCTAAGCATCAGCGAGTTCATTCGGACAGCAACATCAAGTCCCTCAATCCTTTCTTGGACCAGGAACTAGTTCTTCGAGTTGGAGGTCGACTCGATAAAGCCAACATTGCTGGGGATAAGAAGTTTCCTATACTTCTTCCTCGACGTCATTCCTTTACGAACCTGGTCATCTTGTCGGAGCATCTACGTCTGCTACATGGAGGTCCACAAGCGGTTCAGTCCTCGTTGTCAGCCCGCTTTTGGATTTTAAATTCTCGTGATGCCATTCGTCGGGTTATTGGCAAATGTATCACATGTGTCCGTCTACGAGGAGATTGTGCCAGGCAAATGATGGAAAACCTACCTCAAGCCCGTGTCAACCAATGCCGTCCGTTTCTACAGTGTGGTGTGGACTACGCGGGCCCGTTCCAGCTTCGTGTCATCAAGGGCCGGGGCCATAAACACTACAAGGGTTACATTTCACTTTTTGTGTGTTTTGCAACTAGATCCGTGCACTTGGAGTTGGTGAGTGAGCTGACCAGCGCTGCCTTTATTGCATCCCTTAAGCGTTTCGTTTCCAGAAGAGGAAAGCCCGAAGCCATCCACAGTGACTGTGGCACCAACTTCGTCGGGGCCAACAAGGAGTTCCGGGAATTTCAGAGGCTCACAACATCTATTGCAGCTCACGAGGCTGTCTCGAACCATCTGACCGCAGAGGGAATAACCTGGAGATTCAATCCCCCAGGAGCTCCGCATTTCGGTGGACTGTGGGAAGCCGGTGTCAAGTCTGTGAAGTTCCACCTGAAGCGGGTGATTGGAGAAACAACTCTGGACTTTGAAGAGATGACTACCATTCTCTGCCAAATTGAGGCTTGCATCAATTCAAGACCCTTGTGTCCAATGTCATCGGATCCGTCTGATCTTACAGCCTTAACGCCATCCCATTTCCTCGTTGGTGGAGTGCTTACAGCCATCCCTGAGGAAGATCACACTGCCACTGAAATCAACCGCTTGAGCAGATGGCAATTATCCCAGAAGATTGTCCAGCATTTCTGGAAGAGATGGTCTTCTCACATGGTTCAGACACAGTCTCACATTGTCCCTTTTAGCTGCAGATAGCTCACGTAGCCTACTTCCATACGACGTAGAAAGGTAGTGAGAATTTCTGAAGTTATTTCCGCACTCCTTTCTCAAACCTAAAACCCAGCATCTGCACCAGCACGTCGGTCATACCGTACACTATTGAAAATGGCGGCGAATTCTAAAATTCTGCAACTTCAGGAATTATTTTCCCGTGTTTGGTTGCACAAATCTTCATGAAATTTTTAGTAGAGGTCAACAAAATGACACGCAACGATTAGAAAAATTATTGGCCTCTACGCTTTTAAGTCCTCTGTTAAATAAAATAAAACTCTAAACTTTTCCACTCTTGGCCAACCTGACTATAGCTTAGGTATTCAAGGGTTTTAATCTCAAATGAAAATAATTTGTTAAAACAGTGTTGGTTTTATGTCCTAGATGAGGCTGATGGACTTCTCAAAGCAGGTTACACCAACTTAATCAATCAAGTTCATCAGCAGATACCAAAAGTTATGCCGGATGAGAAAAGGCTGCAAATGATTATTTGCAGTGGCACTCTTCACGATTTTGATGTGAAGAAATTGGGCGCTTCAATAAACTGCGGGATCGCGGGCTCACATGGTCGCGGGCTCCCTCAATAAAATGCGGGCTCACGGACTGTGGGCTCACGGGCTCCCTCAAAAAAATTGAACTCACGGGCTGCCGGCTCCCTCAATACAATTTAGCTCACCTGCGTCCCAACTACTAAAATACATGCAATGTAAAAAACTAGCGAATTGTTATAGGCGAGACCTGAAAGACAATAAAGATAAAATACAATTTAGCTCACGGGTTGCGGGCTCACGGGCTGCCGGCTCCCTCAATACAAGTGAGCTCACGGGTTGCGGGCTCCCTCAAAAAAATTGAACTCACGGGCTGCCGGCTCCCTCAAAAAAATTGAACTGACTTAAGATGTATATAGTTAAGCTCACTTCGATTTACAATAATTTAAACGGATGCAGTCTTCGTCTTTTCGCAATACGCAATTGAGAACCAAATTACTTGCTCTATAGATGCACCGATGAACATAGCACTGCCCAGCCATTTATTGCATCCAACCATATACTGCCTTTTTTTGAGAGAGCCCGTGAGCCCGCAGCCCGTGAGCTCACTTGTATTGAGGGAGCCCGCGAGCCCGCAGTTTATTGAAGCCCGAAATTGGCCGTAACAATGTTTCATTTAATTTATAAAATTATTATTGCAAACCATAATTCCTCAAACAATCTTGCTAAATGTTGTCTTAATAAAATATGAATTACTTGTAGGAACGATTGATGTACTTCCCCACCTGGGTAGATCTTAAAGGTGAGGATGCAGCTCCTGAAACCGTTCACCATGTGGTTTGTCTTGTTTATCCACGAAAAGACATCAGTTGGCACTGAGTTAGGATATATTCCATCCGACACAATCCCTCCGGATATATTCCCTCCGGATATATTCCCTCCGACCACAATCCCTCCCACGGTGGAAATAATCCCTCGCACAAATATTTGCCACTCATATATGCAGAAGTGTTCGTCACCATGCCAACAAATCAAAAGCAATGCGGATCGTATGGTGACTCGGCTCAACAAATAACTTATGCGCCAGAATTTTGTTACATACTATTTTTTCTATAATAGAATTATTATTGCTTCTACTCTTGGGTAATTAGAACTAATAAAATGATTAGCACAAATAACAGCAAAAACAGTCATTTTTCACTCTCAGCGTATTTTTAACATGGTATTCGGGTAATTCCTACCGTACTTAATTATTTGAGGGTTGATAAATTTTGTTGCCATAGCGAGCTTCATTTCACTTGCTGTAGCTTCTTTTTAGAAAGGAATTCGGACAATTCCAACTGTACTTAATAATTTGAGGATTGTTAAATTTTGTTGCCATAGTGAGTGTAAGTTTATTGGTGACAAACAGTCCGAGGGAATATCTCCTCTCAAGGAGGGAATATGTTCGGAGGGAGTGTGTTCGAGGGATAATATCCGGAGGGATTGTGTCGGAGGGAATATATCCGAACACGGTTTGACACTCTTTACGGCAGCACGTTCCCACCGATGGGGTTCATCAGCAAGATAATGTTAAACCTGGGAGCAATACTGCTGAAGCCTTGTCTGACGCTGTAAAACGTTTAAAGGGAGAATATTGTGTAAAAGCTATTGACGCCCTCAAAATGGACCGAGCTTTATTTTTCTACAGGACGAAAATAGACTGTGATAATTTGGAGACTTACTTGAATCAAATTGGTAATTACCAAACAATTAGGATCACATCATTGCGGCGTTAACAGAATGTAAACTTATCGACTTGTTCCCAGGAGGTGGAGCACGAAACTCCAAGAATCCGTACACTTGTGTTTGTCTCCATGGAGACCGAAAACCTCCTGAGAGAAAAGCCAATCTGGAAAAATTCGAGAATAAGCAAGTGAAGTTTTTGATCTGTACAGATGTTGCTGCGAGGGGTATTGACGTGTCTGGTCTTCCCTTTAGTAAGTTAAAATTTGTTTTTTTTAAACCAGCAAACATGTAAATGTTATTGCTCGTATAGCACAAGTTTTATCTCGTACAAGTATTAGGTGTATATCCGTGAATTTTTGTTTTGATTTCTGTAGTGATCAATGTGACATTGCCAGATGAAAAATCTAACTACGTCAACAGAATTGGACGAGTGGGACGCGCTGAGAGAATGGGATTGGCTGTACAGGAAAAACTCGATATAACGGATTTCCAGGGGACCAGTAAAATTTGTCCGCCATAAAAAATGTTCGTTGTATGCAATAATTTTAGCATTGGTTATATGGGAGCCGGACAAACAAATCTGTCCGGTGTAACTAAATTTCCGTTGTAGAGCCATCCGTTATATCGAGTTTTTCCTGTATCTTTAGTATCCACCGTTCCCGAAAAGGTTAATGATCTGAGCATTTTATCCTTTAGAATCGTTTTGGCACTTATGTGTTGATTCATTTTATCTTATGTTATTGAATGTAATTTCATATCTTATCACAGGTATGGTATCATGGAGAATGGTGTGCTTCAAGAGGAAGAAATTGCTGGAACACGAATCTTACCAGTGTGAAAGGCTGTTGTGTTTAGTATAATGAATCTCCTGTAAATTAATGCACAAATTTAACTAAAATCTTTCTGCGTCATGAGAGCATTTGTTGAATTCTTTAGTTTTTGAATGTATACTAAATTCAGCTCTGCGTGTATTTCCAGTACTTGACAGATATACATCATCTGAACATCACTATTGCTCATGTGGGAACTGACATGGACGTGCCTTGCGATGAGTTTGACTGGAAAGTTGTTTATGGTAAGAAGAAAGCACAACTAGGTAAGTATTAAATACCCTCAAAACCAGTGAAATTTCTAAACTAGTTGTACGATTGCGATTTATGTGCAACCCCCGCATATAAGTATTCTCTTAACGTTGACTTGAATTTAATCCGTCTAATTTTGTATACTTACATGTAGGTTCTTTGACTCCAGTCATGCTTAAAGCATGAGGTGAGTATTGCAGTGAGTTTATCAATTTCTTTCCTACTTCCGTACTCCTGAAACCTTGGTTTGGCATTTAGCTATGTATATCCGGTTTTTACTACTGAAACAATACCGGTTTTGAAGCCATTACTTTTCAAGAAATTAGCTTAAGCATACGCATTGCACTACAGTTTCTTTCATCACATAAATACTGAAGGTTTTGTCGTGCTTCTTCCGATTTTCACTCAGTCACAATTTGAGGTTTGCAATCAGAACTTCCCAATTACACTCTGAAAAGTCAAAAACAACGGTTGTCTTCGCGACATCACATTCTCATTTTCATCTTATCTAGTGATTTTGCGACATAACTCGGGAAATGGGGAAACGCTCATTTTTGGTGGCCATTCTTTTGTGGCTATGCTCCCTACCATTCTTCGCTTCAGCGACTGAAGGTGACTTATTTTTAACACCTTTAATCAAAAGCGGAGATCTTGTCAAGGCTCGAGCTAGCGCTGAAGACAATACCAAATTATTTCGAGCTGGAAAGGATCTAAAGAGCTACAGCGGATTCTTCACAATTGACGAAAGTACCAATTCAAATCTATTTTTTTGGTTCTTTCCTGCTCAGGTAATAAAAATGTTGGCGAAAATAAGCATATAGCATAGCAAATAGCAATGCACAATTTACATTTATGGCGTTATAAAATTACTTTGGGGCACTGTGTTACAATAGTAAAAATACGCTTCTGTTTGTTTTTATTTAGTTCGTTTAAAAGCTCTTTGCTTTTGGATAAAATCACTTAGAACTGCCCAGATGCATATTTGCAGGGGAAATTTTTAAAGTAGTACCCATTAAAGCCCAAAATCTTTTATTATTGGAATTATAAACTCATATAATGAGAAAAACTACCATTCTTCGCAGCAGGAATGTCAAAATAGGTTTTGGTGATTTAGAGAAAGTCACTTGTAACTTATATACCTATAAAAGCACTATTAACCATTAAACACACCTTTTAATTGAACTAACATTGTAAAGTGAATGACAACAATAAAGGTCACATTTCAAAAATAGCAATAAAGACTGCAAGAAAACCAATAACATTAAAACGGTTTTATGCGAGTGTTCTTCCAAATTAGAAATCCGCATATTGTGTGACATTATTACTTACAATACATATTACTTATTTTTGTCATATACACATAACAGGCCTGAAATTTAAAATATTACAAGTGAGCGTTTCTAATAGGGACACCCTTGAAGGAAGCAAATTTTGACCTGTAATAAATGAGAGCTTTTACAAAGATACAGCTAATTAAGTTGGGGCATGCTGAAATTTCAAATCCTAAAGTATTTCTGGGGCTGGAACAGATCACTATAAAAACCATCTTATACAGCTCCAGCTTTTTAATGATCGTTCTTGTATTGAACAGGAAAATCCTGACAAAGCCCCAGTCATACTATGGGTGAACGATTTGCCTGGGTATAGTTCTCTGGAAAGCATACTCTTAGAAACGGGTCCCTTCGAGCTTGAGGAAAACAACGTTGTGAAGGATAGAAATGTGACATGGACAAAAACACATTCAATGTTATATATTGACGCCCCTGTGGGAACTGGTAAGCTTAAATAAATTTATTTAAGGACAAAGTACAATTAATTTTCAAATCTTTCCTTATCATGTTTTTCCCACTTGACCTTCTGGTTCTCAATTGTTTTTGAAGGTTTCAGTTTTGCTAACAATGAAAACGCATTTGCAAATAATTCGGACGAAGAAGCGATCGAAATTTACGAGGCGTTAAAGCAATTTTTTGTACTATTCAACGAATTTCAACCTCGAGATTTCTATTTAGCCGGAGAAACTTATGCTGGTAAAAGAAATGGTCTTGAAAACCCGAAAACATAACTATTGTCTCTAAATCTTTTTTCAGAATAATTTGTATGTATTTATATTTACAGCAACATTGATTCCATACGTCGCTAGACACATTGATTTGGAGAATTCAAAAAGTGATGTTAAGATAAATTTAAAGGGAGTTGTCTTAGGCTCTCCATTTTTTGACATTCAGCAAGATTTCGATCGGGGACAAACCTTATACGACTTTGGGTTGATTGATGAAGAACAAAAGAAGCAGTTTGATGATGTCATGAGTATGTATGTATGTATTTGAGGGGACCCAAGTCTATCCATTGTGGATTTCCTTAGGAGGCGCTCAAGCCTTAAGGCTTATTGCACTCGCCCAGTTACTTGCATTGCTTAATATACGGACTTGCATTTCGCATGGTCACACATATATTGTGTGGCATGCTTTGATTTGCATAATGTCCAATTTACCTTATCTTACCGCTCCTCTTGCAGGTCGGAGCTGCCCTTGCATAATCTATGCAAAGATTTCAGGTTTGCTGGTGATCTGATGGTGTCGTATATATACGTCCCATTATCAGTCACCAGCATTCCTAATTCTTGAGATTACCAAACCACATGAGCTCCAACGTAAGGTCTTTACCCCCCGGTCCAATGTTCCAAGAACGGCAGAGGCAGAGTCATGCAGATCTGCACGAGCTTACATACCAGCCCTATCCAGAGTCAGGAAAGGAAGGCAACTACTTTGCATAGGTATGCCGCAACCTGCATGCACGTTTTGCGTCCCCGGATGCTGGTACACGCTCAACGTACATACAGCCACAGCACACTACACAAATGGTATGTAGTTAGTGCAAACCTTACCTGTGCAGTTCCCGACTCCGGATTTAGCCCTTGGATCCCGGGTCAGTGAGGATCCTCCGGCACAGGTACGGGCACTCAACTCGGCAGTCCGCAGTCACTGTCCATAGAGGACCAGAGGGCTTTGGGACTAACGAATGTTATGCGTCCCCCGAACTGTAGGTTGGAGAGATAAGAGAGCCACTGACAGCCACTACCTCTCTCTCCGGCTCCTACGAGCGAACTCTATGTCATGAGTAACGTATCGGCAGAGTTTAACAAGGGAAACATTCTAGAAACAGAAGAGGTACATATGTTCAGTTTTGTCTCTTTCTAGCAATACGGGATGTCAATAAAAGAATCAAAAGTCACTTGTTCTTTCCCCCTGTTACGTACATCTATCTACACATGTGTACATATTGACATGGCCAAGTCAAAAACATGTTTATTATTTCCTTCTTGGATTATTCCCACCAACTGCAGATCTGTGATGGAAATTTGTACGAAAAATTCCCACAAAAATTTCCTGCGAAGTTAAAGATCAAAAAGTTTTTAAACTCACTTTTATGAAACTACAGGAAAAGCTAGAAATTATGCTTTGACATTCTGCAATCACCAACCAAATAGCACGGTCATTTCAATACATAATTTGTTATGAGTTGAATACATATGTGCATATGGTTTAAACAGTTAAACTTCCTGAATTTTAAAATTGGAATTTGCTTAAAACGCAATTCACAGCTTTTCTGGACTTCAATAAGCGGTCCAGGCTCTCTCCTTGAAAACACCACTGGGTTCCTGGACTGGAAAAATGTCTTGATGGACAAACCTCCACTTGACGAAAGCAAATTCCTGAAGTTCATCGACTCAAAAGAAATCCATAACTATCTTCACGTGGGGCTTCACAAATTCATCAATGGGGATCCAAATGTATACACTCGCTTCACGAAGGAATTCATGGGTGCTCATGAAGATGTGATTCAGGAAATGCTCGACCGGGGCTACCGCGTACTCTTTTATGTGGCACAATTTGACATAATGACCGGACAACAAAGCTTGACAAGATTGATCAACAACCTTAAATGGAAAGGAAAGGACGATTACTCCAAAGCCAAAAGAAAAATCTGGAGAGTCAATGGAGACGTAGCAGGTTACATCAAAACGACTGACAACTTTACTTATGCCATGATTCGTAATGCTGGAAATTATGCCATTCGAGATCAGCCAGAATGGGTGTTGGATTTAGTGGAAGGATTTCTGTGCAACAAAAAGTTTTAATGCTTGATTATATAATCTAATTATGAAAAATTTATTCTGTATAAAATGGGATACGTATTTTATCTGAAATTTAATACCTATTATGGCTACCCAAACCCAATATACTCACAAACATGAATTTATTAGTCTTTTGAAGTTTTAGCTTTTGATTTATGAGAACAATGCTTCGAGCTTAATCTGGGATTACACAAAATAAATCGAATGCCACAATATTTGGTCATTTTTTTTCACAATCGGTAAGCCCAAATCAACATTTTTCAGCGTAAATTGTTATCCAAGGTCCAAGAGTACAATAAGATACTAAGACTCAGTACGCCCCCAGTAATATCATCTCATATAGAGCACAATAGAACGTTCATAAATAACTTTGATTCTCTTAGGAGTTCAATGCAGAAAACAAAAAGGAAAAGACACATGTGAGGTAGGAATAAAAAATAATTTTAAGCCGGTTTTACATTTTAATCTTACACAGGTTTTGCACTTTAATGTGAATCAGGGGCTATAATAATACTACCATTAGTTAGCAAGTCACCGATAAGATGCAAGTAATGGCTAATCATGTTCACTGAAATTGAAGTGTAGATTGCACACATCTAGAGCTTCCTTCGGGTTTCCGAAATCCCGAAGTTCCGTGTTCGGAAACGGAACGGAACAATTTCGGAACATTCTCTTTGGTTCCGTCATTGAATCGGGACAAAACCGGAACATGAGCACTTGTACCGATAATATTGGGACCGGGACGGTTCAGAGCATCGGTACGAAAAATGTCCCATATAATTTATGTCATCGGAAAGCGGAATTGTTCTGTTCCGTTCCGAACCGATCCCGGTACAATTTCTGAAGTGTCGCGCCATCGTTCAACTAGAATGGAAACACATTTCTTATCGCACTGGCTTGTGAGCAGTTTTTTGCCAAAATAACGAAATTGGATGGCCACAGATTTAATTTACGCAAATGCTTATATGTAATGCGAGTATCGTTTTCCATGAAAATCAACAGAATAACTAATTTTGTTTAATAAACATGGGCATGGGCGATTTTTCTCGAAATAAAAATTCCGAAATCGAAATATTGAAATATACACGCTACAAATATTTATTACTAAAAAATAATTAATAATAATTATATAATACTGCACAGTAGTTCTTTTTATATGGCCTAATTATTATTAAATATTAATTTATATAATTAAATAATAGCATTCACTAGCATCCAATATATTAAAAGTATATTATGTATATTAAGTTGCCAGTAATTTGTACACGCATTTCACGTATATGTTGTAAACAATTCCGGGATATTTCGGAACGGAACGGGTTCGGAACGGAAAAACTAGCATAATACGGAACGGAACACAACCTGTAACGGAAAAAATACTTTACTCCTGTGTTCCGAACGGTGTCAGTTTAAATGTTCCGATGTCCCGACAGCCGGAACGGAACCGGGACCAATATTATTTGTAGGTTTCGGAACGGAACGGAATTTCCTACGGAACAGAAATATTGAACACATTGGAAGCTCTACACACATCTAGTTCTTCTCTGTCATGACAACTTTGAAATCCATGGGTGAAAGTAAAAATCCAGGTTTAGGTTCGAAGGTAGCTTTGGGATTTTCATCGGCGAGTCGAATATGGAACCGGTGGAACATGTTCGTCAAGAAAAGAAATACCTCGTCTCTTGCCAACGTTTCTCCCAGACAAACTCGTTTACCGAATCCGAAGGTTAAGAGGGCATCAGGTTTTTGGAATTTTCCGCCTTTAGAAATAAATCTTCCAGGATCGAATTTTGTGGGGTTAGGGAAGTACTGCTCGTCAAAATGAACGCGATGACTAGTGCTAATGATCCATGTTCCTTTGGGAACATCATAACCGTTAATTTTGGCATCTTGAGTTGCAGTGTGAAATAAATTGAATGGGACGATGGTAGAATAACGTAGAGTTTCTGCGATGGTGGCCTCCACATATGGCAAATGTTATGTATGGCGTTACAATGGACGATCAGCCAGCGTAGGGTAACGGTTTCGACCAACAACACTGTACAGCTCCTCTTGAAATTTCATTTGCACTTCCTGGAATGTTGATAAATACAGTACAGCCCACGATAAGGTCAAAGTGACAGTTTCAAATTCTGCAGCAAACAAATCTCCAACAACAGTTGCCAAAGACCGAACCATTAAGGGAAATAGTTATTAGAACATTTGTAATATTATTTCTAACTTCAGCACGTACTTGTTTAGGATGGCTTATATCATTTGACCCACACTTAATAAGAACTAGATGGAAATAATTCTTTCCGCCTCCCTCCATTCACTAATTTTAGGATCAGAAGATGTTGATTCAGTAGAAATAAATAGGTACATAATGTCGAGTTTGAAAACGTTGTTTCAGGTAATAAAATTCTTGCTCCCATTGTCCCTGTAAAAATTTGAATCTGGATCTGTCGTGGCCTCAATTTCTTTGATATAAGCATCCATAAAATCACGGGGTACTCCATTCTCTGGGAAGGATTTTTTGTGCTGATCTACGTGCCCTTTAATATTATGCTCCTCATATCCTTCACCAAATCCATGAGCTCTCCCAAACAGGACAATTTTGGGAGTAACTTCGCCAATCTCGGCATGAATACAATTGTAATGTTGCCGGCGAGCTTTTCCGATAATCTGTTTACAATGCAGTGAAAAATTACAAAATAAAATTGCTTCAACGAATACACATATGTGTATGTATTTATTTGTAATTATAGGTGCTGGTATTTTCTTACTCTTTGTTCTTATTAAAAACGGACCAAAGTCGTGGGTCATCTTGCTCATACCGCACTCCTGCCATAATTTCCCACAATGTGTTCCACACTGCCATCTGGAAGGTTCTGTTTAGCATCACGGGCTGGCCCACCTGCTTCGTAAACCCTCCCAAGAATTCATTTACTTCGTTCATAATCAATTCCTCGCTGACGTTCTTCCCAAATCCGAAGTCCCGAAGGTGACGGAGCGTAAGCTGCCGTTGATCAACGCAATCCTGACCGGAGGAGTTCAGCACTCCTAAGAAAGCAAAATGATACGAAAGGTTTTGAAAAAAACCAAAATGAATAATATTTTTGAAACAAATTTTCCTTGCAGCATTTTAGCATAAATATTAATTGGTTCATTTTGTTTGTAATTTCTTTAAGCGATTGCTTCATTTTGCGCTATTGTGAGCCTCCGCGTAGATTATGCTTCCGAATGAAAGTGCATTTAGGCCATTTACCAACAGTATAATTTCATATATTATTAGTTTCACATACCGTGTGGCAAAGGTGGGCAAATGAAGTGCCTAAGCCTACAGCCTGCCTATTTTCTTTCAAAAAATATCGCCATCCTATATAGGCTAATAGGATGTTCCAACGAAAAGACGAGCCTTAATACCACGGGTCAAGTACTCTGACTGCCTGCCTATTAGCCTATATCTGTCCTAGTGTGCATTGCTTGCCTGCCTATATTTGCTGTACAGCTTCTGACAGCGCTTTGCCAGCCTATATAGGCGATATAAAATTGTGAGTTTTAATCAGTTTTAGATAGTGCAAGCCGTATACAATGATCACATGCAACATGTACATAATTGGAGTATCAATGTAGGGGTTTGATTGATTAATGCTGTCGTAAAATACATAATCCAGTGGGAATAATAAAATATGGGACGATTATGCATGTACTGGGATATACATGTGCTTATACTTTGGTAATTACTGGTTGCAAGTAATTCCCGCCTTTGTGTCAGTTCGTCTCTGCAAACGTTTTCCCAACGTTTGTAATCCTGTCCTAACAAATTCGTGCTTTGAGAATGTCCCACTCACCACTATTGCCTAGCCTTTACTTGAACGAACTTGTAGCCTGCCTGAATAGCCCAGCCACTTTTTCGGAAATACCTGGATAGCCTAGATTTTCCCTAAGCCTATATTGTAGTGGTGATTGCCCAGCCTAGAACCTCGTCTAGATTTATATCCCAACATGCAGCATCCTAGAGCCTTAGCCC